>CM042075.1:32543339-32567636 GCA_023509865.1 Trypoxylus dichotomus
TGTTTGCTATGTTCCTTTAAAACGAAAAGAGATATTTTGTGTTTGGCTCTCCGTCTCGCGTTACTCCTTTCGCAGGGTTTTACAAAACCTTTTTCTCGTTCCAGGGCCTAAATAATTGCTTATAAAATGTTATATTCTGTTAAAATGTGAAAAAAAACATTTCATATTTAGCTCCCCGTCGGGAGATGTCTTTTAAGTTTTGCGTACTGGAACGCAGAGGGCGTCACTAATCGAACTGTCAAAGTTGACAAATTATTTAATTGGAATTAAACCGCGACCATTTTCGCGCAATAATTTTTTATAATTTTCGCAAGCAATTATTTCAACAAGAACGTTTCGCCAAGTTGGTTTCTGTTTTCGACAATGAAGCACTATATCAGTCAATAATGTGGTCAACAAAAGACAACCCTCTACTATGCTTTTACAAGGTTTTTTAACGCATTTTCCTCATTTCAGGGCCCAAATAATGGCTTATAGAATGTTAGCCAGAAGTCAACCCTTAAGTCAACAAATCGTGATGGCTGTTCAGGGTAAGAGACAAGACGGTACTCCACAGTGTCCGACGCCACCATCAAGTCCTTTTCAACCTCAGGCACCCGCGCCAGGACAACCACCTAATCAAGTAAGATATTTTTATTTAATTATCTGTAGTAGATTATACACTTAAAAAATGTAATGAAAATATATCAAAAATTGCTAAAGGAACAAACAATCAATATCAATTCAAAATTATGGATGTTAAAATACAACGTAACTTTAGAAAAATATACTTTTCCAAAATTGAATAATTGTAAAGTATTGGAGTATTTGAGAAAATAATTAAGTACGTTGTTTGTTCCCCTACAATTTCTTCGTCGTTTAATATTTGATTAAAATTTGAAAAGCATGTTCTGTTGAAGTAAATAATGTTTGTAGATTAGTAAGTTGGCGTCTTTTTTATCATTTAACTTTTTAATACTTTGCCAATTTCAATACTAAATCAGCATAGAAGAGAATATTAAAACATTGTTTACATTGCATGTTCTTATTTTAAATTTAGGCATACAATAATACATTGTAATAATTGTTTTCGTATAATATACAACGTTACGTTGAAATGCCATAATTTCTGATGCAATATATATTAGTAGTTTGACACGTTAACATATGCAAGTTGTCTTAAATCCTAGCTAACTTGTTATATATAACGATTAATGACCGAAGTAATAATTGATTATTTCCTTTTTTTTTGGTACTTGCATATAGCGCTTGCTTAGATGTATGAAACTTTTTAAAACATTCTTATTTACAATTATATTTTTCTTTCACAATGCTATGCTTTATTTTTTTTTGTACTAAGTTTGCTTTTTTATTTATCTATTTATTTTTATTATCGTTGTTAGTTTTTTTTTTATAACAATAGTAGTTGTACGGTGCGATCAAAAATGACTGATTATAGTTGGCACACCTGTTGCTTACATACATATATGCCATTTAATATGATAGGATCTTAAATACTCCGTATGTAAAATTTACTAAGACCCATAAATACTACAGTTTAATATTATACATTTAGCTTGTACAGGGTAAACCAAAGAAAATACATATCAAAGTTGTTTTTTGAACAAAACACCCTGTATTTAATAAATATTTGAGGAAAATCTATATCCATCTTATATAGGATTATTTATATCTAAACTCAACTTAAAATTCAAAATATTCCCGAATGTATAATGTTTTTGCAGTATTTCTACCTAATTATAACAGACGCTCGATAACGTGGAGTAATTTAAACTGAGTGTGTTCACATTATCGAAATGTTTACATTAGTTAACGTGATTTTGCAAGATGTCCCAAAAGTCCTTTTCAAAATAAAAAGAATATAATAGAGTAATGGCTAGGTTTAATGAATGAATGTTTATTTTATTTTTTTTTTTTTTTCTTAAAATACAGGCTTTGGGAATTTATTAAAAAAATTACGGCTCGGTACATATACTTCGCGATAGCCGCCATTTCTCTTCGAGTATTTTATTTTAATTCATTCAGAGAGTGAGGAGTGTCGCTGTATACTTTTGATTTAAAGCAGACCCTGAGCCTCGGCAGCATTAATTGCTGTTACTTCTTGCAGTAACTACAACTTCTAAACTGACGGCAGTGATAAATAATACCCATTTTTAATGAGAAGAAAAACTAGCTGCTGTTTTAGTCTGCGTGAGTTTGTGCTTAGCAATGCCTTCCAATACCTGTGCATGTAGTTTACAGAGAACTAAAATATTCGCGTATGATACTTTTTTCCTTCAGCATAATCTAAAGCTTGGTTAGAAACGTCTATAGCCTGCACGTCAATCGTTACACTTCTAACTTCAATGGAGAGATCCTCATCGTCACTGACGAGAGTCCTCAGTTACATCATTCATCTGCTTATCTTTGTGAAATGACATAGCATAATCTTTCCGCCTATTCTTCCACTTCATAGCAGTAATACCTTCAGAATTCTCCGTTTCTTTTACTTCTAATTTCTTAGATAATCCTAATTTTATTTTTTATTTTACTTTCGAATAAGTTGTGGATTAAAAAAATAATTGTCGTATATACACATTTATTTTCGCTTAACTTCTATATTCATTTTTCTTTTTTGATCTACACATTTTTTTACTGTTACTTTAACATTGATAAAGAGTCGATTAATTGGCAATCAATTTATTTCTATTATTCTATTTATTTTATTTTTTGTTATCAAAAGCGCTGTGAATTTCAAATTTTCGATACTTTTCTTTCAAAATGCAGATGGCGTGCAAAATCATTTTCTTATAGATTTTTATATTTTGTGATGGTGGAAATTTGAGATTTTTTGATTTCTTACACTAGGCTGCGTACAGATTTGAGGTAAACTGTCAGCTGATTGACCACACAAAGATTGCCCGGGTGTCTAATTAGTAATGCTCATTCATGAACGGTTAACGTGACTGAATAGCGTAACTCTAATTTTTTGTTTTGTTACTATATCAAAAAGTAGGTTAAGCAAAAAACAGAGATTCGTTCGATACAAGATCAAATTAAAGTGATGAAGAAGAATATCCAGAGTTTTAATTACTGAAACATATATGCCAATAAAGGTTCCTCACAAAAATCTTCAAAATGCTTCCATACTATTGCCTTACAAGTTATCTGTAAACCGAATTTAATGTCCTTAGATTATTATTTGCATAATTTTAACAATTTTTGGAAATTCATATCAAAAGTTTATAACTGATACAGAAAATTATTTTAATGAAGATAAATTCATCATTGGAGATAAAGCATGTCCAATATTTAATTGGTGCGTTCTTCCTTATATCAGTAGAGGAAACTAACTAGGCAAGATTTAATACTATTCAAATCAATCGCACTGGCATGTGCGATGGCAGATTACGCTGTTTGTATAACTCTATCAAAAGAAAGATCTAATTTCAAATCTATCTACTCCTTTCATATATCTCTAATTCAATTGCCATTATTTCTTAACATATATGATGAAATTTTCAGTAATCAGTATCAAACAAGTATTTAAAAAAATTTCAACTAATCATTGTTGATGTTGCACAAAATCCCATAAATCCATTTTGACAATAATAATTTGAAAATTGTTGCCGACTGTACTCACCACCTGCGGTTAATAAGTTAAACATATCTACTTTAAAATTGCTGATTTAGTCATTTTTGTTCATACCGTATTAAGCATTTAAGTATTACTAAGTAGAACTAATTTTTTTTAATACAATTATTCGCTTAGAAGCAATATACTATTCTGCTGCACTCTGTATAATTTTAGTAGTTTAATTTTATTATTCTGTTAGGAATTTTACAAATAATCTGTAATCGATTAATCCATTAGATTAGTTTGAAACGGTTGTGCACTACTACTCATAAATGGTTATTTATTATATTCTATTATGACAAGCGCGACTTTAAAAGATCAATTATAAACTCGTACTGCATTCTTCTTAGTAGAGATTCATTTATGAAAAGTGGTGTATTTAACTGTTTTTATAAGTGTAGACTTACATTTATTTAAAATTAGATCTTACCCACTAAAGACTAGCTATCTTATCCAGTTGAATGGACATGTAGGAAAAACTTATTCTCTTCTAAGTGCATATGTCTTATACAAATAAAAAATAAATGGAAGTTTATTGGGCCAGAAAAATACCACAATAAAACCTCGGTAAACGATCGTAAATGCGTGGATTACTCAATGTTTTTAGACATTCGTAATGTGCTTTTAATCAATAATGTGTATGTATTGTTCTACATGGATACATTTTGCCAACACTTTGGTTCAAGTCTAATTAGCATTTGAAAATAAAAACAAAAATGGATCATATATCAGTTAGTTTTCTTATAACTGCCATTCGTTCATCACGATGTCAGAAGTCATGAAATTCCTAAATCCAGAAGATCTTTTTCCTCAAATCAGCAAAGGTTAGCTGGATTAAGTGTATGGGGAATATTATTCTGTACTGAAAGCGTGACTAAAGCATTTTCTAATGAAATTGTGATCGACGACACCATTGCTCTTATTAGAGATCTGATATTACGCGATCAATGCTAAGAAGCGAAAGAAATATCAAAAATATCTGAGCTTTCAGATATTGGCCCCGAATCCTCCACGATCCTTTAAGTATGAATAAAGTTAGTTCGAAGTGAATACCCAAACATCCCCCAGCAGTTCAACGGCAACGTCATGTTAAATGCGGTCCATCCATTTTGGAGCTCTGTAAGAAAACACTGTAGATGTGTTGAAGACGATTGTCATAGTCGATGAAGCTATGGTTTAATGGTCGAAGAAGTAAAACTCAAATATTTTGCAAAAATTTCCAATGTATTTATCACAATGTAACTATAACATGTTTCGTTATCACCGTAGCTTCATCAGATATTCGAAAGCGAAACATGTTATAGTAACATTGTGATAAATATATTGGAAATTTTTGTAAAATATTTGAGTTTTACTTCTTCGACCATTATTCAATATGGATTTCCAACAAGTATCGGCCGACTCAATCGAAACTATGGTTCTCTACTATGATTCTTTGCTCAAAAGTGGTTCAATGAAATGGAGGTGAAAAGGAAACAAGGCGAAGACTGGTCAGGATATGAGTCGCAAAAAAAAACGATTTTTTGGAATTTTAAGAGCGTTCGTCTTATAAAAGAGAATAACACTACAGTCAATGGGGCTTCCTATGCAGCATTTCTGCAAAAAATATGACAAAATATTCACGCAATAAGACATGGGAAACAATGCATCCAAATATACCACTGGAATTACGTAAGCCCCAACTCATGAGTGCGGCTCCGAACAAATCGACTACTCTCCGCACGTCCCAAATATGTCTCCCTGACTACCCGTTTGGAATTTCGAAAAAAGGGCCTTCGCTGGCGTAGTTTTCATTCATTAAATGCTTCACTATATACATTATTACACACAAACACAGGCTGAAATCTTTCACACGTTAAAAATTCACTATTACTTTCGACGTAAGCAAATGAACCAATCACATTTATTGATGCATCAATATTATTGGTTCATTTGGAAACATTCACAAATAGAGCAAGAAGTGGTTTGGGTACATTTTGAAGACAGGGTCAAATAATATTTTTTGGGGATATTGCAATGTTGATGAAACGTTATAAGTGTATTCATGTCAGGGGAAACTATATTGAAAAATAAAATTTAGTAGTTAATTTGTACTGTTCCTTTCATGATCAGGCCGAAAATTTTTGGTGTAGAATAAAAATTATATGTCGAGTCTAAGAGTATAATGCACTTATTTGTTGTAATTAACATAAAGACTTGAATATAGATCGGCTGTGTGTGCACTGATGTGGAAAAATATTGTGCTAGACGTTTTACTGAGGGCCCGGTTTGCTAAGAGAAGGTATACCGAGGTTTTACTGTAAAAGAATTATATTATTTGTGCGAAACTTAATTTAATGCTGAAGTAATAAGTACTAATTTTTATTTAGCTTCAAGCATCTGACAAATAGATTTGAAAATATCTGAGTTAGACTTAATATATCCAGAAAAAAGTTCCTAGCATTTTTTAGATCATACTAAATTCTGAGCATAAGTTTGATATTATTCAATCTATTAGAAGATTTACAGTTGCCTGAGTTATTTGCATCTACATTAATAGATACAAGATATAAGACTAGTTGCATTACATTCTATTTTGGGAGAAAGCCGTATAGTACAATAAACTTCCAGACAACCTATGTTAGATTATAGTCCGTTTCAAAATGACATATTATATAAAAGAAAAAAGAAAGACCGTATAGCGGACGCTCTTATAGGGTGGTCCGCCTCCACCAACTAACGAAAGTAGCGAACCATCGCCCCCAGAAACAGGGCCGCCACCACCACCGCCCCAGATGCGACCGCCATGTCCCCCCATGCCACAACCGCCGCCTAGTGGACCTCCCCCACAACCACAACAACCACCGCCGCCGCCACCCCAGCAGCAACAACAAATTCCTCCTCCACCACCACACCAACAGCATCAACCACCGCAACAACCAATACCGCCACCCCCACCTCCCCAATTACCTCAGGTAACATACGAAATATCAATTGTACGCGGTGTCGCAAGTTTTAAATCGTATTAAAAAAAATAAAGCATAGCAAATGACAGTCTAGATGGTTCTCATTGTAGAGAGTCATGGGCTAAAATCTGTGTCAATGGTAAGAATTTCTATGCTATTATCTTTTATTCTCGTCATATTTGTACGATATCTCAGTTATTATTTGCGTAGATTCAGGTTTGTGGTTTGCGCATTGTTGACCTAAATTTTTGAGATATGAGAGAATATGAAAACAGAATATCGATAGCTTTTTTTAAGAGTAAACCTGTAAATTTCCAAATTTTATCACCATCTCATATATTGGTAATGATTAAAAAAAAAACTACAAAAAAAACCTTTTAGTGTGGAATTTAGTATTCATTAGGGTTGATAAAAATCATCGATCTTTGTAAAAAAATTATCATCTTTTTGATATTCCTGAGATTAATTTTATGGACATATGTATAGAATTTCATCCTGTTCAATGAAGGCTCCCTCTAGAACAAGATATTGATAAATTTCACCAACGCTGAAATTTAATTTAATTAATTTTGTGAATCTATAGCTCCTGTTCGAGATAGGGACCAAATACGGGTAATCTGCAAGAAAACGAAGACAACACAAGACTCACAAAACGTAGTTTTGATTCGGATGCTGTCTTTGTAAGGATTCAACGGGTTCAAGTCGCTGTAAGCAAATATAACGGTTTTCGCTACATGCTGTCTGTACCTGAGTTAATAATCAATCTTAAATTTTTGTAGAACTCTTATTTAGAATTAAACATGCTATCCTTAACTCTATCTACATTACTCGGTCTGCCAAGAAGCACACTCATGGTTTTATATGGGTCAAGTTTTGCGCAGGTCATTGTTACCCTTAGCTATTGCTTCAGTAACATCACTAGTACTAAATGAGGAATATAACAAGATCATCAGCATGTATCTGTGGTTCAGTATTGTGAATCTAATATAAACCCTTGTGCAATGCCGTTAGTAAGATGAAATAAGTTAGATATACTCTCCGAAAGACGAACATACTGAATCCTTCCAACAAATAATGATTGACATAAAGAAAGCACATTTTCCTAAGAATCATTTTTACCTTGTCTATAAATTATCAGAATAATTGGTATATGAGATGCGTTCGAAAATTTGAAAATAAAAATTTTGCTTTGTAGCCTAGTCGCCAAAAGAGGTATCGGAATTTTGCTTTTACCGCACCGCATTTCTTAAACAAAAGAATATTTCAATAATGAACTCTTGTTTAACCTAAAGTTATGGTAAGAACTGGGTTACCTTACAATCACAACGAGAATAGGACAAAACATTATCCACGTGTATTTTTTTAAGTCTATACATTTAGGTGTAATCACTGTCGCAATGGTAAGAACTCAATTTGTAAAGATAAATAAAAATGTATTCAACAATAAAAATGAAAACCACTGAAGTTTATTTATCTCAATGTGTTTGTGTGTTATATTAGCAACCTCCTCAAATTCCCAAAACTGGACAGCAACCTCCTCCATCAAGTATTCCGCCTCAAATGAATAGACCGAATCAGCAGCAACCTCCTCAACCACAACCTATAGGTCCACAACAACAGCAACCACCCCAACAGCAGCCTCCTCAACAACAACAGCAAACTCAGCAGCAGCAGCAGCCACAGATGCCGCCCACAAAGCAAAATCGTGTTACTACCCTGCCCAAACCCGTCGGTATTGATCCACTAGTTATATTGCAAGAAAGAGAAAACAGGCAAGTTAAATTCTGTAAAACTTTATTGTGTTAAGTTGCAAAAATGATCTGAAAAGATGCAAGCCTCAACGTACAGATGGCGTTACTTGTCAAAAATATTCTGATAATATAATTGAGCATACGTTGAAAAATATCTTTGAAAATTTCAGCCATGTTAGATCTTTAATAGTCGTTTGTGTCGGTTAATATTCTGTAAAAATGGGAAAAATTCGAATATCGAACCGTCATTAAAGTTTTGCATTTGAAAGGCAATATGCTTAAGCAAATTAAAGCCGGGATGACCGCTGTTAACGACAACTTTGCATCATCATTTTGCCACAGTGAAATTTTGGACAGCTGAATTTAAATGTGTTTGACATTTAACGTTCAGGACAGCACTACAAACACTACTGAAACATCGGAAAAGTTCACCAACTCATGTTAGAAAACATTAAAGATAGGTTAAACATTTCGAAATATCGTGTTTGTCATATATTGACTAAAGATTTGGGCACGAAAATGCTAACTGCACGGTGGATGCCATGCTTGCTCACTCAGGCCAAAACACACATTTCCAAAACTGGTAAACCAGTTTAAACAAAATAAAGTTTTGGCGCTGATTGATTGTTGTAAATGAAACTTAGACACACTGCCACACTCTTGAAACCAACACACAATCGGAGGACTAATCGGCCCCGAAAAAAGCGAAGAATACTTTTGGGATAGTCATGGAGTGTTCATCGACTAGTTTGGAAAGGAAGAAAAAATGAGAGCATACTACGCATTATTTGGCAAGCTAAGGGCAGAAATTGCAGAAAACGGCCGCATTTGAAGAAAGAGAATGTTATTCCATCAAGCAACACACCTCTCTCACGTTTCAATGGTCGCAACAAATTGGGGTTCGAACTAATTACCACCCACAAATTACACCCATTTACCAAATGTGGCCTCCAGCACTTTAGAGAACAAGTTATCTACTACTATTTTAACAGCTTAAAGAGATAGACGCATTGCTGGAGAAATTCTGTTGACTTAGAAAGAGACTATGTTGAGAGATAAAACAAAATTTCACAAAACAAAAATATTTATTTTTATATTAGGCTGGAAACTTTTCAGACTACTCTCGTGCTTGATTCCTCGTATATTCCTAACCGATAAAATCCATGTAAGTGGGAATTTCACTACAACAATTTGTACTAATAATGAATTAATTGATATACATTTACCTTTCCAGTTGGCCCTAAATGATAAATTCGATTTCCTCCATTTTTACCGTTGTCTAATTAACTCAGGATTTGAAACTATAACTCCTGCTCGTATTTTATTCCTCACATTTCCCTAATGAAACCTGTATAACAATAACTTATATTATAATTGACTCCAAATGATGAATTCGGTTTCTTTAATTTTTAACAGGGCCCAATTAGTTCGTGAAATTAAAAATTTCATGACTCCGACAGGATTCGAACGTACGACTTCCGCTCGCTAGACAAGTGGGTTTTAACCGTTTACGTCACAACGTCTTAATAACGAATCACTTTTACTATCTTGATTTAACGTCGAAATATTGAATGTCAGACGCAGTATTGAATGCCATGTGCATATTTTAATTAACTTAATCAATATATGCAATTTCCGGTTTGCTTTAGAAGATAAATTCGGCTTCCTTGTTTTTTTATAAACATTCAATTAATTTAATTTAATTAATTAGACGTTGATAAAAACCAAATTTATTATACTAATAATGCTTTCTCTACTTAGAGTTGCCGCGCGCATAGCAGCGAGGATGGAACAGCTCAGCCTTCTCCCTACAAATATGCCTGACGATCTACGAATCCAGGCTCAAATAGAATTAAAAGCCCTACGTTGTCTCAATTTCCAACGCCAACTTCGCAGCGAAATCATAGCTTGTACCAGGCGAGATACTACTTTGGAAACAGCAGTCAACGTTAAAGCCTATAAACGTACCAAACGACAAGGTTTACGTGAAGCGAGGGCGACAGAAAAACTAGAGAAACAACAAAAACTCGAAGCGGAAAGGAAGCGCCGACAGAAACATCAGGAATTCCTAACGTCGGTTCTTCAGCACGGCAAAGACTTCAAGGAGTTTCATCGTAACAACCAGGCTAAGATTTCCAGGCTTAATAAGGCTGTAATGAATTACCATGCCAACGCCGAAAGGGAACAGAAGAAAGAACAGGAGAGGATAGAAAAGGAACGTATGAGGCGGTTGATGGCTGAAGACGAAGAAGGTTATAGGAAGCTTATCGATCAGAAGAAGGATAAGAGATTGGCTTTCTTGTTATCGCAAACCGATGAGTATATTTCGAATTTGACGGAGATGGTTAAACAGCATAAGATGGAGCAGAAAAGGAAGCAACAGGAGGAAGAAAAGAGGAAAAAGGTAATTATCTCGATTAACATCACTTACGTCATTTGATCATAATTTTTTTTTCTTTAGAAGAAAAAGAGGAGAGTAGGTGCCGATGGTATGGAATATGATGACGACGATTCTCAAGGTTCTGACAAACCGATTACCGTAATAGAGATATCCAGCGGAAAGAAATTATCCGGAGATGACGCCCCAATGTTGAGCCAACTTCAGCAATGGTTAGAAGCCCACCCAGGTTGGGAAGTTGCCGACTCAGATGAAGATGACGACGATGATGACGACATGCATTGTAAGAGTTAAAATGTTGTACTTAGATCGTTTTCTGTATCTAACTAACACTCATTTTTAGCACGGAATCATGGCCATCAATCTGAAGAAGATAAAGCTAAAGAAGTTATTAAAAAGGCTAAGGTTGAAGATGATGAATATCATAAAAACGCTAACGAGGAGCAAACATATTACAGGTACTGTAAATACACATTATAGTTTCCCTTTACAAAAATTTCTGCATAAGTATTCCAAATTTCCTGCAAACCCAATTACAGCTAAATTTATTCTAAAAAGCCTTTTAGCATAAATTTTCATAGAAAATGTTGTAGTTAAATCGAAACAGCATACTACTATATCTGAGTATAAATCAATCCTTGGTCTTATTGCAAATGACTTCCCACAATTATCTTCAGTCACATAATAATAATTATACACTGTAATTAGGAGCATTTTTGGTTTGAAAAAGACATTTCCAATAGCAAAATGATAACATAAATTGGATTCATATTGAAAAATATCTAAATGTGAATATAGAAAAGTAAATAATATAAAGATGTGTTTTAAAATCTATACCTCAGTTCGTATAATGTAGGCAGTGGGAGGAAAGGTGCGGGGAACAAAATACCATGGGCGTGCATAATTTATATACATGAAATAGAAGAATACAAATAAATAAAAATATATAAGTGAGAACTAAATGAAAATAAAATATATTGCATTTCTTTATTGTTTTACTATTACATTAATATAATTACACAATTTTCAGTCACAACAACAAAAACAATTGCAATGAAAAAGCACTCAATAACAAAATTAAGTCAAACAGTTTACTAGTAGTTTAATTTGTAAACATCAATTGAAACAGGGTAATCAATTAAAAACAAAAAAGAATACCATTACTACAGCAGACCCATGTTTCATTTTGGGGATAATTTTCGAAAACCATTTTTCAAAACGATCGGCGTCCATATCGTCGAATACGCTCATTCCAGAAAGGCAGAATCACTACCAATATGCGTAATTATGAATCTACGTCCTTTTCCTGATGGAGCCTTCTAGCCAGTCGAAAACCCCGTAAAATATACCTCTCTTTTACTTTTTATATTTAAATCCTGACATACTTTTTCTACTGTATGCCCTTCATTTAACCAAGTTTCATCCCCATAATATATTTTTCGGCCTTATCTCCGATATTCCTTAATACTTTTCAAAAAATTTCTTCGCCAGAAAATTTCTTCTTTTTCAATAAGGAGCGCTTTTTCTATTTCTTTTTAGATAGCTGAAATTCATTTCTCGTGATGCAGGTAATAAAACACCTCGATATTTTCGGAAGACTGTCGTCGGCTTCAAGAGTTGCAGCAATTTTCTTCAAGTTCAGAATTTCACTTCTAAAATAAAATGTATGTAGAACAGAGCGAATTACATATTTCAATTATATCGACCAATATAATTTTCTTTTTCCTCTTGTGTCAGGCTTTGGGTATATTTTCACTCTCACGTTGGCTTTTAATTAACCTATAAACACTTCGTTCATTAACCCTTGTCAGAAGAGCGCAGAATGTAATCTCCTCACAACATATTTTTTCACGAGCACGAGGTCCTTCGAACATATTTTGAATCATTGCCTTTTCTTCTAGAATCAAATTAGGACGACGTCGCTTGCTGAAGCCGGACCTATTGATATTCTGAGGCATTTTCATATATGAGTCTCACATATCACTTTAATAAGTGAACTAAAATAGAACCTCAGTATGCCAGTATATATACAGGCAGGGACACAATTATTAGGCACCCTAATTTTTTCAATTATCTTTAAGATAAACAATGAACAAATAAAACAAATATTATAAAAGCAAATATTTATTACTAAAAACTTGAAACTCAATATTTGGTTGGCCCCCCTCGGGCTTTTATGACAGCTTAAATCCTTTAAGTAAACTGGCCACTAACATACATATGTCAGGTTGAAGTTGGAATGTCCTCCCATACTTTTTCAAATGTTGCTTTTAATTCTTGTTTGGATTTGCATTTGTGTTCTCATACTTTTCGCTTAATAATAGCCCACAAATGCTCGATTGGATTTAGATCCGGGTTTTGGGGGTGGCCATTCCAAGATGTCAGTGTCGGCTTCCTGGAATCACGCTAAACTTGCAGCCGTAGTCTAGCATGGTGCATTATCTTGTTGAAACAAAACTTCGTCAGTATTCATTCCGAATAATTTTTCAATTGAGGGCAGTAAGACTTCATCTAACATGCTGGCGTAGGTCCTCGAGTTCATTCTATCAGTGCACACGAACATCTCTCCACCCCTGTCGACGTCATACACCCCGATATCACGACACTACCTCCACCATGTTTGATGGTAGGCACCACATAATCGGCATCGTATTCTTCACTAGATCTCCGACGCACTAGCACGGCACCAGGTGAACCAAAAACCTGTAATAAACCTACCCAGTTAATTCTTTCAACACTCGATTTTTTTTAACACAATTCGTTCAAACTTCTACAAAATAGTTATCTTATACTGAATATAAAACAATTAGTTATATTTACCTCTATATTGCACTCATCTGTCCACTTCACATTTGCCCAGTTTTCCTCTGTCCACGATTTGTGTTTATGAGCCCATGTTAATCGTTTATTTTTATTTACGTCCGACAGCCACGGTTTTTTTCTAGCTTTTCTCGATGATAGACCGACTTCCCTAAGACGTTTACTTACTGTTTTAGGCGACAAATTAACGTTGAGGTGTCGATTTAATGCGCCAGCCTAATCTGTTGTCGTTTGACATCGATATTGTAGAAAGTGTCGTTGTAACCACCGGTCCTCCCTTTGTGTCGTTTTACGTTTTGGACCTCTTCCCGGTCTTAATTAGTATCCCCCGGTTTCTTGGTAACGCTTTAGAGTTGTTTGTACGGCGCACCGTGAACATTTTACTTTTTTACTAATAATCACTTGAGATAAAACCTCAGCATGTAGTGTAATAATTTGCGCACATTGAAACTCAAAAAGTTCTTTAGATTTCGGAATTTTCAGTTACATACATATAAACCAATCACGAACAAATATTTTTATTTGCCAATAACAAACCCACATATAATTTAAAATAACAATACTGATGTTCACCGGTCACTTTACCAAACTATACTAAGTGTAAAATACAAATAGTTCCGCAAATACAGCAATAAATAACAACGGTATTTCTCCCACCAACGCTATTTATACTACGGGTATTTCTAAGAAGCGGCAGGTAAAGATTATTTGTCTGTTAATGCCGCTATATTAAAACATCTAAAGGGTGCCTCATTTTCATGTCCCTGGGTATATATAACCCTGAATTACTTGTTGTGTTCTTAGGTGCCTTTTGCTGTGCAATACAACATCCCAGTTCCGAGTTACATTGAATCTAATGTCGTAAGTTTTACTTATGAATTTCGGGATGGTGCAGCCTATCTTTGTTGGAAGCTGTTGGAGGATACAGAAGCACAGAATTCTGTTACGATTATATTATCATTTGATAACCTTCCAAACTTATTGCATTAAATTTGTTTTAAGTAAAAAATATTTATCTTAATTACTCCTGAAAGACAATTTCATTCGCAACCTACATATAACATGTTTCATATAAGCTATGCATTTTTTATACAAAGAATAAAATATGAACGGTAAGATTGCTGACAGTACGTTTTGTTCACTAGCTACTTTACAATATTATTCTATTCCTATTGGGCAGCCAACGTCTAGGTTATTATTTTATTATTGTGGGTTGTGGCATTGCATAGACCCCTTAATAATTACTTTTCAAACAGGAATTCGATTTACATGTGTTTTTAGTGATTGAGACCTTCCTATTCTTTTAGATCTTTTGTTAACTTACACAATTTATCACCCTCACCAATTTACTTCCGATAGTTATTGGTAAAGCGCCCAAATTATTACTACTGCAATAAAATTGAAGTTGATAAAAAGATAAAATACATTCTTATTAAAATATCAATTATAACAACAATCTATTTAATCTAAGAAAATTGAAAAAAAAGAACATTAAACAAGTGCACTCAAATTTGAATCTATTCGCGCTTTGTGTTAGTCAATGACTGTACAGGGAATCTGTGGTGTTTTTTTCGTGGCGCTGTTTTGCAGGCGCTTCCTTGAATTAAATTCTGTTAGGTATGGTTAGGCTCTAGTAATAGTCAATTCAAATAAGGCTTGTTTTTAAAGAAATAGTTTTGGCTTACATGAGTACTTCAATTTCATAACTTCTATCCTTTTTTGTCGCTTTTACAGTATTGCCCACACTGTACACGAAATCGTGACAGAACAAGCGTCCATTATGGTCAACGGTAAACTGAAAGAATACCAGATCAAAGGTTTAGAATGGTTGGTCTCTTTATACAACAATAATCTGAACGGAATTCTTGCCGACGAGATGGGTTTGGGTAAAACCATTCAGACGATCGCGTTGATAACGTATTTGATGGAAAAGAAGAAAGTGAACGGGCCATTCCTCATTATTGTTCCATTATCGTAAGTTTCTGAAACATTTTCGAAGAACTATTAGAATATAATGTTACAAATTCCTCTCAGAACGTTATCGAATTGGGTACTAGAATTTGAGAAATGGTCGCCTTCTGTCGTAGTCGTTTCTTATAAAGGGTCCCCTGCAGGCCGCAGAGCAATTCAATCACAGATGAGATCTACGAAGTTTAATGTTCTCTTAACAACTTACGAGTACGTTATTAAAGATAAGGGCGTTCTAGCTAAGGTAAGAATTTAATATAT
Source organism: Trypoxylus dichotomus (assembly GCA_023509865.1). NCBI lineage: Eukaryota > Metazoa > Arthropoda > Insecta > Coleoptera > Scarabaeidae > Trypoxylus > Trypoxylus dichotomus. The sequence continues at coordinate 32,559,099 of CM042075.1, forward strand.
ACGTCATTTCTGTCAGTTTTAGTCTGTTTTATATGTATTTACATATAACAGTGAAATAAGGTGATTGATGCGTCTATCTGATTACATCATCTTGCAGCTACCTTGGAAATACATGATTATCGACGAAGGTCATAGAATGAAGAACCATCATTGCAAATTAACTCAAGTGCTAAACACTCATTATCTAGCTCCGCATCGACTGTTATTAACTGGTACTCCACTACAAAACAAACTACCCGAACTATGGGCTTTATTAAATTTTCTATTGCCGTCTATATTCAAGAGCTGTTCGACATTCGAGCAATGGTTTAATGCACCATTCGCAACCACAGGAGAAAAGGTCGAATTGAACGAAGAAGAGACTATCCTCATTATTAGGCGTTTGCACAAAGTACTCAGACCTTTCTTGTTGAGACGTCTGAAGAAAGAAGTCGAGTCACAATTGCCCGATAAGGTCGAATACATCATCAAATGTGATATGTCCGGTTTACAAAGAGTATTATATAAGTAAGAATTAATTATAGCGTGCATCTTGTGGTTGTTCTAAAAAAACTTTATTGTTCTCTTTTAAAGACACATGCAAAGCAAAGGTGTGCTTTTAACTGATGGATCTGAAAAAGGAAATAAGGGTAAAGGTGGTGCCAAGGCTTTAATGAATACCATAGTACAATTGAGAAAGTTATGCAACCATCCGTTCATGTTCCAAAACATTGAGGAGAAATATTGCGACCATGTTGGTATGGCTGGTGGAGTTATTTCAGGGTAAGTTAAATATTTTTTAATGCTGTGAATAACACCCTATAGATTGTGTCAAAAATAGGAGAAATAATATAAATTACTCGCGCAGAGAGTGGCACTTTATTCAGAAATCTATAAAAGTTTATATTAAAGATAATTTTCCTTTTGCCTAGTTTAATGTAAGTATTTATATTTGGTCCGGATTTTCTGCCTATGAATTACCTCCATTGTTATTATTATTAAACTGCTTTTGCTATCGCGTAGTGATTTCTTGTTCTTCTTTCTTATGAATACTCACAAATACTACTGCTCTTTGTAACTTTTACTACAGGTCATAAAACCACATAAAAATTCACATTATTCAAAATTTAGATTACTTATTTAAAATATTTTAGACCGGATATATACAGAGCTTCTGGAAAATTCGAGTTACTAGATAGAATCCTACCGAAATTAAAGTCGACCAATCACAGAGTACTACTTTTCTGTCAAATGACGCAACTTATGACTATAATGGAGGACTACCTCAGTTGGAGAGCTTTTGGCTATCTTCGTTTAGATGGCACTACAAAGGCTGAAGATAGAGGCGATCTATTAAAGAAATTTAACACTAAGAATAGCGAATATTTCATCTTTCTTCTCTCGACGAGAGCCGGTGGTCTGGGGTTGAATTTACAAAGTGCTGACACTGTTATCATCTTCGATTCAGATTGGAACCCACATCAAGTAAGTTTATCATCAATTTAACAAAACTAAATTCGACTTTAACGCCTTATTTTTCTAGGATTTACAAGCTCAAGATCGTGCACATCGTATCGGCCAACAGAACGAAGTTAGAGTTCTCAGACTGATGACCGTTAATTCAGTTGAAGAACGTATTTTAGCCGCGGCTAGATATAAATTGAATATGGACGAGAAAGTCATCCAAGCTGGTATGTTTGATCAAAAATCTACAGGCTCTGAAAGGCAGCAATTCCTGCAAAGTATTCTACATCAAGATGGCGACGATGAAGAGGTAAGCGATTCTACTCTAAAAATTTCGCTGAAGTCAGTCTTACAAATGCTTTTTATAGGAAGAAAATGAAGTTCCAGACGATGAAACTGTTAATCAAATGGTAGCCCGTACCGAAGCTGAATTCGAACTTTTCCAGAAGATGGATTTGGAAAGGAGACGCGAAGAAGCCAAATTGGGACCCGCGCGCAAGTCGAGATTAATCGAAGAAAACGAGCTCCCAGATTGGTTGGTGAAGGACGAGGACGAAGTTGATCGTTGGAATTACGATGACCAAGATGATAGCTTGCTCGGAAGGGGAACGAGACAACGCAAGGAGGTCGATTACAGCGATAGCTTGACGGAAAAGGAATGGTTGAAGGTAAGATTTAAATTTTCGATATTTTAGAGACTATCTTTCATCGTCAATAGGCTATTGATGAGACTGGCGACTATGACGATGAGGAAGAGGAAGAGGAGAAGATTAAGAAAAAAAGAGGCCGTAAGAAACGGAAACGCGATGATTCCGACGATGAGGTGGTAGGGACTAGTAGCAAAAGGAGGCGTGGCCATTCCGGTATGGATGCTAAATTGAAGAAACAGATGCGTAAATTGATGAATATAGTTCTGAAATATACTGACAGGTAATTTGTGCAAGTTTTACAAACGGAAATTACATATTTTTTTTGTTCTCTCTTAGTGATGGCAGATTATTAAGCGAACCTTTCATGAAACTACCACCAAGGAAGGATTATCCCGATTACTATGATATAATTAAGAAACCTATTGATATGACTAAAATTATGAACCGCATTGAAGAGGGAAAGGTAAAATTTTCGATTACATTTATATTAAGTTCTAAGTTTGTAACCTTTGTTCATGTACACTACCGTCTATAGAAGTTTGGTCAAGCGAGAAAGTTTTACAATACTTTAATTTAATACATTTTATTGTATTCAATTATGATAATCTTAATAAACATCTATCTTAAATACATCTGCAACTCAAATAATGGAAGTATTACAAAGGAAGGAAGTAATTAAGCACTTTATGGCCTGCAACAATCATCCTTATTTATAGCGGGTTATTCTAGATAAGTTGTATCGATGGGACCAAGCAGGTAAAGATTTATTGTATCCCATCCCTCTTTTAGGGCTCGTTCCTGCTCGGCTCGAACGTTTGGTGCGATTACCAAAGTTACAACAGTTCAGTTTGAATATTATTGTGATCAGCGGTACAGTAAGTGAGCAATCCTATTCGAAATGCCTCGTGGTAAATCATTAGGTCTTGCTAAACGACCTAATATAATAACTTTGCATAAAGAACGTTTTGCCAGCAGGCAAATCGGTGAAAGATTAAATCTAGCCGCGTCGACAGTAAAATACACCGTACGTGGTACCATCAAGGAAGAGGTGACTTAGAGGACCGTCAGAGTCCATGTGCCTCACGAATAACCACCCCAGCAGACGATTGCCTACTAGTAAGCGAAATCGTAGAGAAAGAGCACCAGACACAGCGAGCAAATACAATCTCGGAAGTCAGCGTCCGATTTCAGTTACCACCGTCAAACGCCGGCTGGCCGTAGAAAATTTACACGATTGCGTGGCAGCTCGTAAACAATTGTTACGCCGGTGTAATCGAATAAAAAGGCTACAGTGGGCCCATGCACATCGGGATTGGACGGTAGAACAGTGGCAAAATGTTTAGGAACTGACGAATCAATTTTTAAAGTATTTGGTTAAAGCAGGAAAGTGTTTGTCAGACGTTCCGCTAATGAAAGGATGGTTTTCGAATGCATTGTACCGACAATAAAACACGGTGATGGTTCAATTACACGGAATCCAAAGAATAATACGGAAAAGTAGGGCCACGAGATATTGCAGACTCATGCCATTTTTTCTAGGCTGCGACTAATCGGCGACAATTTTACTTTTATGCAAGATTACGATCCGAAACACACTGCCAGGATATGCGACAGTACCTGAATGAGCAAAATCACACAGATATTTTACAAGTCATGATATGGCCAGATGTCAACCCTATTGAATTACTGTGAAATGAACTTGATAGAAGAGTTAATATCCTTCAACAACAATGGAACAACATCTCACGCGAAAACCTTAAAAAATTAATCGAAAGGATGCCACGAGTTGTTCGAACTGTAACCAATGTAAAAGGTGGATTTTTTGACGAAAAGTATGTTTAAGAATGTTGTAAACAATGAATAGGAAAAAATAAATGTTCGTTAGATTTTGATAGTTGTTATTGTTAAGACTAATGCATTTATTTCTTTAGTATTAATTGCCTTTTATTTTTTGATTTTTTAAATTCTTGTTACTTGGCCTTAAATGGACGGTAGTGTAATTACTATCACAAATACCAAAGTAATATGTATTCTAAAGCCATGAAAATGTCATTAAAAAATTTAATTTTTTTAAACTTAGACAAACACAAGAAGCAGTTTCGAATATTGTGAATTTGATACTTTACTGCCAGTTGAAATGTTAACTTTGTTCTGCCCACACTTGCTGCTGACAATTACACATATAATTAACACCTGCTTCTTGGAGAATGTTTTTCCTGATTGCTGGAAAAAGAGCATTATTACACCTACTCCGAAATCTAAAACATCTCTAGATTTCTTTGATTTACGGCCAATCCCGTATTGTTGAAGCTCATGATATCTTATCTGGCCAGCAGTCAGGATTTCGCTCAGGTTATAGCTGTGAATGTGCATTGGCTCACGTAGTAGATGACTTGTTACGTGGTATTGATAACAACCAAGTTACTGCCTTTATTTTATTTGATTACTCAGAATTTTGATACCATTAATTATTATTTTGAAGGATATCGGTTTTAGTGCTAATTCCATAGCATTTTTCGTTTCATACTTGTTCAATGGAACTCAAGTAGTTTCATATATCTGGCGTCCCTCAGGATAATATTCTTGGTGTTATATTGTATACCAGCTATACATCTAATATTGTAAAATGCTAAATCTAAATCATGCCAGTAAGGGTCTCAAAACAATAATTAAAGTATTAGTTTGTACCCATCTGAAAATTAAATAATTCCAAATCGCATCTGACGAGCTATTATCCAATTTTTCAGGTGTACCACTACGATTAGTACTTTTTGATCACACTACATATCATTTTTTTTACCTTCTCACCGTTCTATATCATTCTTTTTTTATTATTTCGTTTCAGTACCCTGATATGACCGATTTAGAACGCGACTTCATGTTGCTTTGCCAGAACGCCCAAATCTATAACGAAGAAGCGTCCTTGATTCACGAAGACAGCATAGTTCTCCAATCCGTTTTCACCAACGCCAAGCAGCGCATCGAGAATGACATGGGAGGCGGCGGTAGCGTGAATGCTGCTCCGCCTCCTCCGCCCGATTCCGATAACGAAGAGGAGGAGAATAAGTCCGACACGGATTCCACAGTGAAGATGAAAATTAAACTAAAGGGTCGCAAGGGTCAATCCGGTAGGCGAAAACGGTCGGCAAAAAAGTACATATCAGACGACGATGATGACGACGACGATTAGAGGATTGATGTTCGGAAGGTATTGACTCGTAAGAAGGGTGTGATTAGTTGGTTTAATTAATTTTAGGTTCTCTAGATACATATATACAATTTAAGCAGCATACAGATAGTGCAGAATTTAGATTATGTATATCATTGGAACTTTTTCATTTAGTTGAATTAAATATTTTATATATGTATTTAGTTCTGCAAAAATGTATTACTTTTAAGTCCGTGAAGATAAAAGTAAACAAGATGCTACAAGCTGTATATTTGTTGTTTGGTTATACATATACATATATACAATTTAAGCAGCATACAGATAGTGCGGAATTTAGATTATGTATATCATTGGAACTTTTTCATTTAGTTGAATTAAATATTTTATATATGTATTTAGTTCTGCAAAAATGTATTACTTTTAAGTCAGTGAAGATAAAAGTAAACAAGATGCTACAAGCTGTATATTTGTTGTTTGATTATACATATACATATATACAATTTAAGCAGCATACAGATAGTGCGGAATTTAGATTATGTATATCATTGGAACTTTTTCATTTAGTTGAATTAAATATTTTATATATGTATTTAGTTCTGCAAAAATGTATTACTTTTAAGTCCGTGAAGATAAAAGTAAACAAGATGCTACAAGCTGTATATTTGTTGTTTGATTATCTCATCATCAGCCTATATCCTCCTCAGTAACGTAATAACAAAATCCCTCCTATTCCTCCACAAACAAAAATTTTTATTGATTTCAAACCCGCAAGTATCTTGCAGACTTTGGAGTCTTTCCACGTTGTAGTCCTTATCGCAAGGAATTAACGTTAAGTTCCATATCTTACCTCCTGATTTTATTAAACCACATAAAAAAAAAGCTGGGGAAGTGTGGTGGTGAAAATGAACAAGATGTGCATGTAAAATGGCATTTATGCCGTGCGCCATCTAGGAAACACCCAAAAATATATCCAACCGGTTAAATATGTAATATGCCAGGTGTATTCATAAGTTTGCTATGGAGAAACACGTAACGTTCAAGGAAAATAATTATTTTTTTATTCAAAATATTGGCCATCGGCTTCTACGCATTTCAGGCATATTTTAGGTAATTTATGGATGCCAGAAAAACTATATGCCTTTTGCGGCAAATCATATGTCCAACCATTTTCCAACTACCTCGAAATTGCTGATGTGCTAAATACTATCTCAGACTTTCACGGCCGTTTGTCATAGTAACGGTTGTCGGATTCCGCCGTGTCGCCAGGTTTTTTGTCCCGGACGTTTCGTGAACAACTGTGATTTCGTCAGGGACGAAAAACCTAGTGACATGGCGGCACCCGACAACCGTTACGACTATGTTGAAGTGCGAAGAGGTGATAATCAGATGGCGCCAGGTCTGGGGAATGCGGAAGGATACCCCATTCAACCGATTTCAAAACGTCTTTCACTGGATTTGCTGTGTAAAACGGTGCATTGTCGTGTAACAAAATCACTGCTATGTCATCTGGCCCATTCCGGTCGTCTTTCGATTAATGCGTGGTTTAAATTAATCATTTGTTGGCTATAGCGTTGTGCATTGACGGTTTCGCCGGGCTTGGAGAGTTCATAATTCACAATACCGCTCTGACCCCACCAGACACAGCATGGTTTTCTTGCCGAATCAATTTGGCCTTGGTGTTGAAGGATCGGCTTTGCCGGGTGAAAGCCACGATATTTTCCGCTTAGGGTATTCAAAGTAAATCCATTTTTCGTCACCCGTCACAATGCGATACAAAAATGATTTCCTTTCGTGGCCTTAAGCAGCATTTCACAGGCGACTGCAATTTTCTATTTGACGTTCATTTAAATCGTGTGGAACCCATTTACCGGGTTTATTAATTTTCCCCATTGCTCGTATACGTCTTCTGATTATTTCTTGGACACATGTAATGTTTCTGCTTGCTTGCCCTTGAGTTTGAGTTAAGTCATCATCTAATAACTCCTGCAACTGCTTGTCTTCGCATTTTTGCGGTCTACCAAAGCGCTCACTGTCTTTCACATTGAAATCACCAACTTTAAATTGTCGAAACACGTTCTAATTGATGGAGCGTGTTCACCATATGTTTCTACCAGCAAACGATGACTTTCAACAGCCTTTTTCTTTTGATTAAATAAGAAATCAAGCATAAAATTGAATATGATCGCTGAACGTTAAAGAAAAGACGCTAGTTTTTGGCAGACTCAACTTATGTATGTATGTGGTTTAAATGTCAGACAAACATAATGACGTATGTGTCAAATTAATACGCTGTATATTTTTCGTTGGCGCCATCTCTTGGTTAAACCAGAAGAAACATGCATACAGCTGGTATATGTTAAATGTAATGGCCAACAGGTTGATACGGGGATGTATATCATTTAGCATATGTGATATAGGTTAAGTAAGTAAATTGTTTCTACCATTATCTGTATCAATTTAACTTTGACTCATTTATATATGTTTCTAAATTGGTTTAAAATAAAGAGAACTTTTTTATGCACATAAATACGCGTATGTTTCATGCTGATTTAAATTCATAGCCTAACCGCGTCCCACACCTTTGGTAGCGGTCACCAAATTTGTTACAGGATAAAATTTTGCGACCGTGATAACTAGCGCTGGCAGTTGCAATCTAGAACTAGTGGCAATCTACCGCAATGTGGCCGTTATCTACTGTTTTAGTTGCATAGCCATACGCTAGATATCACAAAATTGAACAGAAAGTAGTTCTACAAAATCATCCTCTATTAAGGAAAAACGGTTGTAACACCATCATTGAAGAAACCAATTTCAAAGCATTAAAATCAATACAGCATTTTTAATTAAGTAATTATTACTTTTCAATTTTATAATATAATAAACAATCGTTTCTTACTGCCAAATTGAAATAAGGCACTATATATTATAAATAGAGACAGCACTATATGCAAAGTCCAAAAATTTAATTTATTTATTATATCTTACGTCTATATGTAGATGTATTACACTGATTAAATTAATTAGCGTTAATTAACTTTAATCAGTGTAAGACATCTACAAATAGACATAAAATATAATAAATAAATTAAATTAAATTTTTGCACTTTACATATAATCCGGTTTCTAATTATAAGTATGAAACTTATTATTTTTGTGACATTAAACAACTTTCCTGTGATGCCCTTGTTATTATAGTGCAAATTTTCTAGCGATATTTTTGCTACAATGGTTAAATAATGTGCAAGTAATAGATTTGTTCAAACAGTAACTTTATTA
>CM042075.1:34367736-34692736 GCA_023509865.1 Trypoxylus dichotomus
AATCTAATGGAAAATCAATGGAAGATTCAAAAACTTTAAATATAGCTAGCCTGTCATCTGAAATAAAATCTAAAGAAACATTAGAATGGGAAGAAGCACTGAAAAATTGGGTAAATCGATAATTTTTATCTACTACTTTAAAGGCAATATTACATCGTTAACATTGTAGAATATGTAAGATTTGTCAATCAACAGTGTTGCGTTCATGTCAGAGTACTATTACATGGCCCATGCCGATTCTAAATGTTCAAGATTACTCCAATAATTTTATTCGATTATAACGGATGTAGACAAGGTAGAATGCGATTAACTGGAAATAATGCATTTTGCGTTTGAGGTAAATTTTATCTGCAAGTTGAGGTATAATAAATGAAATAGAATCTAATTAATGTCAGTACTAATTTGTTTCTTCTGACTTTATTTACTAATAAATGATGCATAGGAGTGGAAATCGATATATCTATGTCAAATAAATCGACATATGATTGTATCCTTCCGTTGTAAAAGTTTGGTGCACATTTGAATGCTAAACATCTGTACATTCAATATATGATAATAACAACATAAATTGAATTATATGAATATACAAAAATGAATTAACAAAAGTTGCATATTTGCGTAGAGCGAGAAAATCTGTAATGAAAAGTTACTACTATTAAGAAGAATTGTTCATAATATGTATTATTAGTGCGATAGAACGGTATTTGTGAATGACTTTACTAATACTTTCAACAAACGATTTCAATTACGTACCGAAAATTTATTACTTGTTTTTCACAACTGAATGCGTAGACATTGCTAACCTCAAATTACTGCTGAACAAGATTTTATTAATGTTGTATGCAAGTCTTCTAAAATCAATAAAATATACACAAAATATAAAATTATTGATAAGAAATAATATTAGGACGTAATGATGTTAACACACAAAAATGTATCAGATAAAACGCATATGTTGTGATTTAAAGTTTCTGCGCTCCAAGTTTCAAGATTATTAAGAAAACATTTTTTCTCAAATGTGGACCAAACAATAATTTTTAGTTAAAATAAAAAAAGTTTTTTACAATACCATGCGAGGATAAAAGGCTTGGATGGAGAGTAACGTCGAAACCGTTAACAAAGTAGATTTTACGTTATAATATCAGTAATTATAACTCTTATTCATCTTTTTGGTTTTGGTCTTCTCATTTTAATAACAAAATTATTAAGCTATAGATTGTACTATACGTAAGTCGAAACGAAAAAATATATGTATAGTTATAGTATGAGAATCCTATCGAGAAAGTTCCAGTAAATATACCTTCAAATCAAAGATGAAACGTATATTTTGGCCTTGACTACCAAAAATATCTCGTATAAAAAACATGAGGTTGCAGACATGTCTTTCTCTTTACTATTTCTCGGTATGACAAATGACTATAAATCTACTGGTACTTAAATACGGTCAATGTTTGATATATGTATCCACATATATGAATAAACGACTTGAAAATGATAATCGGATATTTTATTTCAAAACCTAACGTTTTAAAGCACATTAACTAATTTAGGTGTACGAGCCCCTATCCAAGGTCAGTGAAGGCAGAAAAGCTGACATAGGGTTATTTATCAATTAATAAAGTCAGCCACTTTGTCCGGAACACAGAGCGGTTTAGTAGAGATAACAGCCTGAAGCGCATCATCACCTCCTTAATCTATATTCAGCTATAGCACAACCAAGTATATCATATCGATCTCCGTCATTGACAGCGTTGTTTGTGTTATAGGTTAGTTTGGTGCTTCTTGTAATTTCGTCAGTTTATCAAGTTTCCTTTTTAATCTCCGTTTCTATTTTCATTTTGTTTCGTTTTATATTCACTATTAACTGCGCATTTCAGAGCTTCAGCGTTTTTCGTCTGATTTCCAGGTTAGTAATGTAATATTAATATTGCTGACATTGCTGTTAGCTATACAATTTGTTTTTAGATATATTACAAACATGCCTAAGACAAAATCCAGCCAGAGCAATGCGCTCACAATGCTGCACAATATTATCAATGATATTATTATTATTATAATTTATCATAATTTGGGAGATTGAAAAGGCGGCAAAAAGATATATTTTGTATGTCAGCAATAACAGGAAAATATGAGAACAATTCACTGAATTAAACAAGTACTTTGTAATAATCAGTCTGAATCACAATTTTCATCGATTGTCAGGACAAGCTCCATTTTGATAGATTATGCAGATAGGTATAAAAATATTAACTTTTTATGTGAGTATTCACTATATTATTGTTTTTCTGTTCTAGATGTGTACTTTGCAATAAAATTCATTCCTTATATGCGGTTTAATGAGACAGTACCAATTTTAAATATTCTACATGCGTTCATGTTAAATGGGACCCAATTCAAAAGTTCGAAAGAAAAGGTGATATGATTTCTTAACTAAATCGAAGAACATACCATACCATCCACTAATGCCGCAATATATAATTGATGAGTATGTGAAATCCACGGGTCATATTGTATCACGCCTTCCTCCATACCACTGTGATCTGAATCCCATAGAGCTAATTTAGAGTATGGTTAAGAGAAAAATAGCCTCACATAATATTGGAACAACAAATATGGAAAATCTCATTCATGAGGCAGTAGTGAGCAAGTAACTCTGGATTTATCAAGCAGAATGTAACCATATTGACAGAATTAGAAAAGAATATATGACAAAAGATCAGCAGTGGGATTCTGTAACTCTGACGACACCAGCTATTCGACACTAGCCTAACTCGACGTCGACACCAACCGGAATTCTGTAAGAGTGTCGAGTATGAAATCGGGAATTATCGGTAATTTATGTTCAAAAGTGCCAAACTTTGTGATTTTTAGAACAAATGTAAGGGAATTTGCCGTCAAAAATGGCGTGACAGCTAATATTTGCAAAATAATATTGTAGTGTTATTGTAATATATTCAACTATCCGTTATTTATTTTGCCCATATTCGATAATTTATTATATCAGCAGAACGGAAGAATAATTAGAAGTTAATTATGACTAGATGTCAACTGCTTAATAATATTAATTCATGTATTTACTACGATTAAAGAGTAAATATTAATTAGTTGCTCCTAATTCTGGGCCCCCAACAAATTCTCAAAACATCTTTCTAATAGTATTAGAAACCACTATTTACTTTGTTGTGAACTTCGACTTATGTCATTTTAATCAAATTTTAAGGCTGCGCATTTCTTTTTCAATGCGCTTTAAAATATCTGCAATTCCATGACCTTTTTTTAACGCTAATTATTAAATTAATTGTGCGTATTTTGTCATTTATGTACTAATTTTTTACAATATCCCAGAGCATTTAATATTTAATCCATTAATTAGTTGCGCCAATAATTGTTTTGTATTTATCGTTTGCATTGGGTGTTGAAATTCGCGTCTTTTATCTCATTCCATAAAATTAATCGAGATTTTGCAATGGCTGTACCTCCTATTTTAAACGCCATCTAATATAAAGAAATATGGAGTGATAATGTATAAAAGAGCGTTATTTAACATTCTTACGTTAAAACAAATTTTGTTAAATTTCAAGTTAAAATAAATTGTTGGTATAAACAAAATAGTAATCACTGCCCGCATAAAAATTGAAAAATTATAGGAAAACATTCATAAATAGGTGTATATTCTACAAATGTTTTAAATTTGTGATTTTCTATCGTCTTCATTACATAGTATAGTAAATTATCATACCACATAATACAATTACAAACATAAACAAACAATTAATACATGTCGGTTTTGAATAGTCGCCAAGAAAATGTCCTCTCTTGAAGAGTGATAGAAACCAAGCAAAATGTAATAGAGTGAGATGCGAGACCTAAACGACACAAACTTTGCTGTCGAGTATATTCCGTCGAGTAAGCGTTACAGAATTCTGATAGTCTTGACTCACTCGACGTCGAGCTTACAGAATCCCTATGCTGCATCTTTGTCTAAAATACTCGAACTTTGTTATAACATGGCCAGTTTTTCCGTCACTTATTTAGTGCGTTTTTAGCGAATTTACATCGTTTACTATTTGTAGTGACGCCACCGACTTCGAAGCATTTTATAGTTGCAGCTTCTTTTGGATTGGATTTTAAAAGGCCTTTATTTGCTAGAAATGTTTAAGTAATAGAAAGCTACCTACGATCAAGATATTGCAATCGGTTGTGGTGATTCAGGAATACCAGGATACCATCTACGAAATTCTTGAATACGTTTGGGAGAATTGCGAAATACTGCCTTCATATTTGTTACTAATGCTACTACCTCTAGATAAAATTGTTGAGTGTTTCTGTCACACGATGTAACGCATACCATAAATCTTACGTGTTACACATAACATATTACCACATTTTTTAATAGCACTGCCTGCACAATACGTTAATAATAAACATTAATAATTTGTTGATCGTTAACACTGTTCTAATGCATCTTGCAATTGTTTCACTGGTACATACTCTCTTACAAGCTAGCAACAATGTAGAGGATGGTAATAATAGTGTAATTTCACATTAGATTACATTTATTTCAGAAGTACTGCAATGATAATTATTCGATGATGTGCATTTGGCCCTTGTACTGCAGTAGTTACGTATTTCCTGCAATCCCGTTCATCTAACTATATTATAGACTTGTTGCACACTACAAATTAGTTGCACATTGTCATATTTTGAATCAGTATATTTCCCGGTATACTTATTTACTTCGTCAGCCAGTAACCGCTTTCTACTACGTCGTTCATTTGGCATTACCAAGCTACCGTAAACGCCAAATGAAATGGCGTGCGGTGGGAGTAAGCCTCCTGCGTGCACTATTATTAGTCTGGATCCTTTAGATATGTTCTTGAAAATACCTTTTGTACTTTCGTCACTTCACATTTTGAAAGACGTATGACTATTATGAATGTAAGTCTCGTCTATATCGATTTGTCTCACGAAAACGTTTAATCTTGTGCAAGTAATCGATTCCTAAATGCACGTACATTTAATCGCTCTATCAATACTTCCCTATTATTCTGTGTACATTGAAACTTGAATCCCAAATCTTTTAAAATTCTTCTTAATGATGTGTATGATCCTTTCCATTCCAATCCATCGTGCATCTTTTGGCGTAGAGTTGAAAGATTAAGAACTATTTCTCGTGTTTGAGCGTGTATCACTTTATGATCACCTAGCAAAGACATTATGATCCACCACTGATAAAAATATCTCGACTATTATTTTCTTTTTATTCTATGGAATACGCAAACAGCTTACATAGAAGAAAGATTATAAAATGGTTAACAAATGCAAGAGATGCAAACGGAAATGAATTACAAGAAGACACAAACGATAAAAGCACCGGGAACCAACAACAACACTCCCGACAATGTTAAAATACATGGGACACGAAATCACTGAACTAACAGAACTACTGAATGGAATTATGAGTACTACAGAAATACCTAAGGAATGCAATACTGGAATCATAATGTTCCTACGTAAAAAAGTGGCGAAAGAATTTGGGATAATTATAGAGAAACAACGTTAACCAGCCTTCCTGGTACCAATTGACAAAGACAGAGAAATACATATGTGTATGTATCTCCAACAGATCTGGAAAAGTGCTTGATTCAAAGAGAAGACATACAGAAGGCATTAAAATAAGAAACATAGATAAAGAAACTATTAATGTACAAAAATAAGAGAAACGTAGTAAGGATAAGCAAAGAAGAATCGAGAGAATTTGAAACAAAGATGAGAGTAAAGCAGGGATGTATACTAAGTCCATTGCTAGTCAAAATTGTTGTAGCTGAAACTATAAAAAAGCAAGAAAAAGTTAAAACTGGGATACTGGCAACTAAAAGAAATAGAACTAAAAGATCTATTGTTTGGAGATTATATAGCATTACTAGCGCATTCAGAAAAGAACTTACAATATAATCTAATGTTGGAAAGGAAGCTTAAGAAAATGAATATGAAGATTAACATAGCGAAAACAAAAGCGATGTGTAAAAACAGCATTAATTAAGTGTTTAGACCTACAATAATATATAACAGCGAAACTTGAACATTATCAGAAAAGACTAAAACCAATTTAAATGCCACAGAGATACGGTTCTCAAGACGCCTAGAAAACAAAACCAAAAGATATAATAAATGACGTACACAGACAAATCTTAAAAATAGAATCAATTACGGATAAAATGACGGAAGATCAAGTAAGATGGTTTGTGCCGTATGCCGAACAACAGATTAATGAAGAAATGTATGAAACGTGAATACCGGGAAAGATGGGAAGATAGAATAAAGGAAGAAATACAGAAAAACGAATAGAATGGAAGGGAATTAAACAGGCAACCAGAGATAGAAAACAATAGAGAGAAAAGTGTAAAATACAACTTGGGTCACCCCGCCTTACACCTAATGATAGGAAGACATATGAGCAAGTAAGTGCAGTTGTAGTAGTATGTGCATCCCATTAAATCATGGGAGGTAAGTTTAACAATGTCTTTCTTGTTATGTATCTCGAAATTAGATTTTTGGTGTACTCTACTTTCTACACAAAACAATGTCTCAATTAGTTTCAATCAATTTATTTATATTTACACTTACCTTTGTTGTTGGAAAGGAAGTGTCATTTTTGATTTTGAACAGTTTTTTATTTGATGTATAAAATTTAATTTTTTATTGGCTTTTGACTTTTGGGCCTTCGAGCTAGACTAAAATTTTCAAGTAGTTGCAGTAGAAGCAACATGCTTGAAGATGTGCCTTGTGATCGTGGACAAAACATTAGCAGAAAAAAGAAAGTAGGCGTCACAGTTTCAAGCCAGAAGCCAAAAGCAGATTTGACACCACCGTAGAAACCTACAACTTAGACATTTCTACTGTAAATATACTTATTACTATTTTTGGGTTCATATACTTAGAATAAACTTAAAAAATACAGAAAGTAACACTACAGTATATGCTTCTGATAAATCTTACGATATTTTATTTTAAAATCTTGTACATTTATAAATCAACGATATACAGATTCAGAGAAAGTAGCCAATTTTTCTGTTTAATTTTTTAAATCGAATGCTATAAATGGAGATGATTATGAAATAATACAGGTTCAGTCAGTGGATTTAAAAGAAAACACCATAATACAAATCCGGTAACAAACATTAAGCTGGCTATTATCTGCTGCTTTTTTCCATAATTCATAAGTTCGTGGAATTCCGGAAATCCCATGTGATTGCAGAATGCATGAACAATAAATGCAGACGCAAAGTGCCCCGTCCTCAATAGTAAATATGCGGAGTATATACCAAAAATCGTTGTATAAAAGCAGTGAAAACCTATTAAGAGAAAAATATTAATTGCGTCGACATCCAAGGAAGCTTTAATTTGTGTATGTCATTGAGTACCTACAATCTAATAACATTTTGTCTACGAAAAAGGAAACTTTTTAAGAGTAAGATACATATAAGGTGCTTTACACCAACCTTATTAACTAATTTGGATGAAGAATACTAGCCGGCAAACAAAAGTATTTTTATATAAAATTCATATTTGGAAACTACACAAAGTTGTACAAGAGGCACCTGTGGTATGGTCGTTATCACTTATCGTTCTTACATTTAACTTGCGGAAATGCCGCGTTACTCCAGTTTGTTATTACAAACTGGAGTAACGCGTAATGTTCGTTAATGACATAATATTAATCTTTCAATCGTTTTTAATGTAGGTCACGACCACGGTAAGAAACACTTCCTCTACAATAAGTAAAATATCGAGAAAAAGGTTCGAGAGAAGTATAAGAAGGGATCCCCATCATGCAACATGAACTTTTGTTATCTGTATTGCTGATTTTATGAAATCGTCCAATTTAAATGGGCACATGAAATACTTATTTTACGATAAAAAATATGAATAACATGCAATTACAGCAATGCACTGAAATAACAGCTGACACCGATCAATAGCAGGGTAATAAATCATTACTAATGATATGAAAAATCTAGTAGTTCAACGGGCATCTATTTCTTGTGCGTATATTCGCATGGCCTCGCATTATTTTATCCGCTTCTAAAATTCCCGAGATAAAACCGATACAAGTAATTTCTTAATTACTATATAATGTTTAGCGAACGCATCAACTGTCCAAATTATCAGTGTTCTTGAAGCTACATGTATAAGCTTTATTATTACAAGGGTTACGTAAGTTTCAAAAAGAAGTATAAAGAAACTTGTTTAAATTCAGTTAGGGAATAGTAGCCATTAAATTTAAATGAGATATAATCAAACATCAGAAGTTTCTTTACCCTCTCCTTTGTGTAGTATAGCATCCACACATTTCATGACTAATTCATGTAAATAAATATGTTTGTGACGGGATGCTGCTATTAAGACAGTAACGTTTCTATGTGTAAATATAACAAAATGTAAAAAAAATAACGGAGTACCTGTTTTCTAGTTTAATTAATTAAATTATACATATATATAATTAAAGTTTAATTAAAAGTAAATGAATTTAAACTCCGAATTGGACTAAGAAATTTTTTCTTGTATTTGAAAAAATATATTAAAAAAAAATTAAAAATATATTTTTAATATCAATCATATAGATGTCTCAAGTTTATTTTAGACTGTAATAGTAGTAATCGTAACAAATTAGTGTTTGGTTGTTTTAAGTGCAACACTTCCAAATACTTCCCCAAATTACAATTACAAATTTCTATGGTGGGTAGTATGAGTAATCATCCATGCACGACAATTGGATAGTGACGATGGCCTGAACGTATGTATGTATTTTTATACTCGGGAGTTAGTGATAGCTTCTTTTATTTTAATCCTTTACTGTCTAAAACCAAACTCTCGTATAATCTTCATAACTTGATTAGGATCTCTAAAATTAGAAAATCACTGAAGACCACAGTAAAAATTAATATTATAAAGACAAAAAAAAAGGTTATTTATGATAATCTGTAACGTTCTAACGAATTACATGTGCGAAATATTGAAAACTATAAATATATCTGTTTCCAACGCAAAGGAAGTTTCCCGAACGATCGTATCAATTATATCTTTTATTACATCACGTAACTCTATTTCACTTGGATAATTTCTAGTTAATCACATTCCATTAATTATGTGCAACTATTAGCAATCGGATAACATTACTTATACTAACGTGTACCATATTGCCACTTTCGACTACAAAATACTAAGAATTAATAAACTTATGCCGTTGCTCAAATTGATATTAATATAAAACTCCCGAAATATTAGTCAAGGTAGGATTTGAACCCATGACCTCTCCGTAACCGGTGGAACAAGCTGCCACTACACCACAAGACTGAATGCGAGTTCAAATCACTTTTAATACCTAGATGTTACGGAGAGGTCGTAGGTTCAAATCCTAGTTTGACTGATATTTCTTTCATGAATTTAAAACGGTGGTTAAATGAAGGAAAACCGTAATTTTGTCGCTTATGCTGTTGTATTTGCTATAACGCCATCAGAGATAAAAATTTACAAACATTTTCTTTTGGAAAATTACGTGCAAAGATGTATTGCTTTTTTAAATAAACAACTGTCTACTATAAATACTTACTAGAAATTGTTCGGATTTATTGTATGCTATACAAGTTACTTTTTTTTCAAGATAGTTAGAGCTGAAGTGACAGCAAATATATACAGTCGTGTGCAAAATAATAGCAGTAATAGAAAAAGAAAACAGAAAATTTACAGCAGATTTGCCCAACCCTCAAGAACGTATTTTTTTCAATAATAGCACAAACATTCAACAGCTTTATTCAAAGAAAGTAATGAATATTAGAAAACTGGTGTGCAAAATAAAAGCAGTATTAAAAACAAAAATACATTCTTATGATGCCACGAGAAAGCTATATTTACAGCGTTTTCTTGGTGTTATTTTCTAGGCATTCTTTTAAATGTTTTAAAAATAAATTCTTGTATCACCCTTGTTCTTAAAAACTGCATGCATTCGTCGTGGCATAGATTGTACTAGGCGTTGACATTTCTCCACAGGAATGGATCTCCAGGTATTTTGAACCACGTCCTACGATTTTCGGATATAGAACGGTTTAGCAGACTGTATACCTTCCTTAATGTCTATCTACAGATTTTTAATCGTGTTAAGATCGAGGTTTTACGCAGGCAACCAGATTACATTAACATTATGTTCTTCTAGTTAATTCTTAACCCTTCGGGCCGTGTGCTTCGGGTCGTTATCAGGCATGTACCACCAACAAATTGGCATATCGTCCTCTGCGTAAGGTAACATTACATCTCTCAGTTTGTATGAATTTATAAGATCTTCCTTAGCTACGCATCTTTTTAAATTTCGTTAGTTTTCAGTATGTCTTCTGAGGCCCATTTTGCTAGTACAAGTTGAAAAACAGTGAAAATATAAATTGTAGTTTTAAAATGTATTTATCTTTAATTGTAGTAATAAATCTTTTAAGACGTGTTGGCCCAAATGCCTTTTTGCAGCTGCTATTATTTTCCACAGGCAAATGGTGCACTGATAACTTGTGATTAATAGTACCGCATCGATTCTATCAGGGATTTCCCATTGTGTATGTTATTTCAAATTAATATATCATTGTAATCCACGGTCATCTGTGATTACATAGCATACTCTAAAGGTTCACTTTGCATATCAATTTGTTACTAGTCGAAGTGAAGCTTTGACCTTGTGGGTTAATTTTTATAAGACAATAACTGCTATTAATTCCGAACGCTGAGTCTCTGGGGGAGATGACTCGTTGTAAACCCATGTGAATTTATTGAGCGCAAGTATATACAAGCAGGCAACAGCGAAGCCATGAATTTCTATCTTAGTTGGATTTGACAAATTATTCTGAGGCCAATTTGGGTTTCATTTAAATAGTGTGCATTTTCCCATAAGACACTCCATTCCCGCTATAAGGCTCTCGGATAGAGCTGCTCCAATGAAGTTTTCTTTGTCATAATGCTTGTAAAAGAATTTTTGCTATAATAATACAAGTACCCAACATGCCCAAAGGATGAAAATTTGGCTTATTACTAGTTAAATCAAAATCGCTCATTTTGTACTCGTACGCGAAATATTCGATTTATTTAGGACAGCATATCTTGCTTATGACGCCAAATAAGTCCTAGCATTTTCGTATTCTCATTAATTCCAATGATTAAACTTTCAGTGAGTAGTACAGCCATGTTAGATTCCTGAATGTACATATATGCGTCTAATATGTCAATTAAACATTATATATTCAAGCTAGAATCGGCCAATTCAATGTGTTAGTTGGAATGCGCTAACCAGAAACATCGAATTTAAACTGTGGTGAGTATTCACTGATTTCGGGAACTACAAGCCAAACAATGCTGAACGAATAATTATTATAATAGGATTTGAATTTAATATTGCATTTACTCCTTATGCCAGTTATGCAATTGATAATTCCACTTACGCATATTTTAACTGGAATTGTTTTCAATTTCATTCGCTTTACCAAAGATTAGGTAATAAAATTACTTTGCGAAGCGGAGTCTAATGATGCTCTGCTATCACGATATTGTCCTTTACATCGTATGCTCATATGATGGAGTTGACAGAAGCGTATAATATGACTATCCCGTATTTGCAAAGGTTACTGCTCCCGTATCAGAGGCTTACCCATGATTTGAAATCTCTGTCTTCTTTTTTCAAAATGCAGTAGCGCGTTATCCTCATCATCTGCAACTGCCGAAGTTACATTGTTTTGATATATGGTCAGGAGGTAAACACTTTTAACATAACTTCAAGTTTTCAACCGTACTGACTTTGTCTTCAGCGGACAGTGATAGAAGCTCTTTACACTCATAGATTGTGTGCTCACACTTACAATTATAACATGCGATGCTGCTTGTATGAAACGATATGCTTTTGTGATTGTTGAAATCGTACGAACCTTTAGTAACGTTGTTGCGATGAACATCTGCGTTAATATTGTCTTATATCCAACCTTTCTAATATGTGATTTTAAATTTTCAAGTGCTGGAAAATTGTAAATTCACGCTCCGACGCTGTATCAAGTTCACTAGTCATTAAATGGATTATAATTTGTATATCATTTGTCAATGAGTAAACTGAGCGTTTCATTATCTTAAATGTTAAGTAAAGGTGTCAAGTATATCGATGATGCGCCAATTCCTTTTTAATCATTAATATTCAAATAATTTACGAAAATGATTTTCAATCAATAGTTCTTTGTTTTTGTACCGCTCGCGTAATAGAGCCCAAGCTGTATGGTAATTTTCGGCTATACCTGACAGAACTAATAAGTTTCATGACGTTACCTTCCAGTGATATTTTCAAATAAAAAAGTTTGTAATTTGCTTAACACCACTGATTTATTGATAAAACTGTCGAAGGCAACTATAAATTCTAACTACCTTACATATTTACCATTGAATTTTGGTAACTGTGTAGCAAGTAATTGAACTCTTGCTGTGCTTGGATCATTCATTTTATTCACTAGATTGCCCTATTATATTACTGGTAATGGCATTTACAGCAACGTCTTGCTTTAATCCTTGTTTGATGTATGTACATGTGCGTTTGAAACTGCAGACAAATAATTTAACTCGAACGTTTGTTTACGCACCATCAGCTTTTTTGCTTTCTATCTCAATTTCATCTTGCACCGTCAAAAATTTATCGTATAAGCTTTTTACCCTTTCTAGCCTAACTTCTACTTCTGTTAACAATACCATACTTACATCAATATCCACGTCGCTTTTACTTTGTTTATACTTTTGCAAATGTGTTAAACCCCTTTACATATTCCCTCCCCCACCGCGTTTTCGCCTCGATCTTGCTTTATTATCGATACTTGGCATTTCATTGGTAACTCGTCCCTCACTCGTAACTAGTAATTTGTATTGCCTGTCTTTCTAGAGATAAGTCACTCTCTTCTTGTATTGTCTATATCCTATATCACTCATTATTGTAGGGATAGTTAGTTCTCGTCTCCTATATATCCTCTCTTCGTGAGTCTAATCCAAATTGTCTCACAATCCGCCTAGACTTGAAGGACCATTGTGAATTGATGACATAGAAATACTTTTAATTTTTTATTGAATAATACGTAGTTATATCTTCTCGGTGTGCTTATCCCGATTGGCAAATATTTAACGCGCCACCTTTGAGTCAGTGCGCAGCGTCCTTGTTTCACACCGACGAAAATAATGTGAAACGAAACACTTACAACGTAAGCGGTTTAATAAACAATTTCATAACATTTCATTAAATCACCTTAAACACTTACATTTTTCAAACAAACTGTCAAAAGTTATTTTTATTTATATATATCGTGTTCCTTACGAACGAATGTATTAATGTGTAATTAAACAAAAATTTCGCATTATTTCGCACGTGCACACAGTTAAAATAAAGATTATTAGCGCCTTATTGGCACTTTCAATCGCAATATCTTAAAAGATAAACATATGTTTGCAGATTTTGCTATATATACGATATTTCATATCTTCTTATATAATGTGATCAGAAAAAACGTAATCCAAAGATAACGTTTTTTGTTTTTATGTTGGTTATAATTATACCTGATAGTTAAATCTTGCTTAACCCATATCATAATTGACACATTTGGCAATAATAAGTTTTTGTTGAAAGCGTAAATAGTTAACGGGGGTATCTAAGTTAATAATAATAGCGCTTTAAAATTTATAAGGTTACGAAATATGAATTCAGGTGCAAAGGGAAGCTTTTTTATTATTGACTGTATTCAAACAATCTATTTTCCAATTCTGCTTAGAGAAAAATATCGAAAACAATATCCAACAATTTTCATTGATAGTTTAGATATCTGAATATTATTTAAATTATAAATTAAAAAAGCAATACAAAGCTCAAAACAAATAAGCAAGCAAATTTGTTACGTAAGTATACCTAACATTAATACAACAGGCTTTTTAATATTTATTGCTTGGCCAGCATTTGTTTTATAAAATATTAGGTAATTCAAAACGTCAGCAATGCGACTGATCTTTTTAACGACGGTACTTACTGCGGAAACAAGAGAAGAAAAAGAAGAAAAATTATAGCGAAAATAATGTGACTATGACGTTGGAAAGATTAAAATGGAGGATATATCGGGACATTAACCAGTTGATATTCATTCTAATTATCTATGGTAAATTCATAAACAAAGCTGAAAAACGTGTGGATTTTCAAGGAAGCTATAAATTTCTATAAAATTAAGAGAAGTTTATTTGTATTAATTATTATATCTATAAAATTATATTATTTTAATATTAGGAATCATTTTTATTACAACTGTGTATTACGCTTTAAATTAAAATATGGTTTCTAAGATATTTCAAGAATTAGAATTTTTTAGAAAGAATGTTTTTTCCTTAAAATATGCTTTTCAAAATTTTCCTATCCGCTATATAGACAAATAATTTAGTTTTGTTGTAAAAAAATAGATAGATACTCACTATTTCATGTGGCAGTTATTATATCAAAGTGCAAATGAAATGTAGCAAACGTGGGCATTCAACTATTTCGGTGCATTGCAAAAATTGCGTTAATCGTAATCGATAGACAATCTCGCACATTATATAGTTTAATAGCTGAAATAAAAATACTTACACGACATCAATATGGCATGCTTAAATTTCATTCCTTTTTTCATATTTTCTATCACATGATGAAAGTGACCTAAAAACATTTTTTACTTATTATGGAATCTTTTACGCAAACCATTCGCTAATAGGTTTAGAATACTTGGTGAAAATTTTAGACCGAAAGTGTGGATTCCTATGTAACTCTTTTAGATCTATGCTAATAAAATAGTTTTTTCGACATTACAATTCCGCTTATACCAAACACTCACATCAATTATTTTGTTATTTTAAGCGCAATATATATCTTTTTCTTCAAAATTCTGAAAAATAGTATGAAGAGTCACTATGGGTACTTTCAAATTGTTTTTCAATCACTACATTTTCTTAGATAAAGTTTTCACATGCACATTTTTATTTAATACTATGTATGGACGGAGGCGTTATTATCGAGTCTCAAGCTTTTCAACGGTAATAGCTCTTAGATATCATAACCTCTATCGGATTATTTATAGTAGTTAATAGATAAACCTAACAATTTCAAGCCTCGAATACATTTTTAATCCAATAAACTGTATAATTTTACACTAGTGAAAATGGGGTATATTCGGAAATGAGGTACATGTGTCATACGTTGAAATCCTAACTTGCATTTGAATTATCCACTAAAATCAAGTAGCATGGAGTTAGCAATATTGGTCCTGTTAATTAAGAACTCGGTGCATCGGGAAAAATATAAGTGTTTATCCTGAGAGTAAAAGTAAATATTTCAGAGATTTATTTTGATAAACGTTGTTTATAAAATTAGTGAGATGTTAACTATTATTTTGATCCGAGGGTTTATAAAGTTTATAAAGTAAGCTGAGAATATGTTCCAACGATAACCTAACCACGTTTTGTTTTGATGTTAAGGGTGAAACGCGGGCAAGAGGGGTACTTTCGGCAACTCACTTTAGGGCAAATGCAGCGATATGACGAATCTACTTCACGGTATTACAAATCATTTAATAATTTCATAACTATAGCAAATACTCCAAAATTCAAAGTACGTAACATTAGACCTCGCGAATATATTAGACAAACAGAACCCTTGTTGATGAGATTGACAATACCATTAACAAGGATTTTAGAAACGCTTCTGAGTTATAACAATAAATATTATGTCAAGTCATCCGCATTCAATTGATCGTTTCAAATCGTAAATATTGGAAAATGCAAAATTTAGCTGGTTTGTTAAGGTTCTTTTTATTTTAGAAATTAGTACTAATCTATTTTATGTTAGGAAGATTGGTTACTCGGCTTTATAAGACACGTTGATCTGGCTCTATGAAAGCTAGAGGTACTAGTTTGGGTCACTGTAGCATTTAACAAACCTGTCGTAGATGATTTTTTGACAAATACATCTTTGTCTTCAAATAATATATATTTACTCTTTAGTCAATTTGGAATTTAGGGGAGATAGATATCAATACAGTCACGATGCCCGTCAAAATAGTTTCAACCAAAGAAATAAAAAGAAGTTGGACAAAGATCCTCTGGAGAAAGAGGGACACATATTACTTTTATTGTCATTGTTAACGCAATTGGTACATCATTTCCAGCAACCTCTAACCAAGAATTCGAAATCCATCAGAATATTTATCTGAAGATTCGACAACAGGTTCTATTGCGTTTGAAAATAAATCTAGTCGGATGACTTCGAAACTATTTCCAGAATTTTTAAGACATATTGTTCATCAAATACGGTGTTTCGTTGCAAATTCATTGATATCCTACTATTTTCTTTTCCACCCCATATTACACAGAGGCTTCAGTCTCCAGGTGTGGGAATCTATGCTCTATTTAAAATTTACCTTGCAACAGCTTTTAATCACTGGATATTGGCACGCCCAAATCAAGTTATAACAATTAAACATGCCATTTGACAAACAAAGCAACGTTATTGCGTTTTCATTAAAACATATTCAAGACACAAAAAACTGGTTTATGATCTTATCGATTACTATTTACGGGATAACCGTAGAAGATACAATTCCTAAAATTCCATTTGAATTTCAAATAAACAATAAAAAATTATTGCATCGATATAAAAAAGTTGATATCTTTCGGTACAAGCATAATTGTTAGTAAAACTATTATAGTTGAATAAAACTGCGGAAGTTACATAGGATTCTAGATTTTCAGAAACCTCTAAATGAATAACTTGCGTTCCTATATAAGCATTTTTTTAATATCCATAAAGTAGATATATGCGCCCCTTCCCACTTCAGTTGGCCCATTTAATGAAATCTTAGTTTTTCTGTCGACATAAACAAAAAAAAACTACTGCTACATTTTTTTTTAGAAAATGAACAAAACCACTCTGTTAGTTACTTTCAGTTGTGCTCTGTGGAATAATGCTGCTGAAAAATGAATTCCAAAATCTATGTGTCACATGGAAGTCTATAAACTGTCATTTGGCACTTACAGGTTTTTTCTTTATTTTAAGAAAGTAAAATAGAAATAGGAAGGTGTATTTAAAAAAAATCTTAAAACTGATAATGCTGTTTTAGGCCAAAGAAAAACCACTTTTAATAAAAATTGTAGGCCTCAGCAATGGCAGAGTGAATACAGAACCTAGAAAGATAGGAAAACGTCATTTTATTGAAGCAGCTGTTCATACAAATAAATACTTAGACGCTTTAGAAAAATCGGTTTTACTGCTCGTGAAAGAATATCTGACATTAGAACAAGAGTTTATGTTCCAGCAGCCTTAAAGGTTGGAAGAACATGTACCACCACTTACGGAATGGGTTTCTAATAATCCCGATTTGTCTCTAATCGAATTTATGGTGTGAGATGAAAAAGATGCTTCGGAAACATTTGGTTAAAACAATTCCTCAACTCAAGCAAAAACTTTAAAAAATATGGATTAGTATTCATGCCAAAATTTTGTCAAGACTTGGTTAATGCTGAGACCCGTAGAATTTCAGTTTGTCTGAGCAATTCTACGCTGCGACAACTGAAATGGGAAGAGGCTCGTTGTTCTTCGTTCAAGGAAGTTGTATAAAACCAAGATACAACAAATAGCTTAGGGTTATGTTGTATGAGCGTCGCTGCATCACCGAGGCAGTACTGTAAACGTAAACAGTTACTTCTGTCATTTAACTCAGTAAACAGAATCTAATATGTAGAGTCGTGGACATTCGTGGATATCCACAGTTTGTGCGAGTATGGACAGCCTTTTACTATGATATATGCCGATACGTATCGGATACAGAGGCGCATCACACTGATTTAATTTATTAATTTATATTATGCAACAAATGTTATTTCAATAACATTATTTTAAAAATCAGTTAATTTCCTAATTGGCATATAACAATGTGGATGCGTACATATACGATAATGCGGGATGCAGGTATGTTTACTGGTGCGGACCAAACGAGAATTAGAAAAAACGTATCCGCGCGGAGTTCTACTATGATCTTGTTTGTATAAATACTACCGCTGTATCTTTTACAATCTTGGTGAAGCAACAATAAACAATAAGCAGGCATTGAAAACTTATTAATTTAAAGTTTTGAAGGCATGTTGCTAAATTTAATTACTTCTGGAAAACAACATTTTTTGATTATCTGTAAAGACGACAATACAATATATCTGTATATATATGATTTTTGTAAGTAGTGTCTAAGTATTGAATGGAGCGAACGCATCACATAATATGATGGGGTCAAACTATCATGAAATTTTGGTTGGATGTGAAATATTTTATTTTAAGTAGATTGATAAGCAAAAAGCACTACCAAACCGACCTCCCAATTTAAAGTTAACCACCTTGTTCTCAAGACGGCGAACACAGACGATTGGATAAGCGTAACCACTTTACTAGCTCGACATGGAGTAAAATTTTATACGTATCTCTTGCAGAACGCTCGCTCTGTCAAGGCCATCGCAAAATACTTGCTCTCTCGTTCTACAAGAAAGAGATCGCAAGTGCTCTAGCCAATAAGGACATCATAGTGAAACGCATCGTGAACCTGAAATGGCGGGATAATTCCGCCAACTCAGTGTTCATGGTAACTATCCCGCGTACAGATAACAAATATCTGCGGTATGCGAGTCACTCATGCTCGCTTGACAAAGAAGGCACACCTAATTGCGCCAATTGCGGAGGTTCGCACTCCACAACATATCGCAGCTGTCAGTTGTATAAAAAAACTGACACGCCGTCAACCTGCAATACAGGTTCAGCAGGTTATGAAGCCAAAGCCGTAATTACCGCAGAATCGCAACGCATTCTCCGAACTACCTAACCATGACATGCACGGCTTCGTGCATGTCATGGGCATCGTGAGCGAGCATGATACAGAAGTTTTGGGAGCGAGCACGCGTTTCGGCGAAAAAATTTTGGTTCAATATGTAAACACTCGATTGCTATTTCTTGCGTGCGAAAGCACACATTCTTGCATTATTTTATTCGTTGTCTAGTACGATGGTTGATCAACCAGTGATGCTTAAACTGTGCAATAAAATGAATACGCAATGCAAAACGTATATTGTTTTATTAAGAGCAAGTTGCTATTTAACGGTTGCGTCAGCCATTCAAAAGACTTTGTAAAACATCCCATATAAAGTTAGACCTTGCAGATAATCGAAATGTTTGTTTTACACAGCATTAAAACTAAATTTAGTAACTTGGTCAAACTGAAGTATGCTTTATCTCTTACAAAAAAAAATCATACTTTTTCTCGAAATCAGGGCAGCCCGTACGTAATGCTATTAGATAACCCTAAGCAGGGAGTTGAGTTTACCTGAAATCTTAATTAATAGTATAAAATTACCTGCTCCAAAAAATAAAGGGCAGATAAAAACAGCTGCCAAAGGCGTAAAACATTGTAATAAAATTGGTAACATGCAGGAACGGTATGTAAACTCTTCGGCTAGTGGTGCAACGACATGATTCCTCAACCAAATTAGATTTTTTACATTGCTACTCCAGTAATTTGGATCTAAAAGTGGGAACTGAAGTCTAGTAAATGTGTTAATAGCACAAACTTACCTGTGTAGGCACTGAATAAACCACTACGCACTTGCATGTATATGGGTCCCGTAAATAGCACGATAGTTAAAAGTAATGGAATAAATACTGCTTGAAATAGTCCTTCAGTTCTTAAGCCCAGCACTTGCCATAATGTTTTCTACAAAATATTAGTCAAATATATACAAGCGAACAATTTAAAAACTATACCATCTTTAATGTGTCCTTATTAATAGCAAAATATACGAACGCCGGAGAAATAAGCATGACGACGAAGACACTAAGAAACCGTTTCTTTATCGTCGAGGCATGATCTCTGAAACAAATTCAATCTATTTGTCAGTTTATTATCACTTAATTCAATATGTTCAATAGCTTCATACGTAAAGTGTAATATAAGTACATCTCAGTAGATTTCAAGTTATCAAATAAAATTTTCAATTACCGGTATTGGCAAACATTTTCATGAGAGCATTCCCAGGCACCACAATCGCATCAAGTAAATTAAAACCGAAATCGACACGTTAATCATACTTTTATCATATGGCCGTAAGGAATTACCACATTATTGAAATTTCTGAGACACCTCAATAAACAGCTCAATAAAATACAATTTACCATGGTTCTTGAAGAAGAGGGCTCATTACCTCTTCTTACTCCCTAGAAACACGAAACATGGAATTAACTTTGACAAATGCAAGAAATTAGTAACGAAAGCAAATTACTGGAGGTGGTATATAGAAATTATTGAAATACGAAAGAATTCGAACAAGATCAACAGAGAAGACGGACTACACTTATCAAGTATTTTGAAAGCATTCTTCACGCCCAAACGGATAGCAACAGACATTTTGTAAGAGCCGGGACGATTACGCACCAAAAGACACACGACCATATATAAACCTGTGATCACAAAAAAATTAGTCACTTCATTTCTAAAAAAGAGATCGATACGGCAAGTACAAAATTTCTAAATTTAATGATGTTTAGTAAGTTGATTTTTCAAAATAAGTTTCAAGCGTGCCGCAGATAACAATCAGATTCATCAATTAATAAATAATAAATGTCACTGTCCATCAACTGGCGGACATGTTACAGCATTACTTTGAATCCAATAAAAATTGTGTTCAAGTTGTGTGACTCTATAGTGACCGCTTTCTGAATAGAGAAGTTCCAGATCGTGGTTAAGTCGGAATAATTGAATAAAATATTAGAAACTAGAGATTTCAAAAAATCCAAATGTAAGTTGGCAGTTTCAGGCAAATTCTTTCGCGCATGGAAGAAAATCCAACATTTGCTTGGGTAGTTGCAAATAACGTCGGCGTATTACAGAAAACTACACAAGCAATACTGAGAAAGCGCAAATTTAAACCATACATCCCTCAAAAAGTAGACACCATTGGAAAATGAGTACGGTCAATACAATTTCTTAAATGCTATGCGATATCGTAATTTTTATCAGAAAATGGTTTGGTCAGACGAACGCAGTTTTCATAATAATGGTATCTTAATAGAAAGAACAACCGATTTTGCAGTCAAGAAAACCCAAGAATTATAACTGAAAATAATTTCCAGCAAAGATTCGGTTTAAATGCATAATGTAACCTTTGCACACTTTTTAGATGAGTTACCAATTGTAAGGCAGAGGACAATTTTTGCAATATTTGTAAACAAGTTTATAATTTTTTTAGTGCCTTCTTTTACTCATACAAAATTTATCTTCAATAAAATATTGTTCCTGCATACTTGAAACGTATTTTGAAAAATCAACTTATCATTAAATTCAGAAACAAACTCTTCATGAAATTTCGTACCCCACAATTCATATATTATAATTTAATACAAAAAATAACGATTTGTATTACACAAATAAAGTGTACGTAAATACATTTTAAACCAAAATTATTACTAAAAATTAATTTACTGTAACTTGTGTGAAATTAGCAACAGCTCCATAGATTAGAAAAACATGTAGATAGCCGAAAATTTAGCGACAATAAATCACGCATATCGAATCAATGAATCGAAATTTGCAATAAACGTAGCTCGTGGGCAATAATTTCGATTAGCAGGGGTTATTGTGACAATATCCCCCTATCAACAAACGGTGTGAGTGTGAATATTTCCCAGGCCGTCAAAGGAGTTGAAAAACAATCGAGAAACGCAAAAAATCTCAAAAATCACGTTGCTGCAGGAATTAATCAAAATTTGCAATAAAACTAGCTCGTGTGCAATAATTTCGATTAGCAGGGGTTGTTGCTGCAACATCCCCCTATTAAGCCGTGTGGATGTGAATATTTGCCAGGCCGTCAAAGGGCTTGAAAGAAATTGAGAAACGTAAAAAATCTCGAAAATCGCGTTGCTCCAAGATTTAATCGAAATTTGCAATTAAACTAGCTCGTGTGCAATAATTTCGATTAGCAAGGGTTATTGCGACAACATCTCCCTATCAAACGGTGTTGGTATGAATACTTGCCAAAGGGGTTGAAAAAAAATCGGGAAACGTAAAAAATCTCGAAAATTGCGTTGCTCCAGGAATTAATCCAAATTTACTAATAATAAATGAAAATGCTCAGAGGTGTCCTTAAACAAATTTATTTATAATAGAAAAACACAGGCAAAATAACTAAAACGGGCGGTAGTTAAAAGGTTCGCCTCTAGGTTTGCAAGAGAAGTTGTTATAAATCTTCTGACTATTTTAAACACTTTCAGCTATCTGCTTGGAATTGTGTCTGCTGGATCCATTATAAACACCGTTTTGATAGATTTTGCGAGAATTATTACTATCCAGTGGTTATTATCGTAATTCAAAGGTATAATAATTTAAGAATACATTTTATACGACATATGATATGGTAGAAAATTTTTATAATTAGTTTTATTGCAAATTTCGATTAATTCCTGGAACAACGCAATTTTCGAGATTTTTTACGTTTCTGGATTTTTTTAACCCCTTTGACGGTCTGGCAAATATTCACACCCACACCATTTGATAGGGGGATGTTGTCACAATAACCCCTGCTAATCGAAATTATTGTGCACGAGCTACTTTCATTGCACATTTCGATTCATTTCTATAACAACGATATTTTGACGTTTTTTAAAAAGTTTTTCCGATTTTATTACCCCTTTGACGGCCTGGAAGGGTTGTTGCTCTTCTTAGTTTGTAAAAGGAGTGACCTATATATTTGCGATTAATACATTATATTTGGTTCATTCAATATGCGTGATTTATTGTCGCTGAATTTTCGGCTATCTACATGTTTTTGTAATCTATGGAAGCATTGCTGGCAGGCCGTTGCTAATTTACTTACTAATATAATTTGTTTTTCTTTAATAACAATATTTTCCAAATAATAATATTTACGTAGCATCAGTGGCCATATCAAAATTTTAGGTTATAGTTTGGTTCATCGATAAACTACAGTGCATATATTCATCACTAAAAAGAGGATTTTAGATTAGAGGAAATTGAAAAGCGCATTTCGAGCTTAAGAAGACATCAATTTACAAGTAACTTTATATACGATTGATCTTACAACATACCAACGGCCGGTTTTTAACCTCGTCTCAATGTTTACAACGCGATCATAGAGTGCGGGTGGAATTGTCGACTTGTGCTTCAGTTATTGATTAAGAAAATAGGCATTACCCATGATACACATTTAGTGGATGTCATAATACGACACAAATTGAATTTAATATGATGATTTTGGTAACTGCGATGGTTCTAATTTCTTAAAATGGTGTAGATTGACTGATCAAAACTAATACTACTTACGACTTGTTGCTTTATGCTAACCCATATCTTTGTTACAGAAGTAATTCTCACCACTATATTTGCTTTTTATTTGTCATCACTTTCTAACGGACACTGAATTTTGTATTTCTTTTTTATTATACTCTACTATAAAAATATCAAACGCTGACATAAACTATCAATCAGTAAATCGAAAGATAAAATGCGATGAATAAACCAACATTATTTACTTGTCACCATTAAAAGCACGGCCAGTACTTACATCCCGTTTTGCTTAGGCGCGAGTAGATCCTTAAAATCAATCGTCAGGTTTAATAATTTCAAACAACACTGTATATAAGCATATGTAATAAGTTGATTGACAACAGTGAGATGAGAACGTTTCGCATTAAAACGTTCTATAGTTTTTGTTTAATTTAGATACAAGTATGTAATTATTGGATATTAAAAATAAATTACCTGTCATAATGAGAGTTCCAAACGTACAAGCTGCTTACAAATATGGTAGATAAAACGAAACATGTTCCAATTGCAAGAAGGCAGTCTGGTATTGCAATAAATTTGTACTCCATTCTGACATTTTAAGGGTCACGTGACTTCAAATAAACTAATGCTATTGGTCAGGACGGTTCGTCGTCTTCTGAAAACTGTGAAAATGGCTGCCAGTGTTAGTGGTTTTATATCCTTTGTTTAGAATTGAAAATCTTAGTTTTGTGAATGCTATAAAGATGCCGAGCGCGTCTTTTACGGCCTCTAGGTCGTATGTTAGAAGATCCAGAAGAAAAGGTGCTAATAGAATACCAACACCATCAAGAACAACTTCTGGTATGTATGGAATCTGGATATTTATTGAACTCTATATGTAATAATTTTATCTTAGAGCTTAGTGTAAAAATATTAATCTTCAGCAGGATATAATATGAAATATGTAATAAGGGAATATATGTTTCAAGTCTAGAGAAAGACCAGTAGGATTCATCTTCGTAGCCTTACCAAATAAACTGTCATCTGTTACTATTATGGCAAATATGAAAACAGTTATTATTTAGCCAACTTTGCGGTATAGAAAAATGTAGCTTTTTCAAATTTATCCAATATCTGTTTTATCCAAGTAATATATATGTGGTAACAGGAAAGTTTTGATTATTATATGCCACAAAACTGAAATTATTACAATTAGCAAGGACTGTTTATTAATGTATGTCTTGCTTTCACAGCAGAACCATGTGAACCATCTTGTCCTGTCCCTAATCAAAACATTCCAGCTCCTTTAGCCACGGCACCTGGAACTGCAGGTCCAGCTACAGGATCAGGAGCTAGTGGAAGCGCTATACCTGCACATCACTCCCCCTATGATTTACGAAGAAAATCACCTTCTCACCACGAAATCATTCCTGGGCCTAGTACAAGTGCTGCAACAGCTGGAGCACCAACATCTCCAGCTACCCCAACTGCTCCTGCTCAAGGATATACATCTGCCATGTTACCTGCCAGAAAACGACCAAGAAGAACCTGCTCCGCATCATATGAAAGTATGAATGCTAAATTTTCTTGTTCTTTAAAATACAATACAGATTTCCTTCTATATTTTAATGTATTATCTCTATTTTTTTGCAGACTGTACTCCAACTGCGGCCCATTACTTGCAATATGAACTTCCTGACGAGGTGTTACTTACAATATTTAGTTATCTTTTGGAATTAGATTTGTGTCGAGTAAGTCAGGTGTGTAAACGATTTCAGACTATAGCAAATGATACTGAAATTTGGTGAGTGCCTTCTGCTTATATTTGTACTTTTATAATAGACAATTTAAAATACACTTTTAGGAAACGCCTTTATCAGAGTGTATATGAATATGATTTACCACTATTTAATCCTAGTTCTTGTCGTTTTGAGTTTGTTAGTCCAGAGGAATC
Organism: Trypoxylus dichotomus; assembly: GCA_023509865.1. Classification (NCBI taxonomy): domain Eukaryota; kingdom Metazoa; phylum Arthropoda; class Insecta; order Coleoptera; family Scarabaeidae; genus Trypoxylus; species Trypoxylus dichotomus. The sequence continues at coordinate 34,393,072 of CM042075.1, forward strand.
GGATTTAGCAAACCCATGGAAAGAATCATTTCGTCAATTGTATCGTGGTATTCATGTCCGACCTGGTTATAAAGATATGTCATTTAAAGGGCGCAATTTAAAATACTGTAACACAATTCAAGTAAGTAGATAATTTGTACATTCTCTTGACATAGTGCAATCTCCAATTATTTTAATATGATGTATTCTAATCATTGTTAGTCACATTAGAGAAAAATTCGCTTATCTAAGGTGATGCATCTTATTAATGTATCAAAAATCTCACACAACTTGTGCTCTCATAAAAGGAAATTGTAATTAATTGCAGTTAGGAGATAAGTTTTTTTTTTGCAAACTAAACAAGTGCAGTACTAATTTGTAAGGTATGTCATGTGCGTTTGAATGTGGCAGTAATGGAGTAAAGCAATATATTTATTTACATTTAAGTGTTAAGAATTAGGTGGCTGAAGTAAATGTCCTTTTCTTTGGTTGCATATTCCATAAATTATTTGCATAATTTTATATTTTGCTGATCCAATATACATAATCGCTACAAATAATCGAAAATATATTCAAAACGAAATCGAAATAAATTTTTGTACGTTGATTGAGTAAATCAGTAAGGTAACGAAAAACTTTACATACGCAATTTGTTTTTAATGAAATAAAAGCATTTAATAAAAGTAACGAAGAAGTGTATAATTTATTGAAAATGGTTCAGCACTTATAGAAAATTGTTTGACATATTATAAATAGGTTCCTTTTTATTTCCAATTGTTTGTACTAGTTTAATACATAGTTAACTTTTAACACTCATATGCCAAGTTTTCCACAAGAACTTCACTTTTCGAGCGAGCCTCTGAATAAAAACCTATTCTGAGCAAAATTATTTAAATTTCATAATTACATGTCTATTTATCGCAGTTTTAAGGTATTGACAGTGACTGGCCCACATCAAAATCAAAGAACAGATAAAATAATGTGAAGTTGTCTCCTTACACGCGCAATAAGTAGAAACACTTGCTGAATGAAAAGATTTGTCATACAGTTCACTCCGGTGTTCTTATTTCAACGCGTAGTTGTGATTTTTACGCTTTATTAATTTCATGACATCATTGTAACCAAATAAAACAATAAAACCTAGAATAGTCAAGTAATAAAAAAACGACTTACTACGTCAATGACCTACCTACTTACAACATGGTTAATAACACAGTAGACATCATATCATCGTTCAGTACAAACGACTAGTGGCAATGGGGTTACATTGCAGATGTAATTTTGTTCGCTGTTCTCAATATGGATTTTACGCAAAAGCAAGAAAATTGTTTAAATACTTTTCCTAAAAATGGTTTTGTTTAGTGAGTATTGTCATGTGTTTAAAATTTAGCCACGTCCGGATTTATCTTATTTGTTACTTACCATTTTACCAGCTTTAGCTTATTGTTTTATTTGCAGTTTTTACTTTCTACAATTAATTTTCTTGTGAAGGAGAATGTGAATTCCCTTCTGAATGTTGTTAGCATTTAACTACGAGATATATTTCTTTATTTTATCTTCAAATATAGTTTTCTCAATGTAGAACTTTGCATTTAATTTATTTCCCAAAATTAACTTTCGCTCTCATTATCTCAAAATTCCTTTTCTTAAAAAAAGGTAATGCAAAACTTGTTATAAAAAAATCTGGCACGCATACAGCAATCAGCTAAAATCACCATCTCCATCTCTGGAAGTATGTGAAGTGCGTATATGGAAGTATCTGCAAGTGTATGAGACACTAAAGGCAATTGCTACCTAGTATCAGGATGTAATGGTTATATCCACACTCGGTCGTAGAGCCGTCGGCGAACAAAAGAGGAAACCTTTCGAAATTTTATAAAACCTATTATGTGTCTAATGAAATACCCTGGAACCGAGGAGAACATCTTTTATCAGGGTAAATAACTTCGAAATATAGCTGTGAGTCTTCCGTCGGCATCCTTTTCGAATTTAAAGAGTAGCTGATCCACAAATTCACAGATTCATTCAAGATATTGTGTATGCGTAGAATAAAAAAAAAGAACGTTATTAAATCATATTTATTAAAAAAAGAAATTAAATTAACTAGCACAAGAATTGCGTTAGTATTTTGTCAAAGTTGGACTGATTGCGATATAACCTTTTATTTTGTACTAATATATTTTTCCACTCGAAATTTCATAATTTCTTATTACAAAAACACACGTAATAATTTTTTAGCAAAACCTTAAATGAAAGAATCAACCGCAACAAATAGCGCAACAAAATACAATTTACTGTGGAAATCCAAGCAGACGGCTTCTTACTTTTCCTGGACGGACTACTAAAGATGAAAGAAAACCAACCACTAGGACACCGGGTTTACCAAAAAACTGACCAACGCGAATTGCTATTTTAAGACAAATACCCACGATCAGCCAGTACAAAAACGAGAAACCCTAAACACATTGGTGCACAGGGCAAAAATGATATATGAAGAACACCTTGAAGCTAAACTCTGTTATGTTAAGAACACGCTACGACAAAACGACTAAAAATTCAGACATTATGAATGCAATCACAGACAACCTATACAACAGGCGGAGTCAACAATCATTACTGGAATCAACTGCCTGCCATACGTCGAAAGATACACGGACAAAATACGAAAAAAATTATGCAAGCATAATATGAAAGTGATTTTAAATGCTCCTGAAAAATTATCCACTAAATTGCCTCCGGCGAAAGGTTGTGCATCGTCACTACAAAACCCAAACTGCCATGTGTGGAAATGTGTACATCGAACAGTCGGAAACATGAGCATCAGGAGGACAAATCAGGAGCAGCAGAACACTCAAAAAACGGAATGAATTTTAATAAATGCAAGAAATTAGCAACGGAACCAAATTATTGGAGAAGATTGTACAGAGACGCTATTGAAATGCAGAAGACTCCGAATAACATCAACAGAGAAGACAACTACTTCGCTCAGTTGAAGTTCAAACATACGACCATATATAAAGTCGGCATCACAACAAACCAATTACTTCACCTATGAAGATTACGACAATATGATTTAAACGTAAAGTATTACAAACTTTCTATACGGCAGAGAACCCGGAAACCAAAGAACAACCAGATTCCCTTTTGTTTTTTCGTTCTGCGGTGTTGCAACCAAATTTTGCACACCGGAGAGAGAAATGTTGATACATATATTTGCGTTATTTTCTTCTGCTGTTAATACTACATTTAATTTTTATCAGAATTAGTTAATTCTTTGTAATAACTGTAGTGTTTATTCTAAAAAAAAACAAACAAACATTCTAATGTCATGAACAATTCAAAACATCTGTATTTTTCTAAAAAAGCACAATATAATTGGTTAACGTTTTAAAATCGTCAATTTTGATAGTAATATTATCTATTTCTGTAAAATTTCGAGGTTTTTTGTTACCAGCTATTTTTTTTTTTTAAATTTCAGTCTACTTAATTTATAGAAATCTTTAGTTTTGTCTTCATTTCTTGCCTGAGAAGTTTTGCTTAAACATGCTGCTTAATCCAAAGTATTTGGATTCCATAGGTATATCCCACATACATTACATTTTTTTTATATGTTTAATTATTCCATCAACTGTATATTTCAGAATTTGGGCAAACACCTCCTTCGTCAATTCTTCAGTTGAGTGTTTTCCTTTGCACTGTCTGTTTTCCTTCATCTTTCCTTTAATGGTTTGAATGCTGACATCCATGAGTTGAAGACCTCTAGTAGAATTAGGATATAAAAACTATCAGCCTAATTTACTTCACTGCGAAGTTCACTAATATTCTTATCTAAACGTGTTTTATATCCATCGACAAATATTATGGAAAATATGGCATTCGACTTTTTGAAATAGGGTGGAGTACACTAGTAGAATATTCAAAAAAAAGAATCGTTTCGTCCATACTCGTCTTCAGTCGACAAGAATGGATTTTAATATTCTTTCTTGTAATTATTTGTATCAGTATACCATCAATATGTCCTTTCCAACAGCACCAAAGATAATCTGTACATTATAGTTGGATGAAGTAAAATATTGTTTAATTCTTAATTTTTTTTTAATGCTCGTACAGTGATGGATGAATGACACCAGAGAAGAAACGGATTAAACTCACTAGAAAGCTGTTTAACTGATAATTATATATCTTCTTTTGGGATTAGAAATCTTTTAATAATCAGTGATGCATTTTGAGAAGATGCTTTCCTTCTACTGATGGCATGTGGCCTTGTTTACAAAATTTATTATAAATTGCAATGCGGGTATGCGATTATTTTGATAGCTTCTCTTTTAGACATACTCGCCACTATTTCTTGATGTGTTTTTTCAGATCTTTCTTCCTATATTTGTTTACATAACTTTTGAGTTAAACCGCAAGAATTAAGATTGAAGAAAATACGCGATGTGTAAACAGTTATTGGCATATTTTAACTAAAATTATTACCCGGTGGCTCAAAACTGTAATTTTACCGATTTGTATAAATAGAATAAATAGTATATATTTATCTCAAACTGTGTATGTTAAGCCAAAATATGCGCATTTTTATTTCTACTGAGCATATGACTATTGACATCAGTGCCACAGTTACTGGTCGCCCAAATAAGTACACTATTTCTAATAGTTTGAGGTTATAATTTTTATTTGCAATATTAAATATTTTCTAACAGTAACTATCCTAAAGTTTGAACAAAAAATGTAATGAAGGCACGATCTAGTAGCCCTTCACAAATAAGATAATTCTCCACAACTTATACAATTGGCAGCAAAATAGGAAACTTCATTACTAACAACGTAAAAAATTAGTATTGATGTCTACATCATATATTTTTTTATAACATGCTTTCAATTCTTATTTTTAATTAAGTTTGGGTATACCAATCGCTAAAGTTGACACGGCGAATATTCGATCTGTCGCGCGTGCTTTGAAAATATGAAACAGGTTTAGTAAATGTTATAATAACATACCTGATGTTGGAAGTATTTAACCGATCTTATCCATTTTGTGCATTTGCATAATGAAGACGCTGACCGAACGTTTGCAGTGCCAACACTATCAATTACTGTACAGAGGCTAACCGTATTTTAATCTATGCTACACTTCTGTGTATAGCAGAAGTTAGTGACAGAGACCATACTATGTGAATGTGCTTGCACTTATACTAATGGAAAATTATACAGTATTTAAGTTCCGTTTTGACATTACCACTTTAGGCATCCTTCGCTTACATACACGTTCTTAAAATAGTATTCGCTACATTAAAAAAAAACTGAAGCGGAATTTCTTTCTAAATATGTATAAAAGTATTACAGTAAAGCGATATATTAAAAAAAATGTGTATATAACCACTATTAAATGTTTAAGACATTACAATTAGGAATAAAACCATGCTTTTTTGAAAACATTTATTGAAACATACTGCTGGAATTTGTAACCTATAATCACGTAAAATCTCATATCTTATTGGTAAAATTTTTCATAGTCGCAGTTTTTTTATCCCAATCTCCATGTAATTGAAATAATTGCACATATACACTATCGCCCATAAATTTAGTACATTGATTTCCGACGTATATTTTGTCATGGTTAACGCCAAAATGATTTTTGAATATATTTGTTTCTGGTTTTGCAAAATATGAAATCAAAATAATAATAAACAACGGATTTTACTGTATATTTCGTTTAAAACGTGAGAAAACATGCACTTCGATCGGAGTGGTTCCTATTGATATGAAAATGTCTATACTCCATTTACGTTAAGAGTGCAGTAGGTAGCGCTACGATTGGCGGCTGTATTACACTGGTGAAATTTAACCGATGGAACTGTCAAAAATGACAACATCGTAAACGTCAAAGTTTGGTTATCAAAATCTTATACAATAAATAGCAAAGCTTTTCATATTTTATGTGCAATACATTATGGTTATATGACCTGATAAAATAATACCGCAATAATAAAGTAAAAGTAACATCAATTGCAATATAAATGTATCCTTTCGTTGTTTCATTTACCGAAATAGTTGGAGCTTATTTATTTAATTATGTTAGAAAGTGAATGAGATTGCACTTGGGGTTAATTGAAGAGAGCATAAATGCCATGTGACGACCTTTATAATAACAATATTGCCATAGATAAACTTGAATCGAAAATATAACTTCGACATGAATGGTTATATACATAGTGTTATGCCAATTAATTTGTCATGAAGTAAATCTCTCCATTGGTAATCTCCATCAATTTTAAAAGAGAATGTTTCAATGGTATGATTAAAAGTAAGCAATTCAATATATACGAGATAAAACCAGACAAGGAAGGATGTTGCTGATTATAAACAATACATAATGAGCTCCACGGGGCTGTATCCAAGTACATCGAATGGCTTCAGAGTACATGCTAACACACAAGATCCTTAAATCTTCCATACAATTTGATTATTGCCAATGGTGAAGTTAGATGGACTATTTGGTAAAAAAGAAAACAGCACTGCAAGTATACTTATCTACTATACTCCGACTGCGGTAAAACCTATGTACATTTTCAACAACAGTACAGTCAATAAATAATTACATGGATATTAATGACTACAATAAAATATCAACTATACTAATTAATTATAACAATCTGTTAACTGCATATATTATAAATTTATATAGTTTTCTTCTCTTCGTACCTGTAATAAATTTAATAAAAAAAGATTTCTTTACTGTTAGCATTTTATGTATAAAATAACAAATGAAATAAACATGAATTTGATTTATAAATCAAAGGGTAAAGTGAAAATGGTGAACAACCTAGTGTCAGCGTGGTTTCGAGCGGTTTTTTTGCTCAACACATTGCAACAATTCCCTCTCTGCCACTATCACATCTAACCCCACAGTTCAAGTGATTATTCTTGGCGCTAACTAGTGGCAAAGGAATGAAACACTTGTCTGTAAAGTCAGACAGCGAAAAGAAAGCTGACCTGCTTCAGTTGTAGATATAAATTGTAAGCTGTTAGCCTCTGCCTACTGCTAATATGCTTCTCTTCAGGATTTTTCAATGGTCCTGCAACTTGATGTACTAATGCTTCTTCAACCATACCGAACCAACGCTGTAATCTCGTACTAGTAGAGCAAACTTTATTCAGACTAATAAATAAAGATAACAACTACGTTATTCAAAAGTAACAGATACAGTTTTTATTCACTGTTCGATTATTCAATTTCTTTTTATTTCATTCATTATTTAATATTTTTATTTGAATTACTATTTTTCTGTAATTTTCTTACCAGAATAATTCTTTCATTCAGAATAAAGGAGTTCTTGAGATGAGTATAATATAAATACTTAACATTGAATGCATAAATTAATAAAATACTATTCTCGGCGAACTGTTATTATAGAATAAAAGTTTTGCTTACAGCGACTGGATATTTGTAGATCGCTCCTCAGAGAAGCGAAACAAATGATTGCATGTGCTTTGCAATACATATAAAAATACAAAAGCAACAGCAACGGGTACAGGATTGACAGTGAAGGAAATGGTTAAAGAAACGAGAACGTATACCTTGCAATACATACAGAAATACAGGTGTTACAGTAACGGGAACTAAATCAACATTATCCACATACCAGAACAAAATTTATTCATTAGTAATTTATTTTAAAACATCAATCATTGCTGAAGACCAACATACTCTGTTAATCAGTAAACAAAATTAGCGATTTCTGCGCTAAAAATCGGTAGATATCGTTATAGAAACCGCAAAAATATTGGAATTATACTTTGTAAAGGAAGAAAACTGCTTAATTGGGTTTTAGAAGAAAAAATCTAAGAAATACGCATTTTTCTTTTTGTGGGTGAACAAAATACCTTGATAATCGATAACTGCAAGAGTATTTTTACTTCCAGATAGTTTATTGTACTTAGATTTATGTATTTTACAAAATGTTAAGTTTAACCCATTGTGCTTGTTCTTTACCGTATCTTCTTTTAATTTATTTCAGAGTGCATTGGACGAAGCAGATGGATGTACTAGCATTAACAGTGGAACAACAAATTCCGCAACTAGCTCTTGTTCAAATAGTCACACAACAGAAAATTATAATCAAGGACCGTTAGTGTTCATTCACTGTGGCACATATAGAGGAGAATTTCTTGTAATCGATTCTGATGTAGCATTAATAGGTAGGTGTTTTTATATCGAACTTAGAAATAGAAATATTTGTAAAAACGATACAATGTTTAAAACGATAAAATATTTTACGCAAAACTTTTTTGGTATATCTTGTGTTACCCAGAGATGGAAATATTAAATCTTATGAAGTGATCCACTTATGCGTAAGCAGGTATTTTTGAAAATTTTGAGTAATTTAACGAGTTTTATTCCCATCTATTTTGTTTATCGTACCATTCGATCCTATATGTCAATTTCGGTTCATCCTATTATTCTGTTAGTTTATTTTATCATTCATTCGTCATGATTTATTTAATTTATTGAATGTATTTTGTATGGAATTTTTTAAACTCTTACTGTCACTGACATGACTAAGATTCACATATCATGGTTCCTAATCATAGGGGTTCGACTGGAAAATACGTAACTTTGTGTAAGTAAGAATTTATAAGTTATAAATCAGAATTAACATAGTCCATATCCAGAAACATTTACCTGGTAAAAATTAAAATTCCAAATATATTCGACTAAATGGCGTATGCTTCCACTATCGTTACCATGAAAAATTTTGCTAGCTGGGGCTTACCCTAGGTATTTGTCCAGATCACTGTCTGAAGTGATAACATACTTTAATTATTAATACATTGTTAGTTTTTGCTCTAAATGTCTATCTCTTATTCTATTAAAATAGTTCGTTACGAGCCCTGAAATTTTACTACCATATATACATGTGTGTGTGTGTATTTAATAATTAAAGAAGGTTATCACACGGGATTTCATATATATCGTCGACCTAGTCAAAACGGTCCCCTTCGGGACCAACAACATACGCGATCACGAACCCGGAAATACTATTTCACACACGAAGACTGGGAAAACATTCGTTTCAACATATGAAATCATATTTCCGTGTTTCTGACCCCGTATATTGTTGTTTCCGAAAGGGACTAGGTCGACATTTCGATGAGATCTCACTCATTTTCTGGAAGCTCTCGTTCAGCTAGAGGTCGGAGATGAACTTAAGGCGGCTGTACAATTAAACAGAAACGAGAACGGAAACGCAAACGGAAAACTTTCCTAGATTTACAATTAACGATAAGATTACGTGTACGATTATGGATAGTTATTTTAATCTAATGATATTTAGGAATTTTTACATGTTTTGTTCTTTATATCACTTTTCTCCTGACAAAACAATAACATTTAACCTCTATCATTAGTTTTTCCATTTATAAATAATTTATAGATAAGAGAAGAATGATTAAATTAACATCCATATTAATACTAATATTAATATGAATATCAATACTAAACCACCGTTGGCATTAGTAATGATGAAATTACAATTTTCTCGTTGTCGTTACCGTTTAATTGTACAGTCGCCTTAACATCTCCGAGAGTTTCAGGAGGTGAAATTTAATAAAGTATCAAAAAATATATCTTTCCATTGTTATTTCTTGTTCATAAATCGCTCTTGTATTCCCAAAATTTTGTTCACTTGCCGAAGGTTTCAGGGGATGAAATTTAATAAAATATAAAAAATATGTTTATTTGCTTGTCTATAAATCGCTCTTGCATTTATATTTCTAGGCTTATAGGGAGTATATCCCAAAATTTCGTTTATTTGCTAAGAGTTCCAGGGGTTGAAATTTATTGTTATCACGAGTCCATAAATTGTTCTTACAGATACATTTCTAGGCTTATAGGGGGCGCATCCTCAAAATATGTTTAACTTGTCAAATGTTTCAGGAAAGAAATTTAAAAAATGGCATGCAAAAAATATATTTTTGTTGTTATTTGTCGAACCATAAATGGGTCCTCGCATTTATATTTCTAAACTTAGGAAGAATATGACCTCAAAGTATTGTTCATTTGGTGCGAGCCCAGGTGAAGAAATCGCTCTGGCAGCTATATTTCTGGGTCATGTTTTTTGTCGCCGTCGTCGAAGTGCTTGTGATGTAATTTGTTCTGTATTTGTGTTATTTAATATTTCTCAGCTATTTTTTCTCTAGTTTCAGAAACACTGTCTTGTATTCAAGTCCGCGCGCTTATAATTTTTAAATATTAGTTGGATATTTGAAATAATGTAGTTTATATATCTTTAGATGATTTATGGGATTATTTGCGGAGTAATTGGAAGTTCAAAATGAACTGAAAGAAGTATACATCCCATTTTAGAAAAGGGAAGGTTTTCTTTTGTGTAACATCAGGGTAAATCGTATGAGACTACAATTTAGTACTTCGTTATGCGCAAAGTACCAAAAGTATTAGCTGTCTGTTATGGTTGAGTAGTTCGTGTAATTTTTCAAATACTTATATGTATTTAACATTTTATTAGTATTCAAGTGCTTTACTATTTTAAAAAGTGAATATAATACCAAATAGTTGGTAAGTTCTTGTAATATATGAATTCTAGTTATGTGTGAATACAGCTACTCAATCGGTCGCTTCCAAAAAATTTTGAAGTACAACAGAATTGGCGCGCTAGTAATTTTGAAATATTGACGAAATATGTGATAAAGTATGGTTTATATTCCTTAAGTTATGTATTGTAATGCTTTATGGTATTATTTACAAGAAAATGGGTAGTTTAAAATGATCTGAAAAAATTAAACCATTAAAAAAAGAAGATTCTCTTCCGTTTGACGTAATTGCAAAATTATATGAAAATAAAATTCTTACGAGTAAGTGTTCCCTTTGGTAAAATATTATGTTTATCCAAGTGCCGTACTACGAACCCGCATTAAATTTAATGTTAGCGGTATTTCAGTGGTGACGTATATTATTTCCAATCTAATTCGATTTTGGGGTGGAGATTATCTTTATTAGTTTAGATCCTATATTATTTTTGCACATATTTCATTAAATTTCATCCTCTCGTAACTAAGAGCGATTTATGGACCGGCGAAAAACAACGGAGATACATTTTTGTGTATGATATTTCATTAAATTTTATCCCCTGCAATCCTCGGCAAATGAACGAAATTTTGGGGATATACACCCTACAGACCCAGAAATATATAAGAGTGATTTATGGACTTTATGGCAAATAACAACGGAGATATATTTTTCCTATATGATATTTTACGGGGCTGGTGGCTCAGTGCCTTGCTTACTTGATTATCAGTTTCAGGGTACCGGGTTCGAATCGCGGAACTATTTCTCAGGGTTGAGCTTTTCTATGGCATTTCTTACTCCATGACGAATGCTGAGACCGAATGCAAACGGGATTATTATTGTTATTATTATTATATTTACTAAATTTCATCCCCTCGTATTTCTAGATAATTTAATAGATTTTCGGGTAGACAACATGCATACCCTGTTTAGTATACCATAAATACTATTTGTCGTTCAAAAGGAAATTATAGTGTATTTTTCATGTATATTTTAAATTATATGGGTTTTATACGCGTTACCGGGAATTCGGATTAAGGCTTAGTTCTGGTGTTTTCGTTAGAACTGGCTGCTATTTTCGGCTGCTGTTTTCACATGGGTTACATATTTCGACAGTAAAATAGCTTCATTCAAATTTCCATTACATTTATGCACATTGAAGCAACGGTTTTATTTGCTTCCGTATCTTTAAGAATTATGTCGTTTCGTCGGAAATTTACCCGCTTTAGCACTACTAAAGAATTGGACCTCTTTCTGTTTTCACACTGTTTACTAAAGTTTATGTATTTTTAGTTATCGTGGGCGGCGCTTGTATATGACACCGTTTTTTTTTTCAATTACCAAAATACAACCGACTCTTGGTGAGAATTCGACGATACTCAAGTATATACACTCCGCGAAATTTCTATAGTTCCATATGAAGTTTTGAACAGAATATTTGGTTATCTTAATATCTTCGGCAAATTATGTATCGAAATTAATGCTGAACTATAAAAAAACACAAATGCAAGAGAAAATAGCATTAAAAAATGAGACAAACAAACGTGAAAAACAATTTTTTTTCCGGTAGTAAACGTGGTTGGTGGCGAAAGATGGTTTTAAAACTATCCTTAAAAGAGACACATAAACAGGTAAGACTGAAATTTGCCCAAGATCATATGAGATGCGATCATGAGTGGAATGAGAAGAAATTTAACTTAGACGAGCGTGATGGTTTCAAATATTATTGGGACGATTTGCGCAAGAACACTGAAGTTGCGTTGAACAGAAATTTTGGTGGCGGTAGAGTAATAGTTTGGGCGGCTTTTACCCATAACAATAAAACCCCTATATGTTTTATTTCTCCGCGAATGAATTCTAATTCTCATATGCAACTTCTGGAAATGGCTCTGATAAACATTGGTGAGCAATTGTTATTCCTATTTCAATATTGACAAAATTGATAGACAAAATGAAGACCCGGATATTTGAAGTTATTTTGAATAGAGGATCTAACAATCACTACTAAGTTTAGAAAGAATTATAAATTCTTTATGTATTTATTAATTTAGTGTTAATGGGCCTATAGAAATATCGCTGTTTCAAGTTACTGTTGTAAATATTCTCTGTATAAAATGTAATAATTTTTTTATTATTGTCTGTTGCGCTTGTGTTTCTTTGTAGTTTAACATTAACTTCGATGATCGAAGTTGCGTTTGAACTGAGATATCTAAACTGGCTTGTTTTCTTTTAAAATAGTTTTCTTTTTTATTTAAATTTAGAATTCCTCTATATACCAATGGTTTTCAGTTTTTGTCACAGTACTAACTTATTTAAAATAACCTTTCATTTGTACTTATAATTTGGCTTCGTTTAATATTAGCTTCATAAGATCTCTAGGGTGACACAGGTTGGAGATTCTTATTCGATCAAAAATATTTTATCTTATTTCTCCAGTAATGGGCTTTAAGGTAAATTATTTAAAATTGAAAACCCATTAATTCATTCTGAACTAAAGTATCAAATGTTTAGGTGCTGCTCCTGGTAATGTAGCTGAATCGGTTATATTAGAAAGGGAGTCAGAGTCAACTATCATGTTTGTCGAAGGGGCGAAACAAGCTTATGCTGGACATTTAACGCTCAAGTTCTCGCCGGATGTTACATCTACGGTACCACATCATAAACACTTTTGTTTGGAAGTAGGGGAAAATTGTAGTCCAACTGTGGATCATTGTATCATTCGAAGCACATCTGTTGGTAAGTATTCAGATTTCTCTAGAAATGCTTTATTTTATATAGATTAGTTGAAAGCATGTGATGTTGATTTGATACATATAATAGTTGGTGTCTGTAAAGATTTAAATTCTGACACTATGGAAAACCTAAGACCATAGAAACTGTCACATAAAAATCCATTCATAAAAGATAGAATATTGCGACTGGCACCCTCTAACCAACAAACAAGTTAAACGTTTTTACAACGAATGAGCCTGGTTTAGGTTATCATGTTGTTCGCGAATTCGAGTTTAACGATTTGTTGCATGTGTGGAGATGAATGTTTAGGAAACATCAAATTAGATTAACTTGCTTTTGTATATTAGGCACGCAATGGCTGGCGTTGCGAGGGTGTCGATAGGTGGGGGCGATCCTGGTCGTGCAAGCCTAGCAAAAAAGACTTATGTAGAGAAGGAATGGGTGACCATCTGTACATATAAATACATGCAACCTATATTACGGTTAGGTGAATTCGATAAGAGAGTGATGCAGAATGCTCAATGTTAACTACACTGTCTAGTAACACATCCTATGTAGTTACTGCTATGATCGCCAAAATTTACACAGCAAAAGGAATCTCCTATTTTATAACCAAATGTTAGAATTTTGTGTTAAAACCACCTGTAATATCCATAAAGTTCGCATCAGACATCACCAGAGACCGGATTATATGCAAAGTGCAAAAATTTACTTTAATTTATTTATTATATTTTACATCTATATGTAGATGTATTACACTGATTACATTAATTAACGTTAATTAACTTTAATCAGTGTAAGACATCTACAAATAAACGTAAAATATAATAAATAAATTGAATTAAATTTTTGTACTTTGCATATAACCCGGTCTCTAGTCATCACTAAATGGCCGCTATTATTGATCGATACCTTAATGTAGAATATGTGTTTTATAGTGCGATACTTTCATCAACAAATTAAAACCAAGAAGATGTGACTATTACATGTCCAAACCAATCAGTCTATCTGACAAAAGTAATGGTGTATTAAACAAAAAAATATGTCCCAAAGTAAACATTTTTAGTGCGACTACAAAACACTAAGCCGCAATTATATAATTCGATTCTATCGCATTATTATTGGCCCTCGTCTTTTACTCGTTTCTCCATAGCAGCCACTACCTTTTCGGTATAAAGGACCTTCCAAATTGATATGTAGGTATTTGATTGGCACTCGATAATTAAGTCAACGAGACATTTAAATGCAGCAGTCATTACTGCAATTATGTAATATATATATATTCTAAACCATTTATTACAAATAGTAGCAACTTACACGTTGTATTATAGAAGCGGGTGGGTGATTGTGCTGGGAGGATATTTCTTAAAATATCCTCTTGCTAAAATATATTTTCTGTGTCATATATAAGTGTCAACGATCTTGTATACAGTCTAATTCGTTATTATCAAATCACCACTTTCAAATCGATTTAATCTAGTGTAATAACTAGGGTTGGTTAAATCGTTAGCGCACCATGTCCGAACTGGCTCACACGCACAACCGATACGAAAATTAGATATACAGCAGGGAAACGGGGATAAATTGGTTCAGCGAACTCGGTCAATTTTTGCATCGGTCGTGCGTGCGGGGGAGTTCGGACCTGGCGCGACGAAGGTTTGGCCAACCCTAGTAATAACTATAGTCAATTATTTCAGAAGTGAATGCACGTCATCGATCGACAATGATGTCAGATGATTCCTTGTTGTCAAATGAAAATGTAGACATTAATTATACCCCTAAATAGAATCAGCTGATTTTAAAAGGTTATGTGGAAATACGAAAACACTATAATTCTGATATTAATTACAGAACATGTAATATTTTATCAAGCAGTAACTGCAGTTATTGTCCGAATTATGATGGCGATTTTAAAAGGTTATGCCAAATTTCGAAAATATTTCCACTGTTTTCATCAAGTGGGCACCTAACATTTTATCAAGCAATGTACTCCGCTATATATTCTTAGATTAAACTTTATAAAAAAATTATTTCACTTTCTTGATTAATATTTTATATGGAAACAACTCAAATATTTCATTGTTGAAGTAAGTTATTATCTTAATTGTTTACTTTAAATGATTAAATAGATCAAAAATTAGTTAATCCTCGTTTATTGCATTCTTAAATACAAAAGTTAAATGCACACTGTTAATTTTTAAATATATAAATAAATATGTTTAAGAAATAATAAATAATAAAATTCTGGACAAAAAAGGCAATATATCTCATATGACTTAAGTAAATATAAAACGGGAACGTTGAGAAAACCTAAACATCTAAGAAAGCAGTATATACCGACCATGATAACAGCACGTGTGACTGGGAGAGAGAATCAAAAGAGTCGTGTGACAAAGAGAGGAGGTATACTGTTTTTAGATTTTTATTTCATGATGCAGAGCTATTTTTTCATTTTTTTTTAACTTACAATTGAATATATGTAATTAAAGCGTTAAACATAGTTATAAGATAAGTTAAGTAAACATTTCAGAAAATAATAAACAGCGACTATGATAGCAGTGCGTGTAACCGAAAGAGATAGTCACGTGAAAGAGAGGAGAAATATATCTCCGATACTACTTGTAATATGCATTCTCTGCGAAGGGTTCGTTTATAATAACGGATTTTTAAACTTTTGTGACCTGGAATTCTATGCAGTAAATGAATACGTCCGCAAATAGGTAATTGAGGAAGTGGAATTCTTTTTCTTAAGAATTGGATTGTCGCGCTTGTAATGCACAATATAAAATACCACACAGAAATATTGAAAGTATTCCATATTTATTTCGTAGAGTTTATCACGTACCTTCATAAAATTTCTTGAAAATGTTAAAAGATTATATATATATATATATATATATATATATATATATATATATATCCTGGAAACCGCTATGGTGGCAATTGTGCGGGCAATATGTGACGATGAGCCGCTAATGTTTGTTCAAGACAATAGCGCGCTACACAAATCGCCTCTAGTAAGAGATTCGCTTGAAGCTCACCTGCAATTCACCCCTTTGTATTGACCCGCAAAATCTCCTGATCAGAATCCCATAGAAAATGTGTGGGGTTACATTGTAAATCTATAACGTGATTTTTGTGTAGCGTCTCAAGAGCGAAATCCAGATCTATTTTATGAAAATGCAAGTAGAGTTTGGGAAAACTTTAGAACCACAAGGATCTGCGTTGAGCTCGTGGGCTCAATGGGAAGACGATTTCGAGATGCCACGTCCGACAATTTCTTTTGGATGAAATATTAAATGATTTCCCCTTTATCTTAATTTCTGTTTTACTTGCTTTTTTATTTTGCCGTTTTATTGGCCGTGCTTTGTGCAATTAAGAATGTTTTTTTTAATTAGAATTATATATTCTAAAGAACTTTCACTTTTATATTAATATGAAGGCTGACGTCATTTTCAAGATCGAATTAAAAATGTGATAATTAAAGTTATATAAATATATATTTCTTGCTCTTGTTTTCTAAGTGTTTCATCGGTAATTTCCTGTCCAATGAAATAAGTAAATGCTCTACATGAATTTATATTCATTAATATAGTCTTAGTTCTGTCGATATTGATACATTATTGGTAATACATATTAATCCTTATTTGCATATCCGTTGTAATGTGATATTATACAGATTATAAATTTTGCGGTAATATATACAAAATCAGCATATTAAATACATTTTCAACAATTTTGGTTAAATAGTAATATGGACTCCGGAACATAAAGAAAAGTCATCTCTTCTGTAACCAATTTGCGGAGTTATTAGCTTGATGCGTAGAAGTTAAGGTCACAAACATTTTAAAATGTGTGGTTATGAGTCAACCCTTCGCAAAGAATAAACATTATGTGTACTATTAAAGATATCTACCTCCTCTCTTCCAGTCACACGCACTGTTATCATGGCCGATATTTACTACTTTCTTAGATATTTACGTTCCGGTTTTCTCAACGTTCCCATTTTATATTAACTTAAGCCATATGAGATATATTGCATGTTTTGTCCAAAATTTTATTTACCTATTAATAATTATTTCTTATACATTTTCTCCGTTATTTGCATATTTGTAGCAATGTGTCTAGAGACCACACTAACGATTGCATTTCTTCAATTATCTATTTACGAACGTATTAGTTTGTTCAAGGTTAAAAAAAGTTTAGAATCTAGCTAAAAGCGAACCCCTCGCAGAGGATATATATTATGGTAGCATCGAAGATATATACCTCTTCTCTTTTAAGTGATTGTCTCTTTCAGTCACACGCACTGTCATCATTGCTCGTTTTTATTATTTTCTCAAATATTTACGTAACCAGCGCTTTAATTATTTTATTCAAAATTTAAGATTACGCATCACTACTATAGACTGCTTATTAAATTGGTTGCCTACCTCCAACGTCGCTTCGATTCGCATTTAAAATTTAACAGAGTGTATATATGATATGCAGACACATATTAATAATGAACATGGTGACCCAAATTAAATGGTATTTAATACTTTAAATATTGTTTGAATTTTTAGAACACATTTTAATATCAATCTTGTAAACACATTAATAATTACCATCACAATAAAAATTCGTATAAATTTTATCAGTTATTAATACATCTATGTTACATAATTCTTTACGATATAAACTTCAGGTTTAGTAGTGAAAATATAATAATCTAAGGCAGCAAAACATTATTTTGTTTTTAATATAATTTTAATTTTTGTTCATTAATGAAGTATATTATACATTTAAAGTATGATAGCATAAAGTTTTAATAAACAATATATTATAGTAATCATATGATTTAAATTCATATAATTACTTGATTGATGATTCTTTTCTTGGCCATGCCTTTCTTTTGAAAGCTTACGCTTTATCAAAGAAGACATTGCTTTAATTTCTACTACAATTTTCCTGCATCCATATATAATGATGATCACTCAACGGAGTGATTTTTGTATCTAATTTTATTGAAAAAAAATGTAATTATTTTTTTTTTCGGTCAAATAAACCTTGGTAACTATTTGATTAATAATATTTTTAATGTGAATATGTAATATCGAAAAAATTAACTATACCTTCTTGTCTAAACGTTCTGATATCTTGTAAATACTTATCCCCGTCTAATATTAATTTTTTGATATTCAAAGCCACTGTCTCATCATCATTGTTGTTGACAGTTGCAAGAGCTGTATTCAAGATTGATGGATTCCTATAGAAGAAATCTATGCACCTCATGTCACACAAGTGCTTGCATACGGCCGAGAGCTCTCTATTCGCCTTGGCATTGTCACACTTTATTTAAGAGTTGACATGTTTGCCTATTCTTAAATTATTTTTCTGTTTACTTGCGTAACATAAACTATTAAGTTCGTTTGCCTTCTTGCCATTTGACAGTTTCCTTTTTTTTTATACCAATTTTCAAGATCTCTGTACTGAAACTGGTAAAAAAAATCTCCTCTTGTGTTAGACAGGGAATCAATAAATTCAGTTCAATTTCAAATAAATTTTTCTTACAGTTGGTGCAGCCGTTTGTGTTAATGGTGTGGGTGCCAATCCTATAATACGCCATTGTGATATTTCCGACTGTGAAAATGTAGGCCTATACGTTACTGACTATGCTCAAGGTACATATGAAGACAACGAAATAAGTCGAAATGCTTTAGCTGGAATATGGGTAAAAAATTTTGCAAATCCTATTATGCGTCGAAATCATATACATCATGGTAGAGATGTTGGAATTTTTACCTTTGATAATGGAATGGTAAGTTTTCCTTTTAATATAAAACTGGAACTTTGTAATTCAAAACAAAAATATTCCCTAATGTCTTATAATTAATTCACTCGTATTTTCTTTAAATGTATCTTAATTTTATATATGTATAGATATATATATATATATATATATATTATTTATATATATATATTTGGTTTGGAATTTCATACTCAAATAATTTATTCCGATTATTTCGTGTAATTTTATTTTACTTGCGACGCGTTTCGGGATTCTATTACTTCTTCTTCATGGCAATGTTGATAATACTGCAACATTGTTAAACTTCACATATATACTTTAATAAAATCTCTATAGCTAGTTTTAATATAACTTCAACATACACTATCGCTCAAAAGTGTTTAGGCACCCCTGTTTTCATGGATTATTCATATAGTATTATGTTTACCAAAAAAACATTATAATAAAATTAAATATGTATTTAAAATGTAGTTGAGTAAGATAAACACCCATCATATCGCATAAGGTTTACTATCATTTACCTGCACTTGGTCGGATTACCATAAACTGTTTATTGCGGTGCAATTACAATAACAATCCCTCCGAATTTACTGGGTAAATTTAGTTATCTGTTAGATTGTAGGTAATAATGTTTAAATTACCTTCCTAGAAGATTACAGTGAAATCTGTAACCTATGGTCTGTTGCAGTGTGGTGTTTACTCTATTCACGTCGTGAGTGAAATATCGTGTGACAATTTTTTAAAATGCCTCAGCGAAGAGAAATTAGTACGGAAACACGTGCGCTTATAATAGCTTACCATAAAAGTGGCATAAGTAATCGACAAATTGCCAAAAAAATGAAAATACACCACGCTACGGTTGACTATAACGTAAAAAAATATCGGGAAACTGGCTGTTTTCTTAATAAAAGACGGAGTGGAAGGCTAAAGGCGACAACATCTGCAGATGATCGCAGAGTAGTGGTTACCAGCAAGTTAAATAGACGAAAAACAGTCCCGGAAATCACCGCAGAATTAAATGTTGGTCGCCAAAAACTAGTCAGTGTTTCTACAATCAAACGTTGCCTACAGAAAGCCGGGCTCCATGGACGTATTGCGATGAAAAGCCATTACTACACAAACAAAACAAGCAAAAGCGACCTAAATGGGCTCGTGAACACCAACATTGGACCATAGAAGAGTGGAACAACGTCCTATGGACGGATGAGTCCAAATTCGTAAGAAGATCTGTGGGTGAACGTGCCAGAGAAGAGTGCTGTTACCGTGAAGCATGGTAGAGGTTCTATCATCATTTGGGGCTGTTTTGCTGGCACTAGTGTAGGGGATATTGTGAAAATTGACGGTATATTAAAAAAAGAAAGCTACCGCGAAATTTTGGAGAACCACGCAATACCTTCCGGAATTCGACTTTTGGGTCAAAATTTTATCTTTCAGTAAGATAATGACCCAAAACATTCCTCTAAATTATCTAAAGACTATTTACGCCATTTAGAAGAGGAAGGAACTCTCAAAATTATGGAATGGCCTCCCCAGAGCCCCGACTTGAATCCAATCGAGTTACTGTGGGAAGAACTAGATCGCGAAGTACGGAAACCGGCTCCGACATCAGCTACTGACGTGTGGAACCAATTGCAATCGAGTTGGACCTCAATAACACAAGAAACTCTGGCAAAACTTATTGCGAGAATGCCTCGATTGTGTGCTGCAATTATTAATTCAAGAGGAGGTCACATAGCAAAATTTAAATTAAACGTTTTAATTTTCATATTTATTTAATATATTTTTATTGATGTACGTTGCTGTACACAAAAAATAAATATTATTAATATTTTTGCTGAGTTTTTATACATTTTTGCTGTCAGTGAGAGTGCCTAAACACTTTTGAGCGGTAGTGTATGTTATGTGATATTTTCAAATAAGTTCAAATATGTATATGTAATATGGGGATATATTTAAATTTATTATTTTCTGATTCCACATTTGGCATAAATTCGAAGATACAGAAATATGTGAACATTACGTATTTTTTTATCCCTTGTATTTAGTGCCAGCTTTCAATCTTTAAGTATGTAGAATATACCAAAATTGACGAAACAATCAACTTAGGCAATCAATAATAAGATGATAAATATTACTATGAAATACTATGTGCAATTTTATTTTATTTAAGGCGAAGGTTCTGAGGAGTGTTAACTGACTAAAATAACTCAAAACTAAATAATTTCTATGTGCACCGAACTACAAAACTTAGAAAATATTTATGACACTCTAAAGGTTTATCGTGAAACCAACAGCATAAAATCTTTCGCCATTGACCTAAATGAATTAGGTTTTAATGCTATTTAAAATTGTTACTAAGTGAAATAGTAACAAACTCTATTCAAATAGTGACTTGTTGGTATGTTTTTCTCTCGATTGGAGCACAGCTATAAAAAGTAATTGCATCCTTTATTTTCTGTACGTTACCCATTTTAAAAGGAAATATGTATTTCGTACATTTGAATTTGGCACTTGTGTTACTAATTTTTAACGTGTCAGTCAAACCGATACTTCATTTTTTTTTTTTTTTTTTGCGGAGGTAAAATGCATTGACGCATGTTATGCTGGACTCCCTCTGAAGGAGGACTACCAACTAAAACACCCCCTCTTCTTCTAGACACCAGTCCGGAACCGTTTATCACATTACTTCGGGAAACCGATACTTCATAACACTGAAAAGTGTGTTGATAATAAAATGTTTATAGATAATTAAACAATAGTAAATGCCACTATAACTTTAAAATCCCGTGTCCGAAATGATACATTGTTTTAAAATGTTAAAATATTTATACGAGGTGGTATCGCAGTTACAATCACACGTATATGTGTATACCCCCTAGTATCCTAAATACTGTCATTGCAAGTGGAAATATTCTTTGTTGGTGAGCAATTTCTCAGTTTTCTCTGCTTGTATTTGTGATTTTGCAGTATGTGATATGTTTAAAGTGCATATTTATACCAAGTTCTGTTTTAATTTCGGGAAGACTGTCGCAAAAACACATAAAATGTTAAAGGAATCATTCGGAGACGACATTTTGAATCAAATACAAACTTTCGGGTGGTCCAAACCTTTTACAAATGGCAACATAGGTGGATCACTGCGAAACTTTCGGATGACCATCAACCGACATTACGCCAGTACATGTTTGCTATTCAGAATGGAGTTGTAGATGATTGTAGGCAGACCATATAAGACATCTGTAATATTGTGGAATTGTTGAATGACGGCGGATTTTATTCGAAGATCTGGATGTGAAAAGGATAACAACATGGTGGGAAGCCACATCCCTTTCATCATATAGCAGTTTTTGAAAAAAAACATTATCCAGCGTACACTTTTGAATTGGCGGCTTGCGTCTTTTTTTTCTCTTTCCAAAGAATAAGATCCAGTTGAAAAGGCGAAAATTAAACAGGGTAGACGAGATTGAAGGTGAGTCGTGGACCATATGGAACACGTTAACAAAACAAGGTTTCAAAATGTATTCCTTTAGTGGCAGAGGTGCTACTATCATTTTTCGCAAGGTATTAGGGGCGAACAAAGTCCTGTTATTTTGCAATTTTATTTATCACTACATTTCGGAAATTTTTAAGTATCAATTTGTATTTATTGAATACATTTAAAGCATAACATTCTAATTAAAATGAGCAATTACGGAATAAAATGTACTATTTGTTATAAGATCTATGTTTTATCAAACCAACGAAAGACTATTGCTGACAGGATACCAGCTAAATTACCTATTGGTCACTAAGAAAACGCTTCATGTTTTACACAGAGATGTGTAAATTATTCTGATACCGATGATTTAGAAGAAGAATCACCAGTATTTATTATAAACGGCACTGTATCTATGTATTTGATGTGATTCTCGCGTTAATATCAATTAGCAATTAGTGTTTCTGTGTGCGTGACGTAATCCATATTTAATTACTTCAACTGTTTAGAGTATATCTGGGCTACCATCGGCCCGTTGGCCGGATCCGGTCTGCTGTAAGATTTGATGCGGCTCGCGAGGCATTTTGAAAAACCCAATTAAAAAAATATTACACTACTTTTTTTTTGTATAACCAACTCGGACAGTACTTCGCCTATTGTGCACCTATGTGATTTTAGTTCACTCGACCGGATTGTACTTCAGCAATAAAGTCCATAATTCGCTCGAGCGGTAATTTTCCTAACTTGGGTCCGTCAAGCTGAGCATCCCCAAGATGAACCTGCCTTTCCTTGCAGACTGCAGGGCAGTAGACAAGAAGGTGCACAGGAGTTTCCTCAGCTCTCCCGCACTTTCTACATGAAGGAGAGTTTACTAGACCCATGCGATGCATCTGTTTATTCAGTGCGCAGTGTCCACTACTTATTCATACTCACTCCAAATAAGGAAGATCGAGTGATATGGGGTTTAAACGCGACCCGCGAACGTATTTGCACACTAAAGTTTGGCCCGCAACATGTCAGAAGATGATACTTGCTTTAGAGCTTAGGGCTACATTTTAAGCGCGCTTATATCGTTGTAACCATTTCTATCAATATGTGCGTTGTAATAGTTTTTTTGTCTTAACCCAAGGCAATTCGATGGTACTAAAATCAAAATAGTATGGTGCTAGTAGTACATCATGACCTGTTTCCCTCAGCGACTGTATTGTAATTTTTCCATTTTTTCCCATTCACTGTTCACATGTATAATCACGCATTAAATTTGGATGAGGTGTGTTGCGAGTATTATTTAGTACAATAATATTCATAATTCCACTCGAAGGTCCCATAAAAGCATAAATTTACAATTGTCTAAGAAGCAATTTCATTTTATATAAAATAACAATGAATGATATTTCCAACAAAACTCCTTTTTTTAATTAAGAATTAATAATTTACTTTGAATTATGTACTGAATGCCGATAAATAGTAACTGATGTAGATAACTGTAGTATTCAATACTTAAGAAAACCGCATTAAATGAATATTTGAAATTTGAATTGAAAATTAGGAGTCCTAACGGTACTTTGCCCCCAACTACCACAATAAAATATAATAAGGGCGTGAACCAAACAATATCAGGAAGATATTTAAAAAAGTAAAATTTTAGAAAAAAGTCATTGAATTCCAAATCAGGAATATTATTAGACTTCGTACAAAACTACAGTACATTATGCCAGAGAAACTATGCAAAGGTTCTTATGCAACTTCTCTTACTATTCTATCTAAGAAGAAGATAGAACTATAACCATGGTACGATACTTCATTGGACTGCAACCTTATAGAAAACTGCCGCATTTTACTAAAATAAAAAGTATATCGTTCTTCAAAACCCCTACCATTGACGCCTTGAAAAGAAGAATTCAAGATATTTAGCAGTAGAAATTAATATGATCCACGTTCCAGGTTGAATTTCTGCAGTTGTAAAACCGAAGGGTGGAACAAATAAATATTAAACAATAAGTACCACAACACTCACACTTGTACCAAGCAGTTAATTTTATATGGGGTGCGTTTATTAAAACATTTTTTTTTATAAATGAGCATATTTTATACGGTACACACCAACTTTATGTTAGATCTATAGCTTTGTAATATCTTTCCACAATTCCCTATTTTTTTGCGTTATGTTTTCAATCCCTCCTATCTTTTTTCTTTAAAACCAACAATACTACTTCTCGCTATCTTTTCTTTGATCTGTCTCTTTTTCTTATAATGGGTGTTTCCAATTTATTTCTTTTACTGTCCTTTCCCATAAAATCTTTTCTGTGTCCGAATAACTAATGTATTTTCTTGATTTTATAACTCCATTAATCTTTGGTTATATATGTTCTTATTTTGTTCGAATCTCGATTTTTTGACATTAGACGAGATTATTTTTTTCTGTTTTGATATAATTGAATACTATTTTCGCAAAAATTCTAAATGCAATGACAACTCTCCAGAATTTATTACACATATAACCTTAAATATTTTCGATTGAATCGGCCGATACTTAGTGGAAATTTATATTGAACATGTTATTGAACACATTCAATCACACAATAAATACTTATTACCTTGCCAGCATCGGTAGAAAATAAGGCTCCTGTATTCCATTTCTCTGCTTCAAAATAATGTATTAATTTATAAACTACTGTGAATTAACACCCAAACATTTTCGTGAGAATACGTCTGTCATATGCATGCACTGTTGCATATTTTTCTGTAAAAGCACAAGTAATTAATGTTTAGTAAGAATGAGATTCTATAAAAACCTATTTTGTGAATACATTATGTACAACATTCCTAACTATTATTAATGGTCATGGAGACGAATTGTGACCATCTTACGTCCTTTAGCATGATAAACATTGATGTCCACATTTTGTACGTAAAATTGAGAGTATGCGACTCCCTAGGATTTCTATACTTCCATTTAAGTGTATTAAATACCGTAAATGGGGAATGAATATGAACTATTTAACATTGTATGTTGAATTAATTTAAAAAGTATATGTCGATTGCTTATTACTACAGTGTCATCTAAAAAGTACCACAATAGTTGTAGCTTAGTAATACTACTAATGAAATAGAGTGGTATTCTAAAACTTCGACGTTTTTTTATAAAACTGATACAATTATTAAATACATTATTGAGCAATAGTACTATATAATAAAAAATAGTATTTTTGTGGTATCGCAATTCAATAACCTTTAGACCCTTCTTTTTATAACGGCCATAGATTCGCCTCCTCAATAAATGCCGACTGAATCGGACTTCTTGTATGAAAACAACTTCTACACGAAATTAAAAAGAAAGATACATAAGGAAGCATTTCATTTCTTTTGTAAATATTGGCAACAACACCACTTTCATTTGTGTCCACATTAGCTTTAACATATTTGCCTTTATATTTAAAACCATAAACCGTATGTTTTAGGGTTACTTTGAAGCGAACGATATACACAACAACAGAATTGCGGGTTTTGAGGTGAAAGCTGGTGCCAATCCCACGGTCGTGCACTGTGAAATACATCATGGACAAACAGGAGGAATTTATGTCCACGAAAATGGTTTAGGACAATTTATAGACAATAAAATTCACTCTAATAATTTTGCCGGTGTATGGATAACGTCTAACAGCAATCCCACCATTAGGCGTAATGAGATATATAACGGTCATCAAGGTGGTGTATATATTTTTGGTGAAGGAAGAGGACTTATAGAGCATAACAACATATACGGAAATGCTCTCGCTGGTATACAAATTCGAACTAACAGCGATCCTATAGTACGACATAATAAAATTCATCATGGACAACATGGAGGCATCTACGTTCACGAAAAAGGACAAGGTTTAATCGAAGAGAATGAAGTTTACGCTAATACCCTGGCAGGAGTGTGGATAACAACAGGTAGTACACCTGTACTACGTAGAAATCGAATTCATTCTGGTAAACAAGTTGGTGTATATTTTTATGATAACGGACATGGGAAATTAGAAGATAATGATATATTTAATCATTTATATTCTGGAGTGCAAATTAGAACTGGTAGTAATCCTATTATTAGGGGTAATAAAATATGGGGCGGACAAAATGGTGGTGTGTTAGTGTATAATGGGGGATTAGGGTTATTGGAACAAAATGAAATTTTCGATAATGCCATGGCTGGCGTTTGGATCAAGACTGACTCCAATCCGACGTTAAAAAGGAATAAAATTTTTGATGGTCGTGACGGAGGGATCTGCATTTTCAATGGTGGTAAGGGCATTCTCGAAGAAAACGATATTTTCCGAAATGCTCAAGCTGGTGTCCTTATTTCTACTCAAAGTCATCCAATTTTACGGCGCAACCGAATTTTTGATGGATTAGCTGCTGGAGTTGAAATTACCAATAATGCCACCGCTACATTAGAATTTAATCAAATTTTTAATAATAGATTTGGAGGGCTATGTTTAGCTAGTGGGGTACAACCAATCGTTCGTGGTAACAAAATATTTAATAATCAGGATGCTGTAGAAAAAGCGGTTGCTAATGGACAATGCCTGTATAAAATTTCAAGTTACACGTCATTTCCAATGCATGACTTTTATCGTTGCCAAACGTGTAATACAACGGATAGAAACGCCATCTGCGTCAACTGCATCAAAACTTGCCATGCTGGGCACGACGTGGAATTTATTAGGCACGATAGGTAAGTGTGGACAACTATTTTTTAGAAACCAATATACACATAACATACGTCTAATTGAAGAAAAGGTGCATGTACAATATAAATGCCATCTGCAAAGATCATTATTTCTTCCTTAATTGTTCTTTAAACCTTAACAATTACGTGTACAGAATTGGGTAAATTAACGTCAAGACTCATTTGCATGGGTTCAATGTAGTTATTTGGATTAATAAGCTATTCCACATTTAAGAAAATCATGCATCAGATGCAATAGATGTGTTTATATTCGAATATACATGATGACGCAATGGCATCCCATTGTAATTTGGTGGGAAGTAATCTTCTTTTATTTTAAAATGAAACATCATGTATATTTTTAAGGGCAATATCTCCTAAAGGAAAATATATACATATAAATAATATATTAGAAAATACTCTTCAAGTTTTCGCGGTCATCCTTGCTGGCTGGTCTTCGCTTTTCATGTTCTCTGCCATGCATCTATTGATATTTAGAAATATGCGTATTTTAAAATTTACTTTTGGTAGTAATCTGTGATCTACTCGGCCTTTTATGTCGATATGCCTGTTACTTTCGGATTGGATTAAAGTTTTGCGTGTTTTAATACCTTAGTAAGATTGTTTGTTACATGCCCAATGTAGACAAAGTGTACTTTAGAAGTTTATAATAGTTTTTTAATACATCGCCAAAGAATGATATAAAAATTAGAAACGTATAAAGCATGAGAGCCATGCAACTCAAATGGAACTTTTTATTGTTCCTGACACAAAAGAAGAAGTAGTGTACTCGTTAGGTTATCCAAGGGAAAATACAGAACAGTAAATGCTCAGAAAATGGAAATTTCATCTAATCTTCCAATTTGTTTAATATCTTCAGAGATTCAAATTACAATAGAATTATGAAGTTACAATCTAGTAAAATATTAAGTTTTAAACAACTTTCTTGGAGTAAGAGAAGTTTGTCAGTTTTTTTTTTTAATTTCTTTACACAATACACATTAAAACCTAATTTGTTAAAACAAAAGCTAAAATTATAAGGTAACCATTACTGCAACCATAAAAGACCATTTCTTGTAATATTCTGAATCTATTTAGAGAAGTTTGAAATTTCAAAAAGAACAGCCAAAAAATGCCGAGGAATTAAAGAAAGTACGGTGAGGAGGAGGGGAACAAAGATAAATAACGGAGAAGTTTATAAGGTTAGCAAATAAAGAAGGTATGAGTAAATAGTGGGGAGTAAATTAATTATGTAAGTTTGAAGTTTTATTTAATATTAAAATTAATTTGCTGCAATGTCTAGATATAAGGAGGCTGATGGTTCAGTCCCTTGCGCGCTTGGCTATCAGTCCTGGGGTCCCGGGTTCGAACCCTGGGATAGTTGTTTCTCGAGGTTAAGGTTTTCTGTGGTTTTCCTCACTCCATGGCGAATACTAAGAAACAATACCTTAAGACGCACCGCAATTGCAAGGCTAATAATAAATCATGGCCGCCCGATGCCTCCTGTAATTGGCGATAGGTGATGGAGGATGATGTAAAGGCATGAATTATTTATTTATATAATAAAATAAATACTGTTTAAGTGTGCCTGATCTAATTATTATTTTCTTTGTTTGTGTGATATATTTCTAAAAACAATCTTTATTTATAGATTATTTTATGATGTAAAATTACTATACATCAAATTTGATTAATTAAATTTGAGCCCTTTTCTGGCATGGAAGTTTTCTGTTGTATACGTTTACCTAAATATTGTGAACTTTGATTAACCTAAACATCATCACAAATGCAAAGAAAATCGGTGTCGGAGATTTATATTTTAAAAACAGAAATTTTAAAGCTATTAAGTTTATTAAACTAACTTTGCGCATTGCATTGGGACATGCGTACTCTCTAATTGATACTCATTTGTTTTATTTTATTGAAACTACTTTTTCATATAAATGGTAAAGTTTACTTCACATAATTACACCAAACCGAATGATCCGAACAAAACCGACCGAAGCCGAATGGACGCGAATAGAACCGAGCGACATCAAACTACTCAGAACAAACGCCAACTAAAGAAGATCAACCCAAACTGTACCACCCTTTTGACGATTTTTGACGACCTGTTCTAATTTATTTGTCTTATAACAGTACCACACCACAAGAATTTCGATTAAAATTTTTTACCCTTACTCTAGCAGGGAATCGGCATATCATGAAAGTATTTTTAAATTGCAAAAACGGCAGAAAAATTCTTTCTTACAAAAATTACGAGTACATTAGCTCTATTGAAAATTTTAAGGTCTTGAAAATCATTTTGAATCCACTGGACCCGGCCGGTCGACATAGGATTAATCATGATTGATGAGGCTAAAATTAAGCCGTTCATTAATAGTAAAGGTAGTTAAAAACAATAAATAACAAAAATAATTTACTCTTCGACAATTGAGATTTGTAGGTTAATAGATTGACAATTTTAAAATATTGTTCCATTTAAGATAAAAAACTAGACTTAAACTGACGATAACTAGAAACTTACAAAAAATAAAAATCAACATACTTTTGCAATAACGTTAGTTGTCATTCAAGTCCAAGTATGGGAAGAAATACTTTCAGACCTCACTGTATAACAAAATAAAGAAAATTCACAAGTTATCATCTTGATAGGACAACTTACTTGAAGAGTGGAGGAAAGTTTTATTCTGAAGTCATTTTTAGTACAAGAAGAGAGACCTCGTTTTAATAATTAGAGTTTCTGCTAGAGTCCAAAATGTCGGACTACATAAGTTCAACGTACGATGGAAATAGCCCAAACAACAACTAATTATGAGAATCCATCGTCAACAATATCATGTCAAGAAAGCAAAAAAGACTAAACTTCCTAAAATGAACTGTACAACAAAAATAAAATTAAGATGTGGTTTCGAGACCCGTAAATTTCAGAAAACTGTAAAATACTACTTAACTCTATGCCGAAACGTTTTAAAGATATTAAAAAATTCGAAAAGAGGACAAATTTCCTACTAAACTAATTAACTTCGACTTTGCTCTTTTTATTTTTAACTAATAAATGTTTATTTTGTAGTTATCACTTGAACGCACATATCGGTAAAACACAGGAATGTCATCAATCCCAATAGAGATGTGCTCTGTGTGTTTTAAGATAAAACGGAAGTTTTTATTATTGTTCAGAGGATTTATCTTTTCACTTTATGTTTTCGATGGTAACATTTAGATAAATAATGTTTAGTTTCTCATTTATTCGTTTAACAATTTAATATTTGGCCTAAAGTTTCTAATTAGTTTACCTTGCGAATTCTAATTTTATTTTATTTTCGATAGGCATATAAGAACATTTAGGATTAGTTCTTGGATCCGTTGCTTTATTACTATGAAGTACTTACCAAAAAATAATACAACAATCAACTGCTAGTTTGAGGCTGACTTTGATTCTATCAAAAGTGAGTCGGAAATTTATTGTGATATTTATTCGAAGGATATTAAGTATTAGGATAACTATAGAAGATTTTACGCAAACGCACACTTGATGAATCCACTGCACGTCAGTATCATACCAAATATTACAAAAAAATTATAGTTTATATCACAAACAAGATTAAAAAGATATTTTAGACCGTTGCGTTGTGAACGTAGTTATTTTACATCCGACATTTGAAAAACACTTTTATTTAATAGCAATGAAGACAGGTGATGCAATGAACGGATTTTTCAACGTATATAATAAAAACAGGAAAGTTACTAAAACATGTCTACTGTATGTAACATCTGTCGCGCATGTACTACACGCATTTAAATATTGATACGTGATCAGTTTCCTTTTGTCAATAAATTAATAGCAGTCTGTTAAAAATATCAAAAGAATACTTTGCAAATAAGTCTGTATAAAAATAAACTTCCTTCTGCAAGTCCAGCGCCATTTTCTGCAATTGTTCGATAGGGTAGATGCCTGTTCTTTTTAGTACGCCTATTTTAGTGGCCTAAAGGAAATTATACTTGGAAATAACTTCTATAAAGTCTTGACTTGTTTAAGCAATTACGATTTATCAACGATCATATTAAACACGTAACAGCATCTATATAGTATTTCGAACATAGAAATATAAAGTTGAGAGATGCGTTTAATACGTTAAACAACACAGGGCAAACTAAAAAGTATTCACAGTTTTTACCCATCAACCTTAGATATTCGCTTGAGCATACAACTGTACATGTCTTTGTGTATGGTTTGCCACTAGCTAATAAGTACAAATCTTTATAAAGTTTTTTGAATAACTTTCACAGTCGGGAATATTTGTTACAATGGTTTAAAATTAAAGCAAGGTTATTGTAATTTTATTTTTTATAAAGTAAATCGCCATATCATAATCTACATATTTATTGCGTTTAGCTGTATAAAAGTGCAATTTATTAATAACATGTTTTATTGTATACCATTAGTAGGTTTTCCATTGTACAAAATCTAGATAAGGTACGCGTGGATGCGGCAGTAGAACACGCAAGATAAATTTTCTCAAAGAGTAAAATACTTAGCCAAATTTACATTTATGGCGCAAATATGTTTGCTGAATTTTAAAATATAAAAACAATGTTTCAGGCATATCTTCCATTAACAACAATATGCACTCTCGCAAATTATCTGCTAAATTGTATTGAGGACTATCTACTATTACAGGTGGTATGCCATCACAGATATTTATGATATCTGGTGTAGTGGTACACTGCATCTTTTTTAATGTAGCCCCATACGAAAAAATCCAAAGATGTTAAATCTGGTGACCTAGCTGGCCTAAATCATATAACTTCCTACAAACAAAGATTGTTCTTACAAATATATTATATAAATAAAACTAAGTCAGTGAATTTTAGATGAGACATCTTAAGAGTGAACTACTAACGTGATAAATATTGGTATTGGAATATTAAAGTAAATGAACTGCGGGCATGCTTCTTTATATATTTAATTCAAAATACAATAATGAATTAAGTCATAATTCATATTGGCATCTAAAACTGTTCCAATTTGTGAAAGCAAAATATATGATACAAATATTTAAATAATTCGCGAATATGATAAAATGTATACAAAAGTATGTCTTACATTTCTTCTCTGGCTTGAAGCTAGAGTCTTGACTTTTGTTGTATAATTAATGGATTTACATTTACATTGGTCAAATATTGCTCCCATTGATACCACTTTTCAATCAAATCTTCTGTATCACGTACACAACTGTTCGAAACTTCTTCGTTTTACGTGGGTAAAGCTTCTCTCCATACTTCGAGCAATTTATCATTAGCATGTCTGGCTCTTCTAATATGTGCATGTGTGGTTTTGCTCTTGGCTAAATCAACTCTATAGCATTGAATTCACATTAAGTAACAAGATAAGCGCAAAAGATTCCTCTAATAAATTGTCGGCCACATACATTTTATCTTTGTTATTTTTTCACTAACTTTAGAAATTCTATCATATTGCTATGATCATTTTTGACTTCTGTTTGAATATGTACATACATACATATTTCATCAATGAAAACAACTTCTCTAAAATTGAATATTTTGTTTATGGTGTAATGCACAGTTAAGAATCACTTCTGATAGAGGCAGTTTCCAAGCGAAATTTCGAAGCGTTATTAAACATAACTTAGTAATATATACAACTTACTTTGTTTACAACTCCCAATTTAGTAGTTTTGAAGTAACATTTATATATAAAAAAAATAGTATATAAGTATTATTCAAGTGTGCGTTCATATAAATACATATTATAGAGTATTTCGTACTTACACTTTAATCACCTCTAGCACATCATGAGTTGGTTAAGTTCTAATTTTCCCTGGTAAACTTAAAACAGAATTTTACCCCTAATGCAATACAGATCTCAGACTTTCACCGCCGTTTGACATAGTTGACGACGGTTCTCGGGTTCCGCCGTGTCACTAGGCTTTTGTCCCTGACGTTTCGCGAACAACAAAAACCTAGTGACACAGCGGAACCCGACAACCGTTACAACAATGCAATACAGAGTTTTTTTGGGAAATCTCGAAAGTAGCAGTGTCTTCAAAAAAAAGAAAAAAAATAATAAACCTAAATACTTACAAAGTATGTAATGAGTACATCTTGCACTGTATCAGCAGGTAGTAATAGCCCCTCTTCTTTTCACGCCTTTGTAACACCTGTAAATAGTTCAGAACATTCAGTACTATTTGTTGCGATTGCGAGTACGAACCCTTCTTTGTCACTTTCTACAAACAAAAATCAGTGCAAGAAAAGTAAGAGAAATAATTGAAACAATTATTTCAATTAGTGCGGTAAAAGAAAACAGCAAATAACCTCAAACTTCAAAGAAATTATTTTGACGTTTGAGATTCATATTGTAAACCATAGTAGTACATCCATAACATTTGATCAAGTACTATTGCTACATGTTTTATCTCTTTCCAGCGTGAATACGACGTTATCTTCGTATGCCGTTGCTTATATCAGACGCCTAGCGGACAAATGTTGATATTTTAAATATGTTGTCATAGAGAAACTACGAGATAAGTTGTATGGCGCAATGTGACATTTGAATATATCATATCAATGATGTGTAGGTAAAGATCCGTTGGACCGATATTTGGAACGGATTCGTGACATTTAATACGTTCAAAAAAATATTATAAATTATTATGATCGGTTTTCACAGAAATAAGGTTTTAATTTGTTTAAAAACGAAATTTAATAAATGGAATATTAATTGATAAGTCCGTACATTTCTAAATGTAAAAAGCAACTAGATGTACTATGTAGAAAAAAATGGCAACTTTAAAACAAGAAACAATTGATTTTTTTTCGCAACTGCCATATTTCGCTCCAAGCAGATTAAAAAAAAAAAGGGAAATGAAATGTATGGCTAATGTCTTTTCGTAGCCTTCGTTTCATTTTAATATAATTTAGATATTAATATTTGATATTACGCAAGCAATTACGTGGGAATATGGTCTTTCCTGTCGGAATTGCCCGCTTCAATTGTCCGCGAAATTTAAAAGTGGCTAACTGGATAAAAATTGAATACTTTTCTGATGAGTGCGCCTAACTAATAATACGCTGAGATAATAATTTGTCTTGGTAACTCGAAGGGGAACCGAAAAAGATAAATATTAGATGGTGTATTTCCGATTATTGGTCTGAATTAAAAAATTAATAGCTGTTTTGGCTGCAATAAATATATTTTAAGTAAAAGTATCCTATTTCTTACAAATTCTAAAATTTTACGAAATTCTACATGTAAGCGAAGCAAAATGGGCACGGAAAGAAGGTATTTTTAAAGGTAAATCTTTTTTGCACTTTCTGACATGACAGGCATATCGCATACGTCTCACAATATAACAATTCCGACAAACCTTTCATCTCTCACAGCAGTACCTTGTATATTAATTATACAGAAAGTATCTTCTATTATTCATATAAATAATAACATTGTAAAGCGTGCAATGTTCAAGAAGCGTTAACAATAATTACATTTCTTTTCATCTAAAAAAAATATCACAGAAAATAAAATAAGTTATACACTGTGCGACACTTTACGTAATATTTATTCGTTTTTGTTACGTCTAAACAACGTAATATTAAATAGATCAAGAGGATTTAATTCTTTAATTTAATTATCAGATAGTTAACTTTCTCTCCATAGTTTGCCTGTGCATTTTTTAAAGTAACCCTTTTAATTTGCCCATGTACTTTTTTTATAATTTAAAAATGAAAACTTTCTACATTGTAAATATTTGAATATACATATATGTATATATTTTGCTTACAGATTCTTCTGTGATTGTGGCGCTGGTACTTTAACTAATCAGTGTCAGTTGCAAGGTGAACCGACCCAAGATACAGATACTCTTTATGATTCCGCCGCTCCTATGGAATCACATACACTTATGGTTAACTAAGGTAATATGAAAAAAAAAAACAAATTGGCGGTGAGGTGTTTATAGTGTTCAAACGTGAGTTGTGAGCTCAAGAATCATAGTGTACGTGTTTAGTGGCTTTAATGACGTAAGTGCTTTTTATAGCCGTTATTTTGGTTTGTTCTATTGCGAACGATAATATTCTCGAAAACTATTAAATTAATGCAGCAATATTTGACGCACGACTGAATTTTTATATACAATATACAGACAATCAATGGCAAAGCTTCCACGATAATGATGTGGCGCTTATGTGAATTATTTGTTATCCATCGCGCATTACCTTTCTTAAAAGTTAACTCATATTAATTACCATCTTTCGAATATTACTTTACATTACATTTTTGTTTATATTCTTAGCACATGTACAGTGTATTTGAATGTTCACATCTACTAAATTCGGCAAAATTAGATAACTGCTGCGCCACATTGTTTTGTAAATCTTTTTTTTTTAATAAACATTTGTTAATTTAAATTACTATTTTTATACAATAACGATCTGATGAAGTTCTTTTAGGTTTTACATTATTAAAATGATATATTGTATTTCTAAAAACATATATATTACTATAAATTTAAAATACCTTTAATGTTGCAGAAAACCATTTAACCTTTAGTTTATTTTTTGAATTAACCGAAAACAGTCGCATTTGCGTTTAATCCAAAATCTTAATGATTTATTTTAATTAGTGATTGTTTGTGCATAAATGAAAGCAAGTTAAAGCTAAGGAACTTGTTTATAAATTATTATTATGCGTGTAGTTCGATGTATGATATGTTCCCGAAACATTGCGTATTACCAGTACGCTCTCGCCGAAATTACAATTATTAAAGTGTTATCCCAATATCTACACTAACATTAAATTCGCACAATCTAATACATTATTTCGCATTCCCGACCAATAACATTTTTAGTTATCGCGGATATGTACGATATAAGGGAAAATATAACATTAAAGTTGTTTACATATGCCTTCGGTACGTTTTGTACCAAAAACCAGAGGGTTAAAATGTATTTAGAAAAATGTTGACATGCGTGTTGCGTATAAGAAAGATTAATAAAGTTACTAACATTTGAAGTATTAAAAGATGAAGAAGCAAGAAGCAAATTTTAACTTCATTTACCTTAATTTCAAGCTAATTTGAATCGCATGAAAATTAAATATGAGTACCCATTACTAACTACATTCCTAGATTCAATTACATTAAATTGTCGTTACTAAGGTTGCGATAATTGCTCACCCTATTTCACGTAATTTCAATGGAAATTATAGATATTTAACGTTACCTCAGAGAGCATACATGCTTTAGCTACAAATTAAGATTAATGTTAGCACTAAATTTATTGAGAGAGGAATGATTATTCCCTACTATTATATAATACAACCATAACATGCTCATTATTTCTCAAATTTTGAAACATCTTCTGGATGATGGATTTAAATTTAAATGGAATATTATGGATACTTTTGATTTTTAGATTCCTCATAAACAACTGATCTCAAAAAGGTGATTATAGTCTAAAATTGATAGTTGCAAAGTTGTTAGTATTTTAAAACAAGTGTTTCCCGGTAATATATCTGTTGTTTATAATAATATTTAGTATTTTTTATGATTTGTTTGCATACACACGGATATTAAATATGAATGATAAAAACAAAATATAGCAAATGTTCAGAGTGAATATATATTTTAATTTCATTGCCTTTCTATAGACATATATATAAAGATCGGGTGAAAATCTGTGAGCTGTTGATTGCATTCTGGGCGACAGGAAAATGAATTCGACGCCGGCTTCACCTGAAACGAATAACGCATGCCTCCCTCATCTCGCAGTAATACGGAATGAGGGCTTTATTGAATCGATTTAAATTGAAAAGGTCGATGTGAGGATAGGATTTTGTAGTAGTAATTAAACAAGCGCAGAGAAGATCGTTAGGCAGAGCTAGCATACTGACACACAATCGCCCTGCAGAATCACATGCGTATCTCTCGACTTTATTAACTTATCTTATTTCATCCTCCTCTTACTCACGATTACGGTCATCGACACGCCGAAAGTGCAAAAAATCATTGCAGATAATCCGTAACTTTTCTATTGAAATTAGGCTTGCGGTGCTTATTCAATACTGTATTTTGTTGTATTGCTTGAAATACATAGTAATCTGTCTCATTTTATATCGTTTCTAGGTTTTCAATGCATATGTCTGAAAAGCTAAAACATTCACGCACTGACAAAGATTTTTACATTATGTGTGTGCTTACACTACCTTATCTAGTCAAGTACAAACAAGTAAATACGGAAAATAAAACCTACTAACCCGCTTTCATTATGCGGTTACCCTAAGACTGACTGCATAACAAAAGCAAGTTATCTTCTTCCGTTTTACCAACGGTATTTGGCCCAATAAGTTTTAATGAAGAAAACAGCAGCGATACAAAAGAAGCAAATAATCTGCTTTCGTTATATTATATGACCGTTCTAAGGCATTCAAATATATTATATGTAATTAGTTAGAATTTGTTTAGCTGATGTTTTACATATACAGTTTTTCGCCGTTGGTGTATAGGAATCGCGAAATATATTACCGAGATAACGATATGACGTTCGTCTGGATTTTGGTGAAGGAATCTGCTTTAGCCAAAGATTCGATCGTTGTACATCAGGCTATCCCATATCCTCATGCTTCGCTTTGGAAAACCCTATTTCGCATATTAAAATGACCTACGTAGTAGATTGAATATACACTAAGGCAGTAGAAACGGTTGCTTTCGGAGATATGTCCGGCTCGGTTACTATTGAAATAGTTAATGTTAACGAAGATGACCTTATAAAATTATTTTCGAATGTATAGGATATACATAAGCGAAATAATCTTATATATTTGCATTCAAGGCGACTGAGTGTACATAACCATATCTTTTGTATAGCTAGCGGTCTTACCATAAAATTTAGTATATTACAGATTGACAAATTTAAAAGAAATTACATTAATTTATAATTGACAGCAACTAAATAAAATAATAATCAACTTAAGCGAACCAGTAGGCAACACTAAAATTCCGTTTTTATAGATGTAACTGCTTTTACCGCTTAGGTAAGGAACTGGCTAGTAATAAAACGAGACAGCTATATTATATGGAAACTAACACTTTCCGAAATAACGGGATGTGGTATTCATTTAACTAGGATAGTTAATTTGTACGCAAACCTAAGAATCTTTTGTAAATTTACCGTGCCCACTATTTTACTGTGGATTGCCCAAAAATACGTTATGTTTGAAATTTAATACAAATTATCCGTGCTTCATTATAGACACCTTTTCTTATATTTTTATGATAAAATGTCACTTATACCAACATAAAATCACACTGCAATTCTCCGTTAAAAAATATCATTTCTATGTATAAACTGCAACCAATGTGGATTAGCGTATCTATGTAAAGACATCTAACTACTCGAAAGTTCCATGGTAATTTTATAAAA
The DNA here is from genome assembly GCA_023509865.1 of Trypoxylus dichotomus. NCBI lineage: Eukaryota > Metazoa > Arthropoda > Insecta > Coleoptera > Scarabaeidae > Trypoxylus > Trypoxylus dichotomus. Next base: position 34,431,791 of record CM042075.1, read on the forward strand.
GATATTATGAAATACCGGGCGATAATTGATGTATTTACAAAATTGTCTTATATCTCAGAAAATTTTCAGATATCTACTTAAGGAAATTTGAAAGTGACGGTATTAACATAAATTTTATCAGATATTACTACACAGGATATCCTGCTTGAGGAAAAACAAATTTAGAGCACATGGATATTGATATTTATCATATTATTAATTCGAATAAGCTATCGTTATTTTGAATACTAGTGAGCATAAAACATTAAATCTACAGGAAATCAAATTTTAACAAAATGTAAAATAACTTTGATACCACTGCATCCTACATAAAAAATGAAAGTATGACTATATATATACTCAATAGACATAAAAAAATATAAGGTGTTCTATTAAAACAAATAGAAGTTTAACATGGAATTTGCTTATGAAACATCCCGCATACTCGAGAAACCTATTAAATAATTATTATTCGCCATCCCAAATGACATTCGACTAGTTCTTTTTTACATCTAACGGTGTAGGAAATATTGAGCTTCCCCAGGTAACTGAATTATATGATAATGCAAATCAATTTTTTCTTAAGCTAATGGCTATTAAACGTTGTTATTAGCATTACTTTTAAAAGGTTTGTTCTTCATTTTGCAAACATTCAATTCATAAAAAGAAACTACCCAATGTGTTCAATTTAATGTGAAATATGCAATACACGTCCAAATAGAAAATTCTAAACGTGCAGAGACCGATCTAAATCGGAGAGCACTTGTTCAGAAGACGATTTTGAGGATTAGGAAGCTTGTGTAAATAAAACGACAGAGATATTTACAGCTGACGTTGTCCATAATAATATCTAAAAATATTGGTCTATATAGCGACCAGTTGTCAAGAAGTTTTCCTCCCATCATGTTCCGTTAAATTTTTGGCGTCGGCACTTTTAACTCAAATTGCATGGAACTGTCCATATGATTCGGCTGGTATCCGAAATGAAGCGGACTCCAACATTTAATTATGTACAAAGAAGTTTTCTTTGTCTTAAATGTTTCACAAAAGATTATAAATTTTAATAATTGTAGTCGATATATATATGTATATATATATATACATATATATATAATAAAGCACGCATAATAATAATCATGTTTGCTTTGTTTCGTTTTTTGTTTGTTTGGAGTATTAAATTAGAAAGACAATAAAGACATACACTTGTTATATGCTGTTTGTTAGTTCCAGAAGCAAGAGAACAACATGACATCTTACACCTAGTAACTAGTAGTAAATATATTGTACTTAAACGAGATGTATATTATAACATCGGTGATATTCGGAAATAAACGAGAGGAGCTGATTTTATTGCTAACTGCTAGATATCTCACGTCGTTTCTTTGTTGTGTTGTTTAATTAAGGTTATATATAGATACAGTAGAACCCAGTTACACGTCATCTACGAGAAGACAGGTTTTTGACGCTATAACAGAGTGACGCTATTCCAAATCTGATGATACTTGATATGCGCGATGCTTGGCGAAAAATATCGGCATCAAAGTGATCGTATAAATTTCCCGCTTCTTTTGTACACTACAAGCAAAGTATATAGAATATCTGGTACAACAATAACGTATCAAACTATTTCTATTTTAATAATCATTACCTATCTATTCTTTAGGAAACATTATTTGAGTATTTGTTTCCTTTAATTTGAAATATTGCAAAAGCTATAGGATATTATTGCATGCTTATTTTTCTTAAAACAGCACACATGAGTACTGTTGTATGTTTAATTCATGTTTATTTAAAATCGATTTAATAAGTCGGTTTGACATAATTGTGCTGATTTGGATAAAATTAAATTGAAAATAGGCAGTGTGTAAATACGACGACTTCATACGCAATTTTGTACTAAATATGTTATTATATTTATAAAATTATTTTGATATACGATCAATTGTGATAAAGAATTTAAATTGTGAGATTTATTATTTATAATTATGTGCCAAAAGCAAATGAAAAAGTAAACCTGAATATTAGTTAAAATAAATTAAAGACCTTTGATTTTTTGTAATTTTATTAATCGTTTTCATCTAACGAATAATCAAATACAGTACCGCTATCACTGTTACCATTTACATTAATAATAAATTCTTTATGGAAATCATCCATTATATTTTCTTTAATAATATAATCTTCAATTTTCTTAACATGGGCACAAATATCACACCACTTTTTTGCAGAGACTTTCGTAAACTTTTCTTGAGTAATTCTGCTTACATCTTTTAATTTAAAAGCGACATAGAGTTTAAGAAAAAACAAGATCTTGCAAAATATTTGATAAAATTGTGTATCAATTATGAAAAATGTATCGCACCACACAAATCAAGAGCTAAACAACAAATGATCAAATATGCACACAAACGAATACGTGGGCTTCCATGGCCAGAGTTAGTAATAAACGAACTACTTCCGGAATTGGACCGTGTCATGACACGGTCCAATTATTTATTGTGCACACAAACGTTTTCAGGCAGGATCCTATATCGCGCAACCTATAGATATTTCTTTCATTCTATACCCCTTGCTCTCTGTAATACTTCAAATCGTGTTCTGCGCAGGTAGCAACAGGTTTGGATCGGACTCTAGGCGAATTTAGAAAAACAGTAATTTAAGGAATTTGGGACCAAGATGATTAGGGCGCTGTATCCGAATTACCGCTATAACGATGACGTTATAAACGGGATTTACTGTATATTAAAAATTCTTTATTTTCCTACTTACTTTATCAAGTTTCGAAATATAGAGAATTAAAGCTAATTCATTCATCTAGCACTGTATATACGTTTGATACGAATATATCGATACACAAAATTAGAACATAATTGAAACCCCAAAAAGAAAAATGCTTATAAAATCTCGCGATCCAATGAATCCTTTTTATAATAGTTTTTGTTCAACAATACATATTTTCTATTATTGCATTTTTATGTAATAAATCATAAGTATAATTTCATCGAAGTGACTAATAATTATTAGAGGGAATTTGCAAGCCGTATATTGAGTGAATATTCATGTTAAGTTATAAATATTGCGATGTTTTTATTTTAAGCATACTGAAGAGATATGTTTTATGTCCACTATTACCGAAAATTATACCAATCGTAAAAAAACCACGATACTCCGAGGACAAGAGAATATACATAAGTATAAATTTGTTGTTATGTTTTTACCCTTGCAGGCGTCTACATTTTAATACACAAATGTATTACAATTACTTTTATTTAAGCATTTGAAAGTAATGATTTATTATTAGTTCTTTTTCACCAAAACTCAAAAATCCTTAGGAAATTTATTACAAATTTTTCTCTTTGGTTGTTCAATTTATTTTATTCAATACTTATAAACAGAATTCGAATAACGTCTTCTGTTAACTTAAATTGGGGCCAGTAAATGGAGTGAGTCAATGTCTACTCTGGGCATAAAGGCAAAGATTAACGTGGTGTTGCAATTTATACGTAACGTAGTTATTAAACTGCTGACACCAAGTTCGTTTTCTTAATATTGCATAAGCTCTAGTTTTATTAATTTTGCCCTTAAACATTTAATGTAATAATTTTAAAGTAGTTTGCTGTAGCATCGTTACGATAGTTTTTTTTTCAATTTCATGCCGTTTGCAATATTAATGTGAAAAAGAACTTATATAGCCCTTGTCGAATTTTGTATGAATCTCACGCTTATTTGGTATTAGAGAAAATCATTGTTCTGCAAAATATTTCGGAATAACACTTAAATGCGTGCTATATATATGAAATAATATTCTCGGGTTTGTAACCGCCTATATTGTTCCCGAAAGGGAGCGTTCGGCTAGCAATCGGAAATAAACCGGGTTCATCTCCGTTCATCACGGTGTTTATTTCCGATCGCTAGCCAGCAGAACATTATGTCATATACGGCGGCCGCGAAAATATTCGTCTGAACATGCATATGTTACATATAAAAAGGACTCGAAAGTTTTAAACGAAACAGCTAATTTAGGACCATTTATCGCTAAAACAACATCACGCATGGTAATGTTTTCAGTTATCAAAAATTTTGTAATAAAGTAGGTCTCAACGAAGTAAAGAGATTATTATTATTTTTTGAAATTAGAACTACAATGCTTACTAGCATTCTACGATTACGTTATAATATAATGTAATATTATATATTATATATTAACATATGCATAACATTACCATGCGTGATTTTTTTTTGGTGACAAATAAAAGTTACCTGCTTCATTTAAAAATTTCGTGTCCTTTTTATTTTCTTAGTAGCTAAGCATTTCTTTTCACATATTCTCTATTACACAAAAGATTACAAATCAAAACTGCATGCGTGTAATGTATATATATATATATATATATGTATATATATATATATATGTATATGTATATATTTCTATTCGGCGCTGATGTTGGCGGAAGCTGGTACCAATCACAAAAGCATCGATTCATATTCATATTAAAAAGTTACCTGTAGATTTTGAATGCATTAACTTACAACTTGAGCGATCAAGGAAGTACGAATTGTTATTTATTTGCTATGTATGCACACATCCTAGCCGTACGGCTGAGAGTGTGTAGGGTAATACTAGACATGATATCTATACTCACGTATACAAAATACATACATAAAAAGTTGTTGCCAATATCACACAGGCCAGAGGTAACGTAAAGTTTACTTCAAAAGGGCAATTGCATGCAGGAATTTCTAGAGCAATCCCTATTCTATGTAAGTAAGTATAGTTACGAATGAAGAAGGTAGAAGATATACTAAAATATGTAAAAGTTCTATGACAGTGTCATTTGATGAAATTATCGAAGTACGTTGCAATATAAAATTCTATCAAATAAACACTTATCGATTTATTGAAATATATGAAATAAATTATGCATATTGTAATAATGTATAGTTTAAATATATATCAAAATTCTTACCGAGCATTTTGGATTTACCCTATCGGCATGCGCCGTTTACCACACAGTTAAAACGCCTTGACTGTACTATCGGCTTCCTTCCTTAATTTACTTTTAACATTTTCCACATCGTTTTAACAATAATTTGCAGAAGTATCAGTGGTAAATTAATTATCTGAGTTTTTAAAACGTTTGTGTTAAGTAGTTCTTGCAATGCATAAGTAATTTGCACTTTACATTTTAGACAAAAGCTCTCCCACAAACGACTTTACTAAACTTCGGCGGTAAAAGTAAAATGAAAATTTTCACATGAGATCAGTAAATCATATTATTTATTATTACTTTCATATTAAATTGTGTTCGTATATAATAATTCACAATTTACAAACTTTTAAGTTAACAAAAATGCGAAGATGTATTGAGAGATGGTAGAAAAAATAACGAATTTATATAAATTTCTTGCTTCAATATCTTGCTATCTACAGAAAATCTTAATCGATACTTAAATTCATATTAAGCTTTTGTAAACTTATTAAATTTTAATGCAAAATTATAAATTCAGTATTTTTTTAATAAAATATATCTTTTTGTGTTTCACCGCTTTCAGTCATTTGTTCTATTATTCAAAATCTCAAAGAAATCTTATCAATACTACATTCCGCAATTGTTTTTGGGTATGTATAGTTAGATTTTGTTTAATATATCGCGACCATAACGACAAGGTTAGTTAACTAATGCGGGAGTTCATTTTTCCACACTCTAGCTTTATAAATTTTAGGCACAAAAATATTCTATATACTATTCCTGCTGATAAGTATACATATCTACTTATTTTTTAACTAATATAGAGCAAACAGCACAATTTGCTAACAAAAGCTTTCTTGAATTTATTTTCACTTATTGTTCTAAACAATATAAGCGATGCTTTAATATTCTTGTTTACAATTGTAAACGTTTCTATAATTTACATAATGTATTATTGAAGATAGCTTTAAAATTTCGTAATTGTAAATATTAAGTGAAAATAGGGTGATAATGTCACAATGTGAAATTTGAGTGGCATGCAAGTTTTGAGAATATGATTAGTTATCAGTAGAGACCGGATTATATGCAAAGTGCAAAAATTTAATTTAATTTATTATATTTTACGTCTATATGTAGATGTATTACACTGATTAAAGTTAATTAACGCTAATTAACTTTAATCAGTGTAAAACATCTACAAATAGACGTAAAATATAAATAAATAAAATGAAATTTTTGCACTTTGCATATAATCCGGTCTCTAGTTATCAGTATTTATCTATATTATATTTTTATTATAAAAAAAAACGCAAATAATTTCAATTACTGTTGTAACAAAACTACAAGTTTATTAATTTTAAGGTTTATTTGCTGTAACTCTAACATTTTTGTTTCTTATTTTTAAATCGAATATTAAAAAAATATATTCTATTATTGCGCTTATAAATGTAATTGCAACTTTACATATAGTAAGATGTGTATATGTGTATCTATTTTGTATATACAACAGAATCCATAATTATAAATAAGAGCTTTCGTAATATGATTTCACGCGTGTATAAGCAAACTACACAATGCATGCATGTATATTATAAATATGAAAGTATAAGATATTTGTACATATTCGAGAATGCGCAGTTTTTTCACTGACTGGTGCCATACATAACATTTACAAAGTGAATCAATGAATTGCAGTTTTCGTAAAAAATATAGTAAATAGTGTATTATATACGCGCAATAGAAAAGATATAATATACACGAGTACTATTTTATTTTAAAATGTTTTTCATTGATACACATTGTATGATTGCATAATCCTTAATAGAAACTATTTAACTAAATAACATAGAAATTATATCAATTTATGTAGAAACAATGTCGACTGATGTGAATATTTACTATAAACTTTATATACCTATATCTTGCCTTTACCGTTTGTATAAAAATATGTAAAACTGACCTTTCGGCATTGAAATCAAACGTGATTATCAAATATCCGCAAATATCACTAATATTAGAACATTAATGTATGTTAACGTCCTTTATTTCACGAATAAAAGTTGCATAATCAGAAACCATTGTATTAATTATTTTTTACTAACAAAAATAGTAGAAATAACTAGCTATATAAGTATATTTATTGTATAAATATGTATATAACTGTGAAATTCAAGCGTATCACTTTATGGTATGTTTATTGTGTTTCTGCATACCTTTGTTTTTATTCCCAATGACTGTTATAGTACATTATTTTTATCTCTTATTCCTATTATGAACTAATTTCTCGTTAACTTAGGATAAGTACGATTATCAGGCTTGTAGACCAAAACTGATAGCAGTGAAACAGATCATAAAAATGGTTATATACTGTACTGTGTATATTATACAAAATACATAACTACAAATTGAACACCAGTTTTTCTTTTCACTGTTTAATTATTAAATTCTTCTAAAATAAATCTCGGTATTATATAACCCCGTCGTATTTTGAATAATACAAGAAATACATGTGTTGTACATGAGGAATTATAACAACAAAGATTTATGATAATAAATAGACTCGGCACTACGAACATTCGGTCAGTAGGAAGCCTGCAGAAGCTCTCTCACTTTATTGTGGGCGATGATATGTTTCGAAAACGGTCGGACGTACCCGAAGTCGGGATTCATATGCGTATGGTTGTTAGTACGTGTATGAATGCCGGATTAGATTGATGATGGAGAATCGACAGTGTTAATAGATTTCTTAACCGATTTCCGACATTAGAATACACCGACATTATTATTAAATGTATTGTGTGCAGTATCAACATTTTACTGTACAGTATTTTTGTTTAAATATCTTAATAGCAAGCAACACTGGTTAAATATGCAACGTGATCTACAATGTTATAAATTTCTGTATGAATTTCTTTATGTGCTAAGTGTGTGTAACATTCCACAAAATATTGTTGACAATGAAGAATTTCGTAGGTTTTGGAGGAAATCCGTTTCGAAATAGAGATTGCCAACAAGAGATCAGTTACAGTACAATTTTCATCAGGTGAACAACACGTTTACAGTTCAAATAAAGGCAGAGTTAAAAGTTATGGCTGACGGTAGAAGAAATAACGTATTTTAAATGCGTTAGTGAACACTTTAAAAAGTGGCGAGGCATCTTCTTTTACGTGATAAAATATTACAGAAGACAAACGCTGAAAGGACAGTAGAAACTACAGAAAATGCTTTTGGGACGTTCAATATATCGGCAACCCAACTTGTAATGTTGGTTACAGAAAGGGGATTCGAACATGGTTAAAGCTGGAAAGTTACTAAAACAATCTTATCGCCAATTGCTTCACGTAACCTGTTTACTCCATGTGTTTCATCTTGTAGTTGAATTTATTAGAGTGAGTTTCAACAGACTTGTGGGCATTCTTCAGGTATCTCAGGCGGTATTGACGAGATGAGGAACATGGCTTGAAGCTGTTTTATATTATGAAGAATTTTTACTCATTAAGAGTGAACGACACCAGCTGATCAAGTCAACAAATACTTCATCTCACGTCTCCATTCTAGCGACATGCCTTTACACTAAACATACGAATATTGAGCACACGTTAAGGCGATGTCCCTTACTGTACTATACTATGCAGTAAAGACGTACGTCATAAAGAACTCCTACCAATTTGTAGCTTTGGTTGCCTGTAGATAAGATGAATATGTATGGCAACACCGCACTTTGCTCCCTATACAGAATCTACTAAGATGCTTTTCTTGGTATTTCAGCAATTTTGTTGCTATGTATTGTATTAAATTGACTGTTGCAAATAAGAAATATACGAAAACAGTAACCTTTACAACAGGTTGTTTGGAATACGATCCAATTTGTCGTAGGGAACCCTTACTTTTTACTATCGTTCCAATTATACTTTATGGGCGATTATTTACCTTTAACTCTTAATTAAATGACTACACTGCAGTCAAATTAAGATGTTTGTAGTACATACAAGTCTGTATAATGTGACATAAAAAAAATGAAAATTTCGCAATTAAATGTCAACTCGGAAACCCAAGAGTTTATTTTCTCTGCTCACGTTTAACATATACTTGTAATGAAATTAATGAAAATTTCTGAATGTAGAAATTGTCCAATACATTTCTTATCAGAAAACAAGTACCTAAAAATACTTATGCACAAAAAGCTTGTTTACTTTTTATTTCAAACTCGACTGATGCAGAAGTTACTTTCTCTACCCCTTAGGTAAATGAGCAGCGGGCATGCTATATATATTTTATTCAAAATACAATAATATAAGATGAGATGAATTAAGTCATAATTCAGATTGACATGTAAAAGTATTCAGTCATGGAAACAAAAGATATAATACAAACTTTTTAAAGTATTTAGAAACTATGAAATTGCATACAAAGGTATCGGTTACATTCCTCCTTCATCAGATCTTCTATATAACAAACACAGTTGTTCGAAACTTCTTTATACCAGGGTAAAGCATCTGTCCATATTTCAAGCAAATTATAACAATCATTTGTGCCTCTTCCAATATATGCATTGTAGTACGGTGTTGCTGTTGGCAAAATCAACTCAATAACATTAGATTCAGATCAAGCAACACGATAAGTGCAAAAATTCCCTTATAAAATTAGCACCACATACACCACGTATCTCTTGTACTTTCCGAGATCGAGGGGTAGATTCTACCTTTTGGTTTTGGGGGCTAGCTCGCTTAGGGGCGCGAGAAAAATTCTGAAAATTTATATGTGCACTTCTTCCTATAACCTCTTTTTCTATCACTTATAATTTTCGATATCGGTGGGTGGATTCTGCTCTTAAGGATTGTGAGAGTGGTTCGCTTAGGAGTGCAGATAGAAGTCTGAAATTTCACACGTATGCTTTTGGGGTGATTTGCTGCAATTTTCTCCTTTAACATTTTTTCGTATCTCTTGTATTTTCCGAGATCGGGTAAAGGGGGTAGATTCTATCTTTAGGTTTTGGAGGTTAGCAGGCTTAGGGGCGCAGTTAAAATTCTGAAAATTTGTATGTGCGTTGTGAAGACGATTTCCAATTACTTCTTCCTATGCTTTTTTTTTCTATAGCTTATAATTTTCGACATCGTAGGCCTGATTCTGCGCTGTGTTGCGGAGGTGGTTTGCTTAGGGTTGTAGATATCAGGGGTTCGCATAATTTGTAAGACAAGTTTCAGACCCATCTAGCGACAAAACATCGGTAACAGTTTAACCGCGAAACTTAAATGGTTTTATATTTTGTACATAGTAATTAGTGATCCATTTTCTTTTAGATATAATCACAAACTACAATAAAATCCAGTTGAAAACGTGGTTAAACGCTTTCACTGAATTTTATTCATAGTTTGTGATGACAACTAAAAGAAATAGCATAATAAAAAAATTATCTACCAAGATACATATAAAGAAAACAAAAGGAATAGCAAACAAGTGATTTATTTATAGTGTATTATGTAATATAGTATGTACAGCAAAATCATTTTTTCAAATTCTTTTTCTGTATTTTGTTAGCTGCTTCTTGCCTTCTATCTGTAGAGATGTTTTCTCGTACCAATATCAGATTATTTATTTCTTATATATACCGATAATATTAATTTAACAAAGCTATCCACAATTAAATTTTGTAATTCGTTTGTATGACTATAATTATAAAATGAGAATGCAACATTTATAAGTACATAAGTTTTCATTTTCTCAGTAAATCCTTTTTTGTGTAATACCACTGAAAAAAGGAACATGCATATATTATATACATAAGTAAGATTACAACTACTCAAACATATCTCGGCAATCGTAGTCGAGCTAAATCTATATTAATAAAAATCATTTAAAGTGTTCACAATTTTTAATGGTAAGCATAGTATTTATAATTACCCAATTGTTAATATATACAACTGCATTTGATTCGATAGGATATGAGAAATAGAAATGCTTTAGTAAAGACTGCTTTCTAAAAACATTCTCTTCTTTAGTAGGTAGGAAGTTGATGGTTGTTCTAAAATAGCATTAATAGATATTAAACACAAATAGCATGAAATTAACCTTTGTAAAAGTATCTGACAACAAATGTTTCTTTGGTCAAACTTTTCCTTGAGCTCTCATCTTTTGAAATATCACTAGTAGTATATGATGGAACCTGGGACTGCTTAAATAGAGCCCAGTCGTGATGTGGATTAAAAAAACGATGTAGAACAGCTTCTTCTCCAAAACTATTAACAACAACACATACGCTCTGAGCAAATAATATGCCTGGATGGGATAGATTATAGACGAAGACGCAGATCAATATTCAACAGCAGAAATACATTACCAACGCTAGCTGACCTGATACTAACATAACTCCAACCTAATAGTTAATTACCTTAAAAATATCACAGTAGATAAAAACATAATCTGTACTTTAGAAAAAAACCTTTACGAAGGAGCGCCCCCGGGCGACAGCCCGGTCGTACTAATCCTTCAACCAATCAAAATGTGGCAATTTATTACTAATATATGATAACTGGCCCTGGATGAGGTCCGAGATTTTACAGGCACGGTTCTTGGAACAATTTCCTACAATTTTTTTCTGTAATACTTTGTACTATGTTATCTAGTTTCGGGGATAGTATGATATATTGTAACTGTAGGTATTGTACAAGAGATAACAATATATAAATTGTTTATTGACACATATTTCTCTTCGGAAAACAAACTTTATTATATTAATTGTCCTCAATTAGCTTTTTCACGTACCTTTAATAGTGTGTATGAATGTTTGCGGGTAAAATAATATTTCTCTGTTATTGCTTCTCGTTCTTTTAAATTTTGTCAACGTCGCGCCTATAATAAGCAGTTCGGCGTGTCTTCGGTCACGCTCGTGTTCGATCGATTCTACTCCATGTACGCCTACTGAATTCTATTTTATTTGAGAACCAAATCGGCTACAGGAGATAAATTTAATAATGAGACAGTGCCATGGTGAAGTTTGAGACCCTAAAAGTGCCATCTGACGAGTAATTATTAAAGTTTCCGTTTGACATCGAATGTCAAAACGGTAGTACTAGACTACGACGCTTGGTGGCGGTCGGCGAGAAAATAAAATTTTGGTTTGTTATTCTTTTGGTTGGGTTGGTATTGAAAGGAGAATTGACGTTTGACAGTATTTATTTTGTCAAAAAAGAAGGTGCTACAAATCCTGCATTTTACAAATGTGGTATTACAAGATATCATAAAGGAAGCAGTTATACAAGCTAAACATAAAGCATGTTACGACTATGCAACTACATGGGTTCAATAACGAGTAAAGGCTGGAATTCGTAGGGCCTAAATTAGTATAGTTCAATACATGTTGGTTTTTCTAAATTCCATGCCTTTATTAAAATTTGAAATGAACACAGTTATTTACATTTCCAATTGGCTTGTAATTATGAACATAATAATAATGATGTGGTTGGAGCATATACAGGACAACAGCAGATCTAAGAAACTTACTAAAGAGATGAGCGAATTGCTCTTTGCATCAAATTGTTATTGATCTTTTCATCTGTCCAATGTATACTTAATCACAGTCTGTACAAGATATTTTGTCTATTCCAGATTTATCCATGTTACCTACCTGATCAGCATGTTTTAAAACAAATTCGAGGTTACTTTAAACCAAGAACCTAATTTTGCCTGAAATTGCAGGAAAATAATCGTCCAAGACCTTTTGTGTAACATGGATGAAGTGGTTACATTTCATACACCTTAGTAATACTACTACTTTCTATGTGCATATACTACAAATTATTACGCCATTGTTATACTTCCCAATAATATTGTAGAGCACATCGTATTTGAATCCGTTGCCATTTGCAGTTGTGATGTTATCTTCGGGGTCATTTCTATATATTTATATATGCCTATATATGTATAAATTGCCAAAGGGAATTTAATGAAACGACGAAGCAAAATGTCAAGTAGCGAAATTTTACATTTCCTAGGTCGATAAGATTTTCTCAAGATTAATCTACAATTACTACTAGGTTTTATTTACATGCTTATTAGTAGCTCATTCCCAACTCTTATATATAACACATATAGCAAGGGAATTCCCTTATCGGTTTCCTTTTCGTGTGTACATCTTACACATATAAATTATAAATGCAGCTGTTCTAAGAAAACCGGTTTATTGGCATTCACTCTAGAAGATCTCAAAAATTTCGTTAGAGTCGTACATAAGAAGAAATGTAAAGTTAGGCATGATATTACGAAAGTTAGTATGAAATGTACCACGAGCGGGGCGCGAGCAAACTATGGACTTACATTAAAGAGAAAATACAATTACGTTCTCAATAGTCACAATATTCTAAATTTTGTGGATAAACGAAAATCAATTATTTATACGTAAATCAGGCATTTCGTTACTGTTTAGATGCTAAATGTGTCGGACAATTACTTGGAAAGCAAGTAGGATGGACCATTTAATGTTATAGACAATACGTTTCACAGTTCCTTCTCGTTTTGTTAGTGTTAACAGTACATTGTAGATATTAGGGGGTATCTTACTGTTAAATTCTAACAATGTCTTCTTGGTCGCTGCCATCATCGCAGACAAAGAACTTGGCGCCACAGCTGTAATGAATCGAATGAAAAAGAAACATCCTTGTCTTATATGATGGCCGCACTACATTTTTCTGCTTTAAAAGAAAAACAACGTTCATCTCTTTGTCGTTCAGGAAGAAAGTGATGTTTCCATACACGTTAACACATGTTTCGGTGTCTACTTTGTCAAGTTTAGGTATTACTAGCTGTATGAGTGAAGTAATAATTACTCCCAATGATTGCCAGTAATATTGGTTTGAAGCGCACCTTCGTTTAATTTATGTACAGACTGTGACCAAGTATACATTGGACAATGAAAAGATCAATAACAATTTGATGCAAAGAGCAATTCGCTCATCTCTTTAGTACAACGTTTCTCAGATCTGCTGTCATCCTGTATATGCTCGAACCAAATCATTATGTATCTACAAGCCAATTGGAAATGTAAATAACTGTGTTCATTTCAAATTGTAATAAAGGCATGGAAATGAGGAAAACCAATATGCACCTAACTATACAGATTTAGGCGCTACGAATTCCAGCCTTTACTCGTTATTATATAGGTGCATAGGCGTAACATGCTTTATGGCTTGTATAACTTCTTCCTGTATTACATCTTGTAATACCATATTTATAAAATGCAAGATTTGTAGCACCTACACTTTTATCAAAATAAATACTGTCAAATGTCAATTCTCTTTTCAATACCAAGCCAACCAAAAAAACAAGACCACAAACCAAACTTCACTTTGGAAGCGTCCCATCTCGTGAAGTTATCTTTGATGGGTTTTATGGCGTAATGTGACATTTGAGAATAATCGAAAACAAGTCAACGACGTGTGGGTAAAGATCCGTTGGACCGATATTCGTAACGGATTGATGGAATTTATCGGTTTGCACAAATGTAAAAATATAATTATCATAGGTTCAAAAAATAACAGAGTAATATGAAGGCCAATCCCGGAAACAAGGTTTTTGTTTTTTTTCTAGAAACCAAATTTAATAAATGGAATAGTAACTGATAACTCTTAGAACATTCTCCAAACGTAAAAAAACGTGCACGCACAGGAGAAATGCCAAATTGTAAATAGGAAATAATTCAATTTGTTTTCGCAACTGATCCTCTTTTCTCTACAATCAAATTATTTTGAAAATGAGGGGTGTAATTTATGCCTACTGAATTTCCGTAGTCATCTTTTCAATTTAATGTAATTCAAATACTACAATTTGAGGTTACCCCGGCATTTTTGAACGGAATAAAGTTGGTGTCAAGAAATCAAAGTCATATTAGCCAATTTACTAACCAATTGCGTACGGTTGTCGTAACTACCCGCTTCAATCGCCCGCGAAATTTAACAGTATATAATTATATAAAAATTAAATATGGTACTTTCCTTGTGAGTTCGCCTAACTATTATAAATTGCTGGGATAATATAGAACATGTTTAGTTGCTGAATAAGGGAAGCGCAAAAGATAATTGATTGGTGGTGTATTTTTGAATATTGGTCTTGATTAAAACAGTAGTATCTGCTTTTGTTCAGATATTTAGTAAAAGTACCCTTTCTCTTACAAATTCTAAAAATTCAACCTTCTATATATGTGCGATGTAAAATGCGCATGGAAGATTTTTCTAGAGAAATATTTTTTTACACTTTCTCGGATAAACGGGTTTATGGGAGTACCTTTTACTATATTACTTATTTTTCTTTTGAGTAATAACATTATAAATCGATGTATTAGTCGGAGTTGGTGTATTTTATGAGTTATTAAGAAATGGACAAATAAAGTTAGGCAAAAATCAATCGATTTTACAAAATTCTGAAATTGGATGGATAATATCTGGTGCTGTTAATTCATCCACCTTCAAATACAAGTACGCGTTGCAATTTTACTGCAAACTTGGATATTCAAAATCAAATCGAAAAAGTTTGGTTAATTGAACATTATCCGTCGTGCAAACCATATATGTACTAGGAAAGAAAAAGAATGTGAGGAGAATTTCGTACACACATTTGCTAGAGATAAGTTAACTGGTAGATTTTCCGTTTGTCTCCCACTTCGCGAGAATTATAAGCAGTTGGGCTAATCCATGTCCATTGCAGAGAAAAGATTTTATACTCTCGAACGCAAACTTTTGAGTAATCTGTCATTAAAAACACAATATTGCAACTTCATGGACGAATATGAAAAATTAGGCCATATGTTTAAAATAACACCCGGAAAGATTGCGTCGGACATTTGTTTTTTACTTGCCACATCATTGCGTACAAATTGCTGCATCAATTACCACAAAATTCGGAGTGGTATTTGATGGTAGCAGCAAGTCATCATCGAGATTGTCATTGAATGACGTTATTAAAGTGGAGGAACTGTTTTCAATTTTAATCCGATTAAGGAAGCATAACATCGTTATAACGCCAGACATCGAAAAGATGTACCGGCAAGTTGAGGTTGCACCACAACAGAGGAAACTTCAGAGAATTCTTTGGCGAGCAAATCCAAGGCAGCCTTTGGAGCATTACACTCTAAATACAATTACATACGAAACATCTGCAGCATCATTTTTGGCAACCAGATGTTTAAAGCAGTTAGCTGTTGAAAATGCAACTAAATACCCCATTGCATCTCAGGTCATTTTGCTAGTTTAGCTTTAGTTAGCGCTAACTAAGTTTAATCTGTGTAAGACATCTACAAATAGACGTAAAATATAATAAATAACCATGTTTACCATTAATTGGGCAATAATTGGCTCTTATAGCCGCCAATGTCGTTTGCGTGCCAGAGTGCAAATTAGTTTTATGCTCATAGTCAATGAGCAATCTAGTGAAATTATGTTTACCAGGTAAAATAATTGGAAATTTAGTACCATATGGGATCCTAGCATTCTGCAATCTGCCTCCACCTCGTAATATCCCTTTATTATCTATAAACGGATCCAACGAGACTAATTTGCTGTTGCGGGGCAATGTCTTCGACCTTGGAATTGAATGTAATTCCTGTGAAAATTCTTCGGCATTAGCTAGCTTGATCAAGGTAATGACGTTGTGATTAAGTTCTGCAATGCTTAGTTTTTTATTAATTGGACTAGACATATTCTATTAATGAATCTTAAACAGCATGCAGTGATTCGCTGTAGTTTTGTAAAAGATGAGAACTTATCAAACATATGTGATTTAAAAGGAAATGACTGCATGTTGCATAAAACATTTGATTTGATTTCGGAAATATCCACCTTGCTCAATTCTTCCATGGGTTAATGATGAGGCTGTTGCTTACATTGAAGCCAAGATGGTCCACTCCACCATAATGCGAGGTTTAGTAGTTGCGCAGGATCAGCACCACTGGACAAAATATCGGCTGGATTTTCCGATGAGAGGAGATGATTCCACTGCGTTGGGAGAGTTTTTTCTTGCATTTCCGCAATTCCATGTGAGACAAATTGCTTTAGTTTGCCTGGCTTCAACTTTAGCCACGACAATACAATCGTAGAATCAGTGTAGTAAGTCACATTGTCAACTTGAACACGTAAGAAGCCTATAGTTGTTGTATACTTAAAGAAATCTTGTATGGGGTTCCATGTAAGTTCTAAGGTTTTGCAATTTTGATTACTTGATATAAAGTAATTTTGTGTGTTTGACATGCTTTATATCTTCAAAGATTGAAATGCTATTTGACGACGATTTTCTTAATTGGAAACAGGCTCCTTTCATAATATGTTCTAATTCTTGTATCAACCTCCTAGCCGATTGCACACCAGGGCAACCAGTTATCAAGTTGTCTACATAGAAGTCTTGCAAAATGACCTGAGATGCAATGGGGTATTTAGTTGCATTTTCAACAGCTAACTGCTTTAAACATCTGGTTGCCAAAAATGATGCTGCAGATGTTTCGTATGTAATTGTATTTAGAGTGTAATGCTCTAAAGGCTGCCTTGGATTTGCTCGCCAAAGAATTCTCTGAAGATTCCTCTGTTGTGGTGCAACCTCAACTTGCCGGTACATCTTTTCGATGTCTGCCGTTATAACGATGTTATGCTTCCTTAATCGGATTAAAATTGAAAACAGTTCCTCCTGTATGGATGGACCCACTTTAATAACGTCATTCAATGACAATCTCGATGATGACTTGCTGCTACCATCAAATACCACTCCGAATTTTGTGGTAATTGATGCAGCAATTTGTACGCAATGATGTGGCAAGTAAAAAACAAATGTCCGACGCAATCTTTCCGGGTGTTATTTTAAACATATGGCCTAATTTTTCATATTCGTCCATGAAGTTGCAATATTGTGTTTTTAATGACAGATTACTCAAAAGTTTGCGTTCGAGAGTATAAAATCTTTTCTCTGCAATGGACATGGATTAGCCCAACTGCTTATAATTCTCGCGAAGTGGGAGACAAACGGAAAATCTGCCAGTTAACTTATCTCTAGCAAATGTGTGTACGAAATTCTCCTCACATTCTTTTTCTTTCCTAGTACATATATGGTTTGCACGACGGATAATGTTCAATTAACCAAACTTTTTCGATTTGATTTTGAATATCCAAGTTTGCAGTAAAATTGCAACGCGTACTTGTATTTGAAGGTGGATGAATTAACAGAACCAGATATTATCCATCCAATTTCAGAATTTTGTAAAATCGATTGATTTTTGCCTAACTTTATTTGTCCATTTCTTAATAACTCATAAAATACACCAACTCCGACTAATACATCGATTTATAATGTTATTACTCAAAAGAAAAATAAGTAATATAGTAAAAGGTACTCCCATAAACCCGTTTATCCGAGAAAGTGTAAAAAAATATTTCTCTAGAAAAATCTTCCATGCGCATTTTACATCGCACATATATAGAAGGTTGAATTTTTAGAATTTGTAAGAGAAAGGGTACTTTTACTAAATATCTGAACAAAAGTAGATACTACTGTTTTAATCAAGACCAATATTCAAAAATACACCACCAGTCAATTGTCTTATGCGCTTCCCTTATTCAGCAACTAAACATGTTCTATATTATCCCAGCAATTTATAATAGTTAGGTGAACTCACAAGGAAAGTACCATATTTAATTTTTATATAATTATATACTGTTAAATTTCGTGGGCGACTGAAGCGGGTAGTTACGACAACCGTACGCAATTGGTTAGTAAATTGGCTAATATGACTTTGATTTCTTGACACCAACTTTATTCCGTTCAAAAATGTCGGGGTAACCTGAAATAGTAGTATTTGAATTACATTAAATTGAAACGATGACTACTGAAATTCAGTAGGCATAAATTACACCCCTCATTTTTCAAAATAATGTGACTGTAGAGAAAAGAGGATCAGTTGCGAAAACAAATTGAATTATTTCCTATTTACAATTTGCATATAAGCCGGTCTGTAGTGATGAGCAATTGAAATCTTAAAACCTTTTGAGAACACTTTTGGAGTCAGTGAAGATAGCACAGTTGTTTTTATCCATCTGGAGTATAGTTTCCATTGCGAGCATCTATCGGTGTGGAATTCATAGCTCATAAGAAGAATCGAGCTGTTATTAACAACATATAATCGTTTTAATAATAAATTTCACGCTGAACCGTAAAGGAAAGAACCATAATCAAACAGAGATCTCACCATAGCTCTATAAGTGAGTTTGGAAGTGTGTAGGTCTACTCCAAATCATACTTCGATAAATACCCGTAACTCATTATCATCCTTTTGATATTTTTTAGCAGATTCGGATATATGAGTCCTCCCGTCAACTTACTATCCAGCCGCATAGCTAGGTGCACAACATTAGAAACAGTAAGAAGTTCATTAGCTAATTTAACTTGTGTATGGTAAAACGTTTGATGTCTAGTAAATCGTACAACATAGAATTCAGTGTAGGCAATGGTAAATTTTTTCGAGTTACACCGCTTTTAGAAAAATGCCATAGCTTGATTCAAGATTGCAGCAGACCAACCAAGTGAATTCTCTTCAGCGCATATGATAACATCATTTGCATACCTGAATCATTTGCACATTAGGTAATGCTAGAACCTTCGCATAGATATTTGTTGAATCTGCTTGTTGAATAACTAAGGCTGCAGAAACGAGTGCTTTCCGAGCCGCACGCATTTCCAAAATCACCCGAATCTGCAGCCCTACTAATAACCATGCCCAGAACAGTCCTGTACAATTGAACAAACCCTGAATAAACATTTTTACACTAGTGAAGTTCGATATTAAAAGCGCTTATGGCACTTGGACCCAGAAACTGCCCAGAACTACCTTCTTTGGACGACAGAATTAGAAATATAGATTTTCGATATAGCATATTCTTATGGAGAACAGAGCCCTCAAAAATTCCAAAAAAATGCTAATTTTGCTCATTTACCGTAATTGTCACTAAATATCTGAACGTATTGCAATTTACAGTTTTCTTGCGATGTATCTTGCATTTTTTTACAATTTTCCAAAATTCCCTTCCGTCCTTATTATGTAGAAAATTCCTTTTCTTATCAAAAAAAGAGAGTCCCTTAAACAGCAGGAGACGAGAATAATGAAATTATCCTATCAAAAGTCAATATAATTAATGTAAAATTTTATACAAATATATTTAACACACGCAAATCCACACGGCACTTACCGAAGATCACATTCAAGACCTACATCTCCATCGCTGGAAACATATAGGAGATTTTTCTTTGCCATGATGACCCTACTGTAGTCATTCAGTACATCAGTAGTCATTTGTCGCCTAACATCCAGCTCTAGGAGCGTGTTCAGCAATCGACACGCGGAACAATTGAAGAATAGCGTCAATATTAGATTTCTGAGCATCATCAGAGTTTGTAAGCCCCGTATTTACGCGAATTTCGCATATTATTGTGAGGAAGTTACTTTAAAAGTTATATAAAGTTGTAGTGAACTTGTCACCACATTTATATCCGAATATCGGGTGAAACACCGCTGATCGATAGGGCAAAGTGCGTGTGTGAGTAAAGAAAGTAAAGGACCTAATAACGTTATTTATTATTTAAAATACAGATTTTATTAGCTAGTTAGGGATTACGATAGGTATGTTGTCGAACACGTTCCCGATGTAAGTGATATATTCTAAATGTTTTAATATATTGTTAGTTTGTTTATTTCAATCTAATCTGTTACGCTGTCGAACGGGTAATTAATAAAACACTGTGTGACAATAAGACAAGAGGTTTATTGCTAAGAGCACATAATGGAGTTTTACACTATATCTCTCGAGAGGTTATGTCTGTCGAGCTCCAGGTTAGATGCCTCGTGCGCATCCTTCCTGCCGATGGTGCTGCCCCGCCGCATAACTAACGTTTGGCGGGAATATTCAACACGATTTATTCTAACGGAACATAATCTGCTTTTCATTTATTTAATTTAACTTCATTAACGTCTTCTAAATTTATTTCAAAACGCAAAACTCCTGATCAAAGAACTCACTAGTTAACTTTTTCGAACCCAGCGAGAAAAATTCACTGCAATATATATATTCCATCATCACGCATACTGGTAGTGACTGGTTTTCTGCAAGAAGGCTTGAGCGTATTTCAGTCAAAGAAGATTGGTGACTATCACGGGGATATGGACGACAATCGTTTTCGGAAATTGTTTCTAGGTTTCATGGGTCTGTTATAGTAATGTTATTCTTTTTTTTAATTGAGCGTCCAGAAGAAGATAGTGAGATCTCGTCGAAACGGTGCCTTTCGAGACCAACACCATACGCGGCCAGAAACCCGGGAATATTATTCCATATATGTATATATAAATATAATGAATTGCTTACTACTTTTAATCCCCTAAAGAAACAAAACGTCTGTAAGAGATTCTTATCTCTACTCGGATTATAACGATATTTCAAATTTGTGTTAAAATGCGGTACTATTCCTCAATTATACAGAGTGCCAGTAGTTAACATAAATAATAAAACATCTACTACAATGCAACTGTTCCTTTATTATTTGAATAACTTTCGTGAAGTATTTAGATATTAAAGTCGACTATCTCCTCGATTTGCTCTGGTTCGACTGCCCATATGAACTTTTCGTAAAATCTCCATCCCTTATCTGCGTGTGAACTCGCTGCCCACTTAACATTCAATACGACGATGCGCCGATCAAGGGTTGATATTGTTTAGTCTGCATTCCTTATCTATATATGAACTCTGTCTACTTGACATTCCAATACCTTGACGCGTTGAATAGGAATTCGGTGTAACATACTGCCATCCTGACTGCAATTGCGTCCGCGCAATTTTACGCTTGTGACTGGAAAAAATACGAAAGCATCAACACTTAGAATAAATAACCATACAGATTTCTCTCTTCTTTCTCTCTCTATTTTTTAATCATTGTCGATCGAACCCTGATGTACTGAATAATTACATATTTCTTTACATTAACTTTACTACAAACAGGATCTTTTCTATAGCCAGCCTGCTCCGGCTCTGCAACACACAGGATCTTTTATATAGCCAGCCTGCTCCGGCTCTGCAACACACAGGATCTTTTATATAGCCAGCCTGCTCCAAACAAACAAATTCAGTTTCGGTTGTGGACCAAGCAACACACCGCTGTTTTAAACTGGACCAAGCTATTGCTTCACCACAGTATTTGAAAATCATTCCCGAAGTGGAATGTCTCGTTGATACGTCTTCCACGTAGTCAGCATCACTGAAAGCTTCTAGTTCGCCGTCAGAGCTCGAATCATAGAGGATTCCTAATTCCGTAGTTCCTCTTAGATACCTTAACACCCTTTTAACCATATTCCAATGCTTTATTGTTGGTTCTTCTAATACTTGTGAAAAGTAATTTATTGTAAATGTTAAATCGGGTCTTGAAACAGTCTCTAAATATAAAAGACTACCAATAGCTTCCCGATAAGGTACATTTTTGTCTAACTTGTTAGAAAATGTTTGATCTAAGAATTCACCTCTCTCCATGAGAGTTGATACATAGTGGGCATTAATCATATTGAATTTTTCAAGGATTTTCAATACATAATCTCTTTGATTAATAAATATGGCCGGTTCAACGACAACTTCGAATTCCCTTTTGAGATTGTTACGTTCTCCTGGTTTGAAGAACAACGCCGCTGTAGCCTGCTCGTAATTTCCTAAATTACTTGACCAATACTTACTTATAGAGTATGTTGGCTTATTTACTAAAGGAAAGGTTGTACAGCGAAACTCAATGCGCATGCGCAAAAAAATATATTTAAAAATAAAATGGTTACACGGTTTCCACTCTTGCCTATCTACATGTACGATGTACGTAAGATATATAGATTTGCAATAATTGCAGTTATTCGAGCTCTCTTATACATGTAATGTACATTAGCATTTGTATATGTATTTTCATTGGTAGCAACATAAAGTAATGCCTCAGCATGTACGTTGCAACGCTATGTCTTAATTCTGTTTAAAAGGTTAAACTCTTATATGCTTCCGCTGAAGCTTTGTTAGAGGCATGTACTAATGCCTCTATCTGTTTGCATGCACCACTACCTTTTTATAGGGGAGCCAACCCTATTTATTTCTTAAATTTATAAGCGCACCTCGGTGCTATGCTTATTTATATGTCCCTTTCCGGGAGCCTAATATACTTTCCTTGTTTTAAATTTGCCTAAGGGACTTGGCCCTGTATTATTGGCATGTATTTGTACTTGACCAAATACGTTTGTTATATTCACATTTATAGGGAACCCACCCTATCTCTTAGAGCTTGAACGCCTGGTCGAGGGCGACAGTAGCGATAATAGCCGATCTCAATACAAAAGTAATGTCACAGCTACCCAGGCGTTCTCGTTTGAAATATTACGCTATGTGCAATCTTTAGCTCTATACTACTGCGCCCCAAAGAAGGGAAAAATCCAGTAACCAGCAAATGTGCGAACTGCGCACCGACAAGTAAAACGGAGCGATGATGCCGACATTACATAAGAAAACTGGCCCGTGACACTCGTCCGCTACGACGAGCAACTAAATGAAAAATTTCTAAGTCCCGATACGACAAGGACCGAACAAACGTACAAAAGACAACGGGCGCTGCGGCCGCAACGACCGTCAGCAAGACGCGGAGTGATCGTACTTGTAGAGGAGGTCTATACATGCGCGCCGACAATCTCACCAAAATAATTTCCGACACAAACTTAACTGAAGACTAAAAATATGTATAGACGACAATGGACACAGTAGCCTCGACGTACGATGATAGAAAATCGAGAATTTATACTTATTAAAAAAATCTATACATGTGGTCCGACGACGTTACCAAATGACTCCCGCCAGAAATAAATGTATAGACAACGTCCTCGACAATTCCCGCCAAAACTAGAAAAACTTAGAAATCTCTAATAATCTTACGACGACGTTACTGTACACGTTACGACGAGGCACGAAAGGTGACCGAGAGTGCACGATCGCTAATAGCTCGACTGTCGCGCGGGAGACGACTGCCTATGCTTGTGTACCTTAAATTTCAAGAAAACTCCCATTATATATCCGACGACGTTGCAGTGAATGATTTCTAATTAGGCAGTTTTAGCTAGCGTAATGCGAATGGCTGACTTGCATACATATACAATGCGTAATGTACATACATATTAAAATAAAATTGAATATAAGAGAGCAAAATAAATAAATATAAGAATGAAAATAAATAAATATAAAAATGAAAATAAAATAATATTCTAGATGAAAATAATAATGCAAAGAAGATAAAATACATAATAGTAAAAAAAATTTAGAAAATACAAAAAACAATGTTAAGTCCTTAACAGAGATCATCCAAAAATTTCTCTAAATGCCTATTTTCTTTAGATACGACTAGACCATCATCGACATGAAGTACAATTATAAGTCTCTTTTCGGAATCCATAAACAAACACGAATCAGCGTTACTTTCTTTAAGGTTACATTTATGAAGACAATCTTTGAAACATTGGTTCCAACACCTTGGTGACTGCTTCAAACCATAAATACTTTTAAGCAACTTACATACTCTACGAGACTTATCATCGAAACCTTCAGGTTGTGACACATATAGGTCGTCTTCAATATTGGCATATAAAAATGCAGTCTTAACGTCAAATTGAGCTATATTTAAGTTTTCTAAGCTTTCCTTAGATGTAACACTTAAAACAGATCTTATTGTATCCCAACGTGCAACAGGGCTAAACGTCTCTTCATAATCTAGACCAGGTACTTGAGAATAGCCTTTAGCAACTAGACGTGCTCTATAACGGAAATTACCTTCATCAGATCTACCTTTGATTTTGAACACCCAGCGATTGTCAATAGGTTTCTTGCCTTTACGTAAATCTACGAGTTTCCATGTTTTATTAACGGATAGAGCGTCCAATTCTTCTGCCATTGCTGTTTTCCATTTGTCTGCCTCTGGGGATGCTATTGCTTCAGAAAACGTTGGAGGCTCTTCGTATACAGCAAGCATTGCAAAATCGGTATATTTTGCTGGCTTTTTAAGTTTATCTCTGTTTCGAAGATTCATTGCAGTATTGTTAGCAATTTCCTTTTCAGTGCTATCTTTTAATTCCGCTTCCCCTGATTCTTGTTCATCAATTTCTGCAGTATACTCTTCAGGCATTTCTGGTACGACAAATTTAGCATTAGAATTAATTTCTGTTTCTTCATGAAATATAATATCTCTGCTTAAAATTATATCATCATTTTCAGATATCCAAATTCTATACCTGACCTTTAATAGCCCTTTTTCTCGAACTTCGATCTCTTCTGTTTGGGTATATGTGCATAATAATCCGTACCGAACTTCTTAAATGATCAATGCATGGAGATTTGTTGTACCACAGCTCATATGGCGATTTTCCATCTTCTGGTGAAGGACCGCTTCTATTAATGACATAGGCAGCTGTATTGACTGCTTCAACCCATAATTTCCTCCTAAGCTCCAGAGTCAATTAACCAACAATCTTTACTGTTACGTTTCTTTCATACTTATGAATTCTTGACCAAATTGCTTGTCATTTTTAGGCTGATTTACTTTATTCGTTAAACAATTTTTCTTAAAATGTCCTCCTACCTTTCCACATGAATAACATTTAAACAGCTTCTTCTTCTTTTCTATTTTTCCAATTTTCTTTCCGTATTTCCATCTTATAGTACCTTGCTTTGGTTCAATTTAGCAACTAATGCAACACTTAAATCTTCTTGATTACAATTCGCAATTTCCTTTAATCTCTGTTCATGTAATCTCAACCTTTCTACCAAACTTATAATATTTCATTCACTAGTTAGTACTGACTCCCACGCATTTTTAAACTTTAAATGTCCATTAGGCAAAGTATTCAAAATTCTATTTACAAGCATCGATTGAGGCAAATTTACCTTTTCGTCTTTTAATTCTTCATGTAAATCTTGCCAAATCCGTTGCAATTTTGACACACGAGTTGCAATATCATCATTAGGATCTTTCTCATATCTAAACAGCTGACAATACAATAAATCTAACCATCTTCCACTCTTTTGCCCATAAATAGAGTGTAACGTATCCCATATTTCTTTACTTGATTTACATGTTAGTATATGTTGTTTTGGTTCAGATTTTATACTGGATCCTATAATAAACTGTGCTAATGAGTCTGATTCAGTATATTGTTTCGTTTCTTTTTCATATTTGACAATATCTTCCCGTTCTGCATCCTCCGGTAGAGGTTTTAGCGCCAGAATATTACCTTTAACTACAGGCATAACCTTGTTTACAGTTAATTGTAAACCAACATCGAATTTCCAGACAGGCCAATTTCTATCGCCCTTCAACTTCTCAATTATTTGTAGCTTTTCCATTTTTATCGGCCAGAGGACCAGGTAACTGCTATTTCTAGGTGTAAGAAATAAGTACTGCTGCATATGTGCGAGAGGGGGTAACAGTGGAGTAGCCGTTCCGCAGCATCATTGTTATAAGAACGAAGGTTTAGCTCTCAGAGATTTTGAGAAAACATACAATGTAGCTATCACAACAGCCGGCTTGTCTGTTCATCCGACACATCCATACTTGGAAGCATCGCCAGATGGTTTACTTGATCCGGATGGGATAGTGGAGATCAAGTGTTCATTCACATGTAAACGTATCCCAAAAGAAGCCATAGACAAAGGCGTCATTAGGCTTGCTAACAAGGGAACACCGGCGGGTGTCCCCCTCCGATTTCGATGAAACTTAACATATCGAAAGAGTACCTTAAAATAAGAGACACTTATTTTTTTTATCGGCGTATCCGCACGATTTTGGGGTACAGCCCCTTCCAAAGTTTGGACGATTTTTCAATTTATTTTTAGTATTAAAAGAGTCTACGAATACGTTTGGACCTCGAGTTGTGCAATCATTGTTTGGACCTGTAAATGTGTATATTTCTTCTTCGGTATCTGGTAAGCTCACTTCAAATCATTTCAAAACCTGGCTAACGGATGTTTATCTCTTGAATACCGGACCAAAGAGTATTCTTTTGATTGATTCTTGGAGTGTGTTACCGAACTTCAGCAATTAGTGCCAAAAGACAAAACTTTGAACATTTTAAATATACCAGAAAAACGACAGCGATGGTACAACCTCTAAATGTATATGGCATAGATTTGCATCACAGAAATAATATTATTAAGTTGCAATCCCTAACCCATAATCAGTTTTCTTCCCCAAGATTTTTCGACGTATTCAAGTACTCGTGGTATAAGACTGGATACGTTGAGGAAAGACCTGGGCTTTTTAAAAATCCTGTAGAGTTTTGTTTTAACAAAGATGCGCAGTCTACACCCTTGTGTAGTATTTGCAATAAATCAGCTATTGTGCAGTGTAATACTGTAATACTATAGCTTAATTACTATATGTATATTAATCTTGTTCGCTATTGCAATTGATAAGGTTTTGTGGAAATAACAACGTGAATAACGTTAAGATCAGTAACTTTATTTAGAATAAACAGTAGACACTCTTACATTACGCTACACCTCTATCTCTATGTTTCTTACTACCAACTTATATATATATATAAACCTAAGGTTACATGAACGCACAAATGGCGGCATATTCAAACTTTGATTGTATTTCAACACTCCCTCTCAATCACAGTTTTACAGATCAGACCAAGATTTGATCTGTGTTTAATAAATAATTCCCCAACAATATTCTTTGTTAAAATATCCACCGTTTGTTCATTTGTACAAATATAGTTAACACGAAGCAAGCCTTTACTCGCTAAATTTTTAATAAAATTATATTTAACATCGATATGTTTTAGTCTTCTATGCTCCCATCTTTTTGTCAATTTTATGCAGGATTAATTGTCTTCAAAAATTCTTAATGTTGTTTTTGAAAACCAAGGTCATGCAGCAAGTTTACTAACCAAATACCTTCTCTAGCTGCTTCTGCAAGTGCTACATATTCAGCCTCTGTTGACGACATTGCCACTGTCGACTGTTTTTTGGTACTCCAGCATATCGTGCCTCCATATACCTTAAATAGATACCCTGTAGTCGATTTTCTGTCTTCTTGATCTCCAGCCCAGTCTGCATCGTCAAATCCAACAAGTTCAATTTCCGAATTTTTAGGGTAAAATAATTCGAAGTTTGCTGTGCCCTTTATATATCTTAAAATTCGTTTAAGACCCATCCATACCTGTTCAGATGGATTTTGCTGGTATCTGCTGTATATATTTACTGCAGTGCTCAGATCAGATCTGGTAGCCAACATTAGGTACATTAAGGAGCAATTCATGAATTGGTTTATGTTGTACCTCACTCTCAGTTGAATCGGTTTGATTTGGTATTATGAGATTACCTGGTTCCATTAGTGTTTTACTTTCTTTACAATCCTTCATTTTAAACCTTTTGAGCAGATCATGTATATAACTCTTTTGGCTTAAGTACATTCCTTCTTCAGTTCGTCTGATATTTATTCCCAGAAAGGTTTTTAAATTGCCCAAATCTTGCATTTCAAATTCTTCTTGTGGTTTAGATTTTAGTGCCTGGATTTCATTGTGATCTCTACTTACTATAAGGATATCATCCACATACAGCAATAAGTAAATCACACTTTTAGTGTTGTATTTTATGTACAGGCAAGGATCACGTTCACACTTCAACAACCTTTCCTTTTCTGCGAATTCATCAAATCTTTTATTCCAACAATACGGTGATTGTTTCAGGCCATACAATGCCTTATTCAGTTTACAAACTCGTCCATCACTATCTTCAAGTCCGTCTGGTACGTTCATATAAATGTCTTCTTCAACCTTTCCATGAAGAAAGGCTGATTTCACATCCATTTGTTGCAACAGCAAGTAATGTTCTGACTGTTGTTAGTCTTGCAACCGGTGCATAAGTTTCATTAAAGTCAAAGCCTTCCCTTTGCATGAACCCCCACTAGACAAATGTTGGCGGAAAAGGTAAAGCTAGTAATAAATTTTGAATAGATATTCTTTAATAATCATGTTTCCAACAGATTTCGAGGGAGAGAATTTGGAGACAAGTATGAGGCAGCACCTGGTAAAGTTTTATATGGAGTATATGCCGCCAGAAATTGTCGATCCTAGAAGAACACGTAATTTGCCAATACGCGGTCCGCCGCATCCTTAATCGTGTGCTTTGTTGCTTCTGTGGAGTTCACAAGCTGCAACACCTGGCCCGCTTTTATTTAACACACATTTTCCGTGGTTAAAGCTCTTGATTTCGTAAGACATTTGTGTTCTATTACATGCTGGTGGCCCTACTGCGAGCGCCATTATACGGCACACATTTGAACGTCCCAAACAAAAAGGCAGAGTGTAATGCGCACTGATATTGTTTTGTTCTTGTCTAAAGAGTAGTCAACTTTTCCATGAGTACTCGCCCGATCCTCAACGGCTGAAATGAATTCCATGTCAATAAGTTGCAAGGGTACAGACTTCTACATCGTTGTTGTCTGCATTCACGTGAAGGCTGCTGCAGTTGTTCAATTATGTAAAAACGCCTTTAGATCACCCACAGCCTTTCATTTCAGGAAAGTTCAGAGGGTTCAGTTTGATAGGCATCATTAACCGCGGATGCGGGGTCACAACGTGTTTACAATGTCGAATTCAACGCAAGCAATTTTATCAACAATGTTTTCTTTCTTGATTGAATCCATGTCAGTTCTGTAGTGTAACCTTTAATGTGTACGTATGTTACAGAATATCTCTCCCAAATTTCAACGAACACCGGTACTTCTCCGCAATCTGACGGTTACACTGGTTCTGTATGGACATCATGGTGATTGCTGCATTCGTTTCCGCGACGGTTACGCGAGTAAGCTTTCATCCGGTTTTGCCAACATAAATTTGTTCCACGCTGTGCTAACGCCCCAGCAGATTTGCCGATTCCATTCTAGCCATGTTTAAAGTATACTTGGAAACTTCGAAAATTGTCGCGCATTATATTTCAAATGATGCAGAGGTGCACTATTTTATGTACTCCAGTATTCCGCACTCGTTTACAGATTTTCATTACATCAAGTAATTACTAGCAATTTTCCAGTCCCTTCGCGTAGTAGTCACGAAACTGATACTTATTTAACATAACGTAACGGTCTCTCCAAAATGGTAAAAGCTTGAAAACATTTCAGAGCAATACGCGGTTTACACTTTTTTCGTATAACCATAACTTTGACATTGCGTGCGTCGAAGAGAAGGGAGCACTGCGCTTCCTTGTCTCCTAACTGTTTTCATTAATTTACTCCTAGGAGCTTACACATTTTCTCAAACTTCGACGACGACTAAGTTATTTCCAATTTTTGGGAGGAAGGGAAAATATCCAGCACCTACAATCGAAGGCCTGTACATATATTGTGCAGTGTGGGCTAGCACATATACTATCTTAAACAGAATTAAGAGTGAACGACACCAGCTGATCAAGTCAAACATAAACAAATACCTCATCTTACGTCTCCATTGCAGCGACATGCTCTTACACTAAGCATACGAATATTGAACATGTTAAGGCGATGTCCTTTACTGTACTATACTATGCAATAAAGGCGTATGTATGTTATCAAGAACTCCTACCAATTTGTAGCTTAGGTGTGGCTTCGGTTGCCTGTAGACAGGCTGAATATATGTGGCAACACCGAATTTTACTTCCCTATACAGAATCTACTAAGATGCTTTTCTTGGTATTTCAGCAATTTTGTTGCTATGTATTGTATTAAATTGACTGTTGCAAATAAGAAATATGTGAATACATTAACTTTTACAACAGGTTGTTTCGAATACGATCCAATTTGCAGCAGGAAACCCTTACATTTTACAATCGTTCCAACCATGATTATTTACCTTTAACTTTTAATTAAATGTCTACATTGCAGTCAAATTAAGATGTTTGTAGTATGTACAGGTGCGTTTAATGCGGCATACACAAAACCAAAATTTCGCAATTAAATGTGAATTCACAAACCCAAGCATTTATTTTCTATTTTCACGTTTAACATATACTTGTAATGAAACTATTTCTAATTGTAGAAATTGTACAATACATTTATCAGCAAACAAGTACCAAGAAATACCTATGCACCAAAAGCTTGTTTACCTCTTATTTAGAACTGCACTGATACAAAAGTTACTTTCCCTACTGTTTAGGTAAATGAGCAGCAGGTAGGCTATATATATTTTATTCAAAATACAACAATGTAAGATAAGGTTAATTCAGTCATAATTCAGATTGACATGTAGAAGTGTTCTCAGTAGTGAATACAAAAAATATTATAATACAAAGTTTTCAAAGTATTTACAAACTATGAGAAATTGCATACAAAGGTATCGGTCACATTCCTCCTTCATCTGATCTTCTACAAAACAAAGCCAGTTGTTCGAAACTTTTTCGTTACACCAGGGTAAATTATCTATCCATCAATAACACTAAATTCACTTCAAGCAACTTCATAAGTGCAAAAATTCCATTATAAAATTAGCACCACATGGATTTTTATATTTATTTGCGCATTAACTACACATACTCATCCATATTGCTGCATTCATTTTTTACTTCTGTTTGACTGCATATATATATATGAAAACTACTTCTCTAAAATAATTTAATAATTTATTTTTCATATATTTTCGTAAAGAAACACTTCTGATTAATGCAGTTTCCATGCATAGCAAAACCCAATTTGTAATGCTTACTAAGCAGAACGGACTAATAGATACCACCTTCCTTTTACATGATCCCAACTTTAGTGATTTTCAAGTAGCATGCTTATGATATAAAGTATTGCAGTATATAAGGTTTATTCAAGTGCGTATCCATGTGCATGCATAAAATGCAACATTTCTACTTCAATTGTGACCAGCTGTAGCACATCATGTATTTGAGTTCTAATTTTCACAATTATTTTTCTTTTAAATAGTAACATTATAAAGCGTGTAATGTTTAAGAAACGGTGACAATAATTTCAGGAAGGTTTTTACTTTTCACCGTAAAGAAATATCATGGAAAATAGAATGTTCTTGCAAGTATTATAAAATTTCTTCAAGCACTAGCCGCGCTAGGAAAGTGTTTGTCAACACTTCGCGTCGGTAACACGGTTGACAAGAGAGCCCACGTGCTCTCGAAACGCTGCGTTCCGCATAATTAAATTTGTGTGAGTGGAGTTTACTGCTATACCTGTGAATTACTTATACGATGTTTTGTACGAGCCCTTTAGACTGCTACTGTTTTCGTTTAATTCATTTTTGCAACATTATTACATTTAATGCGATATGTACGAGGTAAATTGCCGTTAAACGCTGAAAAGTGTCGTGTAGATACTACGCTGCGAATTGCTAAATATATTATGCCTGCTTCCAGGCAACCAAACGTACTAAATGATAGGAGTTATTCATCGAATACGTCTTTTTTGCATCGTGTAGTACTGAGAAGAACATTGCCTTCACGTATGCTCTACCTTCGTATGTTTAGTGCGAGGGCATGTCGCTAGAATGAAGATGAGGTATTTGTTTATGTTTGACTTGATCAGATGGTATGGTTCACCCTTAAGTGGTGGTTCAAATTTCGTATGCTATCGAATACAGTTGCCTTTTCCCAGTAGTGACACCTTATTATGTACGAATACAATATTCGAACTGTAGTATAGAATAACTTCCGTTGGTTTAAATTTAATTGAATTATCTTTTTAAGAAATTTTTAATTATTAAAAATTGTTTTCACGGTTCCCGATAGGATTTGAATTTACAGCTCCATTTCGGTAGACCAGTGTGTATCCATTTACACCACGGAGACCTTCGCTACTTAAATCGCCATATAAGTTGCTAAATTTCGAATTCAAATTCAATACAGAGAAGTGATAGTGGCTGCACATATACTCCTCTTCTAAGCAGAGCGATATTTTAATATCAATGCCATGTTGCATTATCAATTAAATTATTTAGAATACCAATGTTAAATTCAATTGGATTAGCTTTTTGTGAAATTTTTAATTAATAAAAAATTTTAAATAATATTTTATTACTAGAAGAATCAAGACGTTCTTTCCAAGTCCTTGAAAAAAAACAGCAAACAATTATTGTTTTCAAATTCCATTGAATTTTATACCAGCTTCATCGTACTGCCCGGACACCATGGTTAAAAAAATGGAAAGAAAATAAGAAGGAAGACTTACCTGACTCCACAAAAAAACAAAACTCGAAAGAAAAAGCAAAATATACATAAAAGGAAATATAAAATAGAGATATAAAAATCCTAAAGTGAAAAACACTTAAAGAAAACAAACCAAAGCAGTTTAATCTTAAATAATATTAAATAGATAATATAAACAATTAAAGAAGATAGCAGAAATGTTAAGAATACTGGACTGTTGCCAACGTATTATTTATAGCTTGTTACGTAGAGATCACGTGGGTTTCATTTCTAAGTAAATGCAGGATAGAGGTAAATCACTGTAGGATGGCCAGAACCAGCGCCTTTCAATCGTGTATTCTGAAGAGGTCGATAAATGAGAAAGCCCTATTGTGATCATAGACGTAGCACAAGCTTTGCAATATGCAAACAACGACGATTAATTAATAATTACAGAATAAACTACTTTAGTTATACGTAATTACTATACTTACACTAAATATCCAATTATTTAGTAAAAAAAACAATTTAACTCTTTCTAAAATTTATTTCAGAACACTTTCAACATTCACTTATAAATCTATTGGATTGACAATACACGCCACTGCCACTGTTTGAATTTGACGCCACTTTTAAACCATTGCGCATTCTCTGTTCTTGCCACGTTAGGGTAATCAACCTGTATATAAATTATATTATGTACTATTACAATAAAATGTACAATCAACAATCATCTCTCTCCTCGAACTTCATACTCGAACAACTTTTACACAATCACTTTCGTTATTTTTGGTAATTCGTCCAAGTCTCTTCTTCTATTATGTATTTCTTCTCTTCTTTGTCTTGGATTCTATAATATGCATCATGTCAATATTAAATTCATCAAGAAAGTTTTGCTTCAAGCAAATAATTTCCTCCAACTCATACTTTCATATCTTTCTATAGTAGTTTGTTTCGAATACAGTATTTTCGTAATTCAATAAACTTCATTTGTTACATAAGGAATTCATTCAAAATTTTTATGGTCTAGTTATTTCATTTCCAAATTTAATGTGTATCATTGTACGGAATAGAATCATAACGTTTATCACCAATTTTTATTTATTAATATATTTATTTATTGAAAAGAATTTTTCTTTTTTATCATTTAATTATATAACTAAACAAGATGTTAGTTTTATCCATATAGTTTTTATTTATTTTGTATTTTTTAAGATACTGTGCAATCAAATGAATTCGTTAGAATGTTTTCGAATTTATTTTCAAATTTGTAGTGAATAGCATTTTAGCTATGAGTAGTTCAGGAAATAAAATGAATTATATACCTCATTGTATTATTATTAAGTGACTTAATTTCCTCCAAATAACAAACATCAGCTCTTCGTTATAATGCTGTTTCCATATAGTTTTACAAATTGAATGTTACCATTCGCTGATCAATCAGAATCCACTCTAATTTCTTTATATTTAAAATATTTTTTGCTAAATAATATTCTATACGATACGTTTCTTATTATTATGTTATACCCCATATTCATACTTAACTTAACGTTTCATGCTACGTCTAAGAAAACTACTTTAGAGGTTCACAATTTGGTGGCGATTAACTAAATCCATTTTTTTATGTCATTTTGATGTATGGACGAGTAAAGATGATGGAAAATGTGTTTCTTCAAGATAAAAGTATCGAATTAGTAAAATTTTAGAGATTCACAATGTGGTGGCCCAGAACCAGCGGTATATATACACTACTATACCTGAGAAGTACTAAGATATACTGAAAGAGTCATTCACAGATTTTTAACCGATAGAACTTTGGTATTCTGTAGAAGAGTTATTTCCAGCTTCTCCGTATTGATCGAACTTCATATTTGAAAATTTAACAAAATATAACTAACCAATACAAGACTGAAAACTGAGCATAATAAAAAAGCTTAAGAAAATAAATGGAATTGTTCAATAAAAAATATATACAAACTAAAAAAGAATGTATCCAAAAAGAAAGCAAAAACAAATACATAAATTTAAACAAAATAATTTAAAGAACTATTTAGATAACATGCATTTCCTTGCATTTAACTGTGTTTATCACAACGAGGAGAGGTGGAAATAAAATAAGTAATGATTTTTAAACTTTTATTTTTTTATACTACATTAAAATGGGAAGAATAACCATATTTCAGTCTCCTTATTAGACAAAAATAAAATTATACACTGTTTACGGCAACCTAAAATGCATTAAAAACATTCACAGCAAACGTTAATTTACGTATTCATGATATCAATTAGAATAAGTGAAACAGAGTTCAAGTACATAATAGTTCAGTTATCGGATACTTTTAATCCAAAGATTAACTAAAGTGTTAGGCCTAGTTAATGTTCTTTCTTTGCAAAAACAATATTTTAACTGTATATTAAGATAAAAAAGTGTCGGGTTCCTTTGTACTTCAAGGCATCGATTGCTATCATTCCAAACTCCTCAGCTTCTGGCAAGGACTTTTAACATTCCGATTTTTATTTGTAATTAAAGATGCAAATGGAATCGAAACTATTCGATCACATTTTCCAACATGAATTTTTTTCTGTTATATACAGTTATGTGGGTGACAATTATAAAAACACAGTGAATATTGCTGAAGGTAGAAAAAGGATTAAAAAATTATGAAAACTTAATTTTACTATTTAGAACCCCGGTGATTTTGGAATTGCATTTGTATTTGCCAATTAAAATACTGTTTAGCTATTTTAGTAAAATTGTACACAAAACAACATTAATCGCCCTTAAGAATTATTAAATATTGCCAGGCTTATGTTGGAAATTCTATTAGCATCCGTGCGAAAAAATAATGTAATTTAGATCTTCAGCATTAATACAGTTAAATGAATAAGATAGTTTCGAATCTGAAATTCGCATGTGTTTAAGTTCCCGCAGTAAAGACGTATTGTTCTAAAAAGTTCGGAAATATGACCTTTAACTTAAATCGTCCTCAAAATTAAAAAAAATTATTGACAACCGAAATATTCGTAGGTAAGCATATTATCGAACTCTTAACATGCCGTTTGGAAAGTAGACAGTGCTATCTGTAGTTCTTATAACATCGACAGCTGTGTTATTGCGGCATATGCAGTCTGTATGTATGTATGCGAGTTTGATTGGATGGATGTAGTATGTATA
Organism: Trypoxylus dichotomus; assembly: GCA_023509865.1. Taxonomy (NCBI): domain Eukaryota; kingdom Metazoa; phylum Arthropoda; class Insecta; order Coleoptera; family Scarabaeidae; genus Trypoxylus; species Trypoxylus dichotomus. Next base: position 34,468,102 of record CM042075.1, read on the forward strand.
CACATTCTGCATCTATAGGTGGCATATATTACAATTTCCCACAATTTTTTTTAATTCTGGCGTTCGCGTCGTAATTGACTCAATATGTTTTTTTTTTTGATATACGTTCTATATACATCTTTTCATTTTCCGTGCTTTTTTATTTTATTTGAAAGACACCCTGTATAAAAGAATAATGGAAATGAAAAAATATCATTATTTGTAATATTTTTAAATTGATATATAGTTTTAAAAGTAAAATCCCCGCTTCAAACAGAAGCAGTGAAAAGGAAAGAATGAATTTTGCGTAGAAATGCTTGAATACGGAAATTAAAACTTACCGTTACAGCTTCACAATTGAATAATATCAATGATTATAAATTACAAATCATTAAATCACATAAATATAATATCCGCTTATGTAAACAAAATTATAGAAAAAAGGCGCAGTATGTTAGTTTGAACTTGATGAGCGATCACTATCTTGTAATTGATTTAAAAATGCTACATTAGTCGACTTTAATCTTGCAGCAGCGGCAAGTGAAGGTGATGGTGACATACACGGTGTTGAACACAGACTGTTACTTAAGTCGCACTGATCCAATAATTGAAAAAGTTCTTCCGCAGTCGGTCCGCCAGTATCTTTACCAACTGCAATCATAAATTTAAAAATTAAATTTTATCTTTTATCTGCTACTATATAAAAAAAAAAAATAAATAAATAACATTGAGTGAATTTAAAATGTTTGCATAAAAACGAAATTATTTTAGTGGCGCTAACTACTATAAATATATGTACATTTTATGAAAATGAAGTAAGTAGTAGTAAATTTATATGGGGTTGTGTAATGTTTTAATTCCATTTATTTTATAATCTTGTTATACATTTCTTAGTACAACAAACAACTTGCGTACGTGACATAAACACTGCTACTACTACTGATATGTATATTATGTATGTGTCCTTGGCCACCGCCGCGGTCTCTGGGGGGTGTGAGGCAGGGTCACTCCTAGACATATATTACAGGTTGGTCAGACCTTTCCGATTTCACAAAGTGATTACTCGGACTACAGTGGCAGGCAGGATATTGGTTGATGTGCTTTAGCGTGCAGTAGTCAGTACACACAATGGCCTGTGCGAGAGAAAATTGTGCATTCATAGTAGAATTTATTAAAAATTGCGGTTCTGTGATCAAAATCCAGCAAGCCATTCACATTCACTTTGCTTTCAGTCGACGTAATCACATTCTTACTAAACCAACAAATAGAAATTAGGTATCAAATTTTTTAATGTCGGTAATGCGGTTAAAGTCCGCGCATTAATTTTGCAATCCTCCAAGCATTCTGAGTGGAAGCACGTCACTTCATTTGAATTATCTGCCGACAGCTTAAGACGTTCCTCCCAATACTACCATGAAGCATTCCTTCATAGAGGAATACAACCATGGCAGATGCAAATACTGCAAGAACTAAGTGAAAGAGAGTTCAAACAAATTTGTGCAACGAGATAATGTAAAATATTCCACAGAAATTTTGAAGACCATACACAAACAAAATTACGGTACTGGACCGAAAATAATCCTCGGAATTTTCATCACCTCTCGACTAAAACTGTTTCCGTTTGTGGTGTCTGGGGTCGCTTATCTTAGAAGAATAAAGTCGTTACAACTCGATATTGCTACATGATTGAAAATTTTCTTTGACCGAAATTGGTTGAATTATTGCAAGATCATGACCTCTAATTTCAACAACGGCGCTACACCCCAGACCTCGAATAGTTCAATGGAGACTGACAAATGTTTTGGTGAGGTGATATCGGATAACCTCTTAGTCGCCTGATCTAACATCATGCGATTTTTTTCTGTTGAACTACTTTAAGGCAAAGGTATACACACATCCCCGCACTATCGATGAAATGATTGCCATTCAAAAAAATCAACGCTATTCTATGTAATATGACTTGGGCAGTGAGGTAGATATTTACTAGATATTTTATAAACCCCTTAAAATAAAATTGCGATGTATATACTTTCTAATTATAAAATAACTTTCTTTGTATCTCTCTTACTTCTTAATTCGCACATTTTTAAAATCGCAAAGAACTATATGTCCCTTTCTGTATAACGGTTGATCTTGCTGGTAACATGTTAATGGCAGATGTATAATCTGTTTTATTGTTTGCAAAACGATTATAGAGTCTACTAGTAGAATCGTTGAGTTGCAAATATTATTGATTTAGAAAACTGATGTTGCTATGAGCACTACAAATAACAGCGTAGCAACAGAAAACGCGAGAATATTCTCGCAAGTTTGAAAAATATCGGCTACCAATTATAAGTTATATAGATGCAGGATAAAACTAAATATTATGTATAGATAACGTTTATTCATTTAACGTAATTGCTTCCGCTCGTATTTCGCTATTATTTGTTGTTTATTTTTATTAAATCAGTTTAGTTTGTAAATAGAATGTTTTATTTAAATTTTATCGACTCCATGAATGGCGCTTTTTTATAGATGCTTCAAAACTGCGTATCAAGGTGATTTTGTTGAATAACGGGGAAAGAATATAGAAGAATTAAATTCAATTTGGCATCAACCATCATTAATATTTCAATTCTCTGTCTTTCACATATATCGCAGTAAACTCTACACCACATAAATGAACTATTTATTATTGTCTTCCGAATAAATAATTAACTTTTGTGATGTGTAGCTTACTGCAATGCGTGTGAATCATATAATCCTTGCAATCGTTTTAATGCGATCTATAACTCTATTTTTCGTTTAGATGCATTTTGTTGTTTTAAAAATTGTAAATCCTTTCACATAAACGCAAGATTAATTTAAAAAAATGACAGCACTCAATAACCCTTTTTAAATATTGTGTGTATTACTTCTTTACCGAATCCACTCTATCAATCAGAAAAAAAATTCGAGGATGATTCGACAAACATTGTCCAACAAACTATTAAAATATTAAAACTATTAAAATATACCCATTGTGTCAATTACTGTACGTGTTCGAGTAATGTTATGAAAAAATGTTCTTAGATTTTATCCCATACTTTACGACATATGTGGGCAACAACCTACTTTTAAACGCGGCCCGCGAACGTATTTGCACATTAAAGTTTGGCTCACAACATATAAAAGGTTGCCCATACTTGCTTTACGACCTCACTGTATAGATGTTACACTGTTTAGCACTGATAATTTATCTCTCTACTCTTTTTTCTTTACAGCATGCGCCAACGGTATAGTTCTATGCACGTGTAGTATTGTATTGGGTATCCACGACACGGGCATCATCAAGTCTATTATTTTTGCGTGAATTTAATCGATTTAAGTTTCATATACTTTTTTTATTTATACGTAATAGTAGCTCAAAACTGTGTCAATATACTGTCAGAATCATAACAGAAGAGCCCTGCATCACAAATTGCCGCGTGTAATAACGATACACATTTGTAAAGTTATTTGCTGGTTCTTAGAAAAAGTAAAGATAGAAATATAAACGTATGTCATTCGTTCGTAACATATCATTTCACACCAGAGCACGTAAGGGTGCCCTGCACATAGACTACATGCCTAGAGGTGAGACCATAAATGCAGCGATCTACTGTCAGACGCTTCAGCAGTTTCGGTGGGAAATTTTTCAACATCCACCATACATTCCGAACTTGGCCCCGAGTGATTTTCACATATTCCCAAACTGAAAGATTTAAACTTAAAGATACAATTAATCAGTGGTTCAACAACTTGGCGGTCACTGAGTATGCAAAAGGCATAGAAAAGCTGATAAAAAGGGAAGTGCCTAAATTTGAACAGTGACTACGTAGAAATGCAGTTTGGGCATCTAATTTTATGTAAAATACAGTTTCGTTTCTGCATAGAATTTAAAGCGAGTTGAAAAAAAAACATTAACCGTGTAGTTTGACACTTTGTTATATACGTGCCATAACATTTTCGAAATATTGCCCCGATTTGTTAACGTAGGGTTCTTATTATATGATTCTAACAGTAAATAGCTTAAATGCTCCATCGAGCTATGAAGCGCAAAATAAATTCGCCTCTTTCATTACCAAAACTGCTTGTATTCAAGTTGTTGTCACTCCTTCGGATGGGAATATACTACGAATCCCATCTTAGGTGGAATACCAGCAAGCATATGTTAAACACTTATTTTAATATCTCGACGTGCTTTTGTTAACTGAGAATTGAGGAGCGATATGACAACATTCCTATTTGTAAATCCCGTGAGCCGACCACGCGTATACAACGCCAGCAACAAACCGATATATAACAATGAAAAAATTAAGCAGTTTAAGCAATTTCTTATCGGAACGAGTGTAATAATTATTAAAACATTCTAATTTCTCTAAACACTCATATAAATATAATATATATAAATATATATTTGAATATCTATGATTAGCGTACGTAACCAGATGATAATATTAAATGATGTGATCATTTCATTGGTCATAGAGTGTAAGTGGGGTTTGAAAGGTTCTTATTCAATGTGGCCGCTTCTAAAATTCTTACAATTCTATAGTAAGGGTATATGTGATGATGACTTGCGATTGCTGGTTTCAGTAGTGCAATAATAAATGGTGCGAAACTAATAGCATGCCCGTAAAAGCGTGATAAATCTAAATCTTTTATCCGCATTGTCTTCCGTGTCATGCAAAAGCTTTAATATAATATGAATAAAATGTACAGGTGTAGTAGTTTCTTGTAAATAGAATTCCAAGTTAACACAAATTTATGGTTGATTCTGACATGTTAATCTTCTATTCTACAATAAGTGTGCGTTTTGATTTCTGTAAATATTTTTATAGTACCGTTTGTGTGTTACCATTACCATTTTATACTAATATTGCTTTAGAGTATTGAAGAAATGCTACGATTAAAGTACGATCCAGTAAATAATACCTGTCAAATTCTGTTATAGATAGCAGCAAGAGAAAGCACCGCGATAGTGATATTTTATGTTATGTTGGTAATACATATTACTCACTTAATGTTCATAATATATCTTGGCATATAATATACTTTTATATTGCTTGTAAGACCGTTAACGTTATATATTAAATTATATTTTCATAGCACTCTTCGTTTCAATCAAGAAAGTAAAACTGTGAACGATACTTTCTAACAAAAGGTTATGGGCTCAGACCGACAATAACACAAAATAGAGTGTACACGAAATATCGGAAATATTGCGCTTGGGTTCGTTCACTAAAGAAACAAGACAATGGCCGCAGAAGATAAATACCGTATACCCCTGTTTGATGGACATAACTACGATAACTGGAAATTGAGAATAATGATTTTACTCGAAGAAAAGGAATGTTTGGAATATTTAAATGGTATTTCGTTATCTGAAGGTTTACAAGAAGAGGAAATAAAGAAGAAAATTGAAGAGTTTAATAGGAAAGATAGATAATGTAAATCTGTAATAACGCAGTTAATTGCAGACAGTCTTTTAGAATATATCAAAGATAAAATGACATCTAAGGAAATGTGGGACACTATAAATAACATTTTTCAACGACAGGGCATGGCAAGTGAATTGTTTCTACGCAAACAACTACTGCAACTTAAATTGGAAGAAGGTAAACCATTAAACAATCATTTTTTAGCTTTCAATAAACTGATCAGAGAACTGAAGGGATGTGTAGCAACTCTATCAGAAATAGATATTGTATGCCATCTATTATTGACGTTACCGAAAAGTTTTGAAATGGTCGTAACAGCTTTAGAAACAATTCAAGAAAGCAATTTAACTCTAGAACTGGTAAAAGGAAGATTGCTTGATGAAGAAGCTAAGAAATTCGGAAGAATTACGAAAATAACTGAAAGTGCCACAGCATTCAGTGGAAATTGCAGTAATCGTAGAAGACAAGGTCAAAACAGAAACTTCCCATTTAAATACCATTAATGTGGTGTGGTTGGACATAAAAGGTCAGACTGTAAACAGAAAATAAACAAGAACAATTACAAAAGGAATAGTGCGAATAGTGGTTTGAAGGAAGACGATGAAAATGAAATAGCATTTATGGTAAATGGAAATAAAGAAAGTTCAAGTAAATGGTATTTAGATTCTGGTGCTACAGATCATATGACCGATAGCATGAAATTCTTTTGTTATTTTAAGAAACTAGAAAATAAAATTAGAATTTCTGTAGCAAAATCTGGAGAATCGATAAATGCAACCTGTGTTGAAACTATTAAAGGACATATACAGGTAGGAAATAAAATTGAAAACTGCAAAATTGAAAATGTTTGAAGAATTGACAATTATATGAATTAGACATTTTACTACATAACGACATGTTAGAAGCAAATAATATAACTGTTAGTGATGAAAACAGGAACTTATGGTATCGTCGATATGGACATATTGGTAATGAATTCTTAAGGAAACTAGTGCGACAAGAAATGGTAACAAGTATGATTATACTAAATAGTAAATATGAAACTGATTGTGAAACCCGTATTCTTGGAAAAATCACAAAATTACTTCATAAAGACACAAGAAAAAGAGATAAAAGACTTTTAGAGCTGGTGCATTCTGATGTTTGTGGTCTAATTACTCCAGTATCATGGAATGGGGGAATGTATTTTGTTACGTTTACAGATGACTACATTCACTTAAATCAAACCTTTGTCCTACAACGTAAATCAGAAGTATTTGAAAAATTTAAAGCATATGAAGCTCAGCTACCAACCATTTTGGAAGAAGAGTACTGAGATTACGATGTAACAGCAGAAAAGAATATTTGTTTGATAATTTTAAACACTTTTGTGAAGAAAAAGGAATTTCTCTTGAGTTGACTGTTCCTTACACGCCTGAACAAAACAGCGTGAGCGAAAGAATGAATCGGACTTTGTGTGAATTCCTTTTCACTGTTTTTCAATTTTTATCCCATGGTGCAGATTTATGTTTCTGTTTTTTTTTTACTTAAAATGAATTATATGTAAGCAATGCGTGTGACTAAAAGAGACAATCACTTGAAAGAGAGGAGGAATATATCTTCGATACTGCTCACATTATGTATTCTAGCGAAGCGTTCTTTTATATATTTATATAGTTATACAGTTTTGCAGCTAATATAACCACAACATGCATGTATTATATATATAACTGTGTATATTATGCCACATGGCTGCTATATGAAAGCAAGATCCGGAAGAAATAAACAAGGGTTCCCTTCCCTATTCCCTATTGGAAAATATATATGTATGTATATATATATTATATATATATATATATACGTACAATATATAAACATACATATGTATATATCCAAACTACGGTATAAAATTAGTATATTAAAACAGATGAAATATATTTTCCATATATATATATATATATATATATATATATATATATATATATATAATTATATCACAAAATATATGAAAATAAAGACTAATATTTATTTTTAATAATTAGCAATATTTCAATATCGACAGAAATAACATTCTTTTAATGAATAGAAATTCATGTATGGCATGGACTTATTTTCTTAACCCGGAAATTACCAATGAAATACTTATGAAACAAGAAAAATAAATATATATACATAACTTCAATTATTACATCATTAATTCGATAAGGAAATTCACGCCACCAAAGTATACCATACATAATAAGATAAAAACAACAGTTACTAGAAATTATATTTCTAATAAAAGCCACTCTTAATTACACGCTAGTTCGCTCGATGAAGATTACGAGGATATTAATTAGTACTTCGTCCACAAGTCATTGTTGGATATGACATCTCCTAATTTCCTTCCCATAGAGCTCACGAGTTCATCGCATAACGTTACTACATTGTCGACGTAGCGGTATTTATTATTTTCTGAAATCTATATGTAAATTTTTGTTGTAATTATGTTCAACGCTATAATTACATATAATTCATTTTAAGTAAAAGAAAACAGAAACATAAATCTGCATCATGGGATAAAAATTGAAAAAAAAAAGTGAAAAGAAATGCATGATTACGCAACACTACTATAGACTGCTTGTTAAATTGGCTGCCTACCCCCAACGTCGCTTCGATTCGCATTTAAACATTAACATAGTGTACATTTTATAAAAGAAAAGATCGAAGAACAACATTGTGAAATAAAATGTGTACCCACAGAAGAACAGATTGCTGACATCTTAACCAAACCTTTGGCAGCAGCGAGATTTTGTAATTTAAGAGCTCAACTAGGAGTCTTACTTTGAAGGGGGGTGTTATAGATAGCAGCAAGAGGAAGCATCGCGATAGTGATATTTTATGTTATATTGGTAATACATATTATTCACTTCATGTTCGTAATATATCTTGTCATATAATATACTTTTGTATTGCTTGTAAGACCGTTATCGATTATATATCAAACTATATTTTCATAGCACTCTTCGTTTCAATCAAGAAAGTAAAACTGTGAACGATACTTTTTAAACAAAAAATTCGATCGAATTCTACTTGGACTAGTTCAATATAAAAAGTATTTGCGTATAGAAAATGGAATGTCTGTTTGATAATACGTATGATTAACTATTAAAGTTTCTTATATTTGTATTGGGGAATAATATTTTCAATCAAATCAATATGACGAATATTCGTCTTAATTATCCTCCAATACAAGTATATGAAATTTTTGAGACTTCAATATTCATCTCATTAAAACCAACATGAAATATTATTTCGATGGTAAGGGCAAGTCCTATTGCTATTTTCTGTGCAGCCTTTGTCTACCGTTTCAGTAACAATAAACAAATAATAAAGCTTCATTAGATAGGTCATTTTCTATGGGTATACGATTACCAAGCCAAACAAAAATTTTGCATATAATATAGCTACCTGAAGAGTTTTTATACATTAAATCCAATGCAGTAGTCAAATCCCATAACTGTATTGAACCATTAGAGTGTCCAGTAAATATAAACCTACGTGGCCGTGACCCCATTCTACTAGATCCTTCACATTCATGGACACAGAACGCACTCACAGTACTTCCATCTACTGCCTTAATTACACATACTCTAAACAAAAAAAAAAGATCAACTTAATCGTCGAGCAAAATCAGTTAGATTCTTACCTTTTTCCATTACTAGCAAGTCGAACAAATAACTGATCGGTATCCGGAACAACTTTCTGTATAAATACTTGCTCGTCATCTTGCTCACCAAATGGTCCACAGTCGTTTGCTGCAGCATGACTTATGCAAGGTTCTACAGCCTCTAGTGAAACTATCTTAAAAGATGCCTCGGGTGTGGAACCAGGTTGAGTAGATATCATTCCTCTAAATCGTGTAACAACCCAACTGCGAACGTGGTTATACTCACAGCATACGGAAACAAGATACTTTTCTGACAACGTGACCTTATGAAAAAGAAAGTAATTAATATGAATGCCACAATGAATAGCTTAAGAGCTTGAATATTCCGCTCCAAGGTAAAATACTCGCAAGTGTAATAGATTATGTAAAAAATAAGACAGAATGTGGTGAAGTAAGGATGGATGTTTATATGAAGACATCTGCGAGAGAATAATTTCGACTCACTATAATTTATACCCAGTCACTACATCAGAGAGAAAGAGAGATTTTATAATAACCGAATTTACCGAGCTTACAAACAAGTCAAATAACGAATTAAATACGCATCGTATTTTTGCATATATATACATTTGGTGTTATTTTTCGGTTGAAAGTTAATATCACATCCGACAGAAATTTATACAAACTTTATTACATTTCAGACCGTTAGTTTTGTTTCACCGCTTTGTCCACTATCAAGTACTTTTTCATTTCCATCACCTAAAAATAATCCCTTATAAAGAGGGGATAAAATTTGAATTTCATTATTAAGGAATGTCTGTTAATAAGTAAAAGATTTTGCATTTATACAAAACAAACCATAGTCATAGATAATTTCAAATATTTTATTTAGAATATTGCTTCTATTCCGTTTTAAATTAATAAAAAAATCCAAAATTGTACTAAAATTTTAAATTTTCAACTATGGTGCATTATTATGCGGTCTTCAGATTACGCAACGGCCATATCTTTACTATATTCATAAACATCTAGACTTATGACTTACCAATCACAATTTCGTGTACGGAATGAAATTAGAATCTTAACTGCTTTGTTTATTATAGAGCTTCCTTTAGACGTCAGAAATACTCAATGTATAGAAAAATAGAAATATATGCACGCTAATGCTGCACTTTATTATCTTGCCTTTCCTTATCTTGTTTTTGCTTTCGCCGTTATGACATTAGCCGAATATTCCGTTTGACTAGTGATTTTGTACGATGAGTTAGTTGAGTTAGCTCGCCCATCCAACTACCCGGGTTCGATAACAGTAGGACATAAATATTCTAAGTAAATTTAATTTTAATTTAAATAATTTAATAAATGAAAGACATATATCTAAAAATTAATTAAATGATAAGTAATAAAAGACACATAAGCGCTACATAATTGTGCACGTGTAAAATATGAATATAATAATAAAGTCATAGTAGCTGCGAAAATCTCAGACATCAAATATATACATATTATATATATACACGAAAATTTTATTTAAACTCTATAAATTTTCTACATTTGAATCAATGTTAAATAATAAGTATTTTTATGCGATATATAATAAAAGCATGATGCTGCAGGTGTGAACGAGGATACGGTATTACGCCACTAAACACTTTATTGCGCTTAATCTGAAAGTAGGGATCAGATGTAACGCCTAATGAAGTAATAATAATACATAGTATTAAGTACTTTTACTGCTCGATATGATTTTATTAAAACAATTATTATTAAGCTATGAAAAGATTATATGGTGCATTTACATCAGACCGACTAATGCAACTGGCGAACATGCTACGCAGAGTCCAGAGTGTTACAATTGAAGAGACAAAGCCTACCTCGCCTTGAGTTATGCGCATGACTGCTGCGTCAGGTCAGAGGACAATCCTGCAGATATCCTATCTAGAGGATTGCTTCCAGAGCAAATTTTCTACAATGAACAATGGTTTAATGGTCCAAATTAGTTAAGGTTAAATGAAGAAAAGTGGCCAAAACTTGTTAAGGAAGACTTAGTAATGGAGGAGGAAATAACTACAACCACGGATTTGACTATTTTCGTCTCCAGCGAAATTGAAAAGGGTAGTTGCATATTGCATACGATTCATTCACAACACTAGGGAAAACAATAGAAGAACGGGTAACCTAACAACAGAAGGAATTTTCAACTCACGGCCTCTAACTCAATTGACAGATAATCTCAGTGATCTAAATGTATTAACCCCTGCACATTTCCTTATAGGCGACTCATTTTGACCAATCCTGAGCCTAATTGTCAGGATGTACCCATCAACCGTTTGTCAAGGTGGCAGCATATCCAAAAATTATTTTAACACCTGTGGATGAGATGGTCAACGGAATCCCTGTTTCAACTCCAGACGCAGTGTCCATCAGAACCAAAGACGGATCTTTGAAACGTGCAGTGAACAAGTCATGTTTACTACCTGTCGAAGACAATTAACCTTATTTCGACAGTTATTGAAGGATAACCTTTCAAGGTGGGCGGCATGTTCGAGATTGTTCGCCGCGGCCGAGCAGTGTCGTACCAGTATTGTACAGGGCAGTATCATGTAAGCGTGTCAGACAATCTTGTGTAAAAGAAACGCTATGTAGTATATACATATATCATAAATATGTTGTAATATAGTACAAAATGTGCTATGTGATGTAACGATGTGTCAGTAAAGACATTTACAAGTAGTACATAACACATACTTATTGTATATAGTTACTGTAGAATATGGTTAAGTAGTTTATAATAAAACAAGTCAGTTGGTCGTACTAATAAATATTTTTATGTCCCGTACTGTACCATAAAATAAGCTGTCACTTCTCTCAGTCATAACTAACGTATGTTGCATTGTGTTCTACCTTTATACTTTAATAATCTATAAAAAGAAACATCAACTGTATTCACTTAATTACTACAGGTACTCCCACGAAATGCGCGTTTCCATGAAAACAATCCAATAATGCCGACCAAAAACACTTCGCTTCCGGTAGTGAATATTTTAGTCAAAGGTACTCGTTACAAAGATTTTCAAGATAAGATTTGCATCTGCCAAAAGTACATAGTGCACTATGCACTTTTCGTAGATAAGTGGTTCGATCTGAATGGTCATGCCCTGTTTTCAGATTCCACGTGATTTATTATAACACAATAACTATCTACGAAATTTCTAATCACAACCCTTATTATATTTCTATATTGTTCCAGCCAAAACCCATTATGACACATCCTGTATATCTAATACTCTCATTTCTTCATTCAAACTATGTAACAAAATATAAGATTATATTCAATTAATTACCTCGCACGATTCTATGTAATACCTTTGTGACTGGGCTTTGGTGAACAGTAAAAGTTTGAAATAACTGTGGTCCATGACCCACTGTTTCTGGATGTTGAACAATCACACGCACTGACCCAGATCTAGTTCCATAGGCAATTTCAATCCAATTTCCACATAAATCTGTTAACACAGAATAACATTATTTGTGATTCAAATCGTTAAATAAAAGTAAATGAATATCTGATTTATGCTAATACTGGTATTTTGTAAATACATATAATTTTATTCTGTTCTAATCTGAACCTGTACTGAAAGATAATATAATTTAGTATTAATCTGGGCGTACAGAACTTTATACTGTTACGTTTTCACTGGTTTACAATTTAAACAGGCAATATTATATTCATAACATGATGTCCTTACAAAACTAAAACTAATTTAATACCAAAAATAAACAATAACGAATAAACCAACTGCGAACTATTAAATCAGAACAGTAATTAAACAGTTATATATGTATACAACTATTTATCATCACCCTGTATTTATATCGCATCACATAGACACCGGCGAATACATTCTAAAAGTTTCACCGCGTTCCAGGCGTATTTCCTGTTTCTAGCGTTCGTAACAATACACGCTACACCGCATCCTAGAGAATAGCGTGGAATTTTACGAACCACTAAAATTTTTTTCTATTAACAGTGAATAAATAAACACATAGGAGAATTCTCAATTTTGCGTATAGTTTAGTAATCGTAATCATATACATAAGTATGATAATCATGATCTTTCAGTTTCTTAAACTATTTAATTTTAGGCTTAAAGACTAGTGAGCTATTATCTTTAGCCAAAAAAAAACAACTTTCTCTCACATTCTCTTAGTACATAAACATGTTGTAGATGGACCATTACTTCAAATATGGCTAGAAACCGATAATTAAAATTAAAGTCTTCATCACACAATTCATACAAAATAATAATAATAAGGGAAGCTTTATAAAACCAGAAATCTATCTCAATGTTAATAATCAGAGATAATTGAATTGTTTTCTACTTTATTTGACCCTCTAATATGATTATACCCAAGAAAAAAACAATTGCAAGTTTAAATTATATATATGCCTGGCATTTAGACTACAAAAATGATAAAAAAGTTCCAAGGTTCCAAGTTTATAATGAGAATGTTGTTATTGGTTCTAGAAATAGTAGTTATATGCGACAAAATTAAAATGATTGAATCCCGTGTTTAAAATTATGGCTAGTAATTATTTACTTCTATATAGCTAAATCTCATAGTTTTAGTTTTATTTTGAAAAAAACGTCTTTATTCTCACAAAGTTTTACTTTTGAAATTGATTACGTCATGAACGCTGGCTTAAACAAAAACAAAAGAAATAGTTGATTAACAATGGTCTAAAATGTAGTAAAAAAAACAATAAACAGTAAAACCTTAAAAAAATACGCAATAAACGGTGATTTCACTCTAAAGTAAATCAAATACATCATCCCTATCCAAACGCTTTTCTATTCCCTTTTTCATTTCAGTATATAATTTATTGAACACGTCTCGCATGCTGGCAATCATACTATCCATGATTGTACCAGGTGTACTGTACACGTTTCCTTTAACATATTCTAAAAATAAAATATTGTAATGGCGCTAAATCAAGTTGTCGCTGTAAAAACTCTAATGGTCCACTATTCGCGATCCACGGATCATCAAATGGTTCCTCTGCAACGGATTTTGTATTATGTGGTGGCGCTTCATCCATCTGGAACCACGAATCAGAAACTTTCTCTCCTGACAGTGTATTCACATTTAAATTTATCACATTCCTTAAGGAATTTCTATTTTAACATAGAAACGAAGCGCTCACCATTTAGATTTTCATCGTACAAATGTAAAGCAAATATTTTGTCATCTTTGCGAAAATGTTGTTGTATAACAACTAGGGGTTTATCTTTAGATAAATTACGTCGATTAAACAAACCATTTTTGCAAAACTTCGCCTGGTCCGTTCGCCTTCCTGTGATTTTATTAAAAAACACTCACAGAATTGCAATTCTGTGACAAATTCACTTTCGTTTAATTTGAAGAGGGTGACATTTATAAGGATGCCACATATAATTTTTTTAATTCGACTAATACTCACTTTGGATACAGTTAGTTTGATTTCTGCAACCTTTAAGGAATTAGTCGAATATGGATTAATGTTTGCAAGTATAGTTACCTACGTATTTTCTTTATCTACAGCAGATTTTTGTACGGCTGTTTTTGGTAGGAATGATTCAATTCAAAGAAAATGCAATTTCTTTATAGACAATTAAGATACCTCTGTTAGGCTCTGGGCAATTTGGATACTTTTTGTATAAACTCTGCGTATTCTGTCGGCTATCCTGTTGCATTTTGCGTAGGTGATTATTGAAATAAAAAAAACTTCGTTGTTCAATCCAGCTCGCAAAATTTTTAAGTTTCCATACAATGTAAAGAGAAGACGAAGTAATACCAATAGATATTTTCCAATGACTAAAAATTTGATTTTCTTTTGTTTTTGTTTACTTAAATCACCGTCCATGATCTAATTGATTTCAAAAAGTAACATTGTGAAAGCAAATACGTTTTTCAAAATAACTAAAACTAAGAGGTTTCGTGATAGGGAAGAGAATACTTATTGACCTTAATTTTAAATGCAAGATTTAATGAAAAAAAGCTGGCTACATAAAAATATTGAGACATTTTTCGGACAAAACGTTTGGTACTTTTTTCTAAGCACCCTATATTGCTTCATAAAGTTCAACATACGTATTTAATATAGCATAGCTTCCGAAATAATTATCTAAAAGTTTAAATCAGTACATAGATATATTTTTCAGATTTGTAGTAATTTGTAATAACCTGTATCAGCATTTTTCTAAAGAAAAATTAAATAACTCAAAACTGGGTCAGTTTAGAGGTAAGATTTATTGGATTTACTTTAACTTCATCCCGGATATTGTAAAATTAGGTGATTCTATCTGAAATAAAAAAATGAATACCTCCGTTCTGTATAATCAGAAACAGAAGAATTGTAAAAATATTTTAAATCTGTCAAATTTCAAAACATATCTACTATTTTTTTATATTCTTTTAACCAAAACTTGTAATACACAACTTTATTACGCGTGTTATGCTAACTTTGCAGTGGATCACATTTAGTTAAGATAAGTTGGCCTGAATAGGGCAACACATACATATATAATAATGTCTAAGAAAAACACATCTGATGTGACATGACGTGAATTTCCAGGTATCCAAATAAGAAAGCATAAATAAGTTTAATAATTTCAGCTCTAGTTAGTGGCACGAGGCAATAGCTGTTAGAATGCAGTAATTCTGTGTACTATTTATATTTAATTTCACTCTAACGTTAAATTATAAAAGAACACCATGCAACGTTAGGTGTAGACATTAGAGCTATGGTTTTAGGACTACAAATGTATGGATACGTTCAAACAACTCATAATTTGCCTACAAAGACACGAACTCAAACTTGAACAAAAATTGCCCGAGTGTCTGTTAACATTTATGAACGATTAACGTCACTGAGCCATTTAACCGTATTAATTATTTTGTTGCTATGCGAAAAAGTTAACAAATATAAAATCATTTATTTGAAGTAAGCTCAAGTTCGAGTGATGATGGAGAGGATATAGAGTTCCTATTTGCGATAAATGATCGGTGGTAAGTGACAACTTTGGCAACTCAATTTGAAACTAGGTAGACTTGTCTATCAGACAACGTTAGTCCATAAATTTGAACGATTTGGTAATTACGCTCACAACATTACCTCACAAACATGTAAAACAGTTGTGCGCTGGGAGTTGAATCTGATAGCAGCTCGGTTGTTGTTGTCTGGTGTTCAATTACTGGTTTGTTAAAGTTAAATTTGCACATATTTAGATTATCATCGTGTTCTTGGCGGATTTGTTGATATGATTTGGTAGCAATTAAAATTCTTCACAGGCTTCATCGGCTAGATGTCCAGTATAGCTTTTAAGATAATATACATATATCTTGCAAATCGTATTTAAAAAGCAGTAAAGCTGTTAAATAACACTCTTTACTTTTTCACATTATTACTCCATACTACTTTAAATTGAACGGGGTTTAGAATAAAAAGAATATTCATTGGAAAATAACGATTAATTTTATAAAACAACATAAAGGAGTCGCAGTACAGACCAATTCTCAACATCCAATGTAAAGGATACATACAAACAATTATGGCCGCCGCTAGCTAATGAAACACATATTTTGAGATAAGCTGAATTGATGAACTATTCAGAACAACTGCATAGAACTAGTTGAGCTGATAGATGTACTATTAAATCCTTCGATGTCGAAGTGCACTCTAAATAGTTAACGATGTTCCTTCACTACCATGAGTTGTAAGTAACGCCAAAAATGTTGTAGAAAGTTCAAGAGTGTTATTGACAAAGGTATCACATTAAAATTAATATGTAAAAGCATTTTTACTTCAGTGCGGACAAATTCCACTGATATAACTGCTGAAACATATTTAAAGTTGCAAATATTTAACTGAAAAAATCCAACTCATAATATTGTTTAACAGGGTGAGTTATAAACAGCCGCATTGTCGCACTGAGGCGGAGTACGAGGTTCTCCTCTTTTTATTACACATACATTTTTCCATGTGTAACTTAAAAATAAAATTGTTTATTAATTTTACAAATATTACCTTCTTACTCACTCATCAACCTCAAATCAAATACATTTTAAGGCAGATAATTTATTTAAATACAAAATCTTCTTTCTATAAATCTACATGGATTGATCCCGTGCAAATGCTAATGCTCAAGACCAGACCTGAACGTAATACCTTCAAAACGTCAATGTCGGGATTGGAATAGTAAGCAATAGCATTTTCTATTAACAGAAATATTACTGCAGTGAAACAACTGGATCTGTTGCGAGATCATATCATCAATTGAGATACTGAATGTTAATGACACCAAATGAACGGGGTTCTCCTATATTCTGCTTCATTCCATTTCGAAGTCGCTGGATGACATGTTTGGTCCCATACCATGGCCTTTAAGATTAGCCCTTAAAATTGTCTAGAAATAATTACTTTCTTTGAAGTTACATGAAAAATAATAACGTGCAAAAACTTAACTATGGCGAATTGAGAATCCGTAACGTACTGCATGTGATGGAATAAACCCAGAACTTATTAGGAATACTCTGCGTTACTTTCAAGAATGCCTGGCGTATTGCTTTGAAAGACAAGGAGAACACATTGAAAATTTGCTGCCAAATTAGACTTCACCCTAGTTATGTTGTTTTGGTTGTTAATTGTTAGAATAAAATAGTTTCTTCATTGAAAGATGAAATTGTGTGGTTTCTTATATAACCAAACCTAACAAAACGAAATTCTTCATAGCTATGTTGTGGTCTGTGTTACCAGTACAAATATTATTTCCGCACCAGATTCTACTATACCTTGGCAGTGCATTTAGAAAGTTTAATTTTCCAGTATAAAAACAATATAGTAAATCCCAGAACAACATAGTAATAAATAAAATATAGTAAATATAAAAATATAAATAGTTTTTTTTTACATTACAATAGATCTGTTACGAACATAATAGTACTGCCAACGCTGGGTTTTGCGAGAACTTCACGGTTTCACCCTGTCAAATCGTAAACATATAATTGGTTGCCTGCTATGTTGCTAATGCATTGACAATTTTCTTTTTAAAATTACACATAACAAAAGTGTGTGTGTGTGTAGAACCCGGTTTGTATATATACGTGTATGTATATACGAACGCGCCACATTACTTGTCTAATTTCGTCGTGCCACAATAAATGTGTTTAAGAGATATATTTAGGTGATAATACGCCAGTGTATTTTATGAATTATAAGTCTTAAGCAGGTGCTTAGAATTACTTAGAAAGTGACAACTCTGATGCGAAGAAATAATTGACGGCTATACCTGTAATGCTGAAATGATCTTCTTTACATTCATTTCATCATACAAGCACAGAAACATAACGTTACTGTTTAAGAAGATTTTAAATATACACTAATAATGCCTCACCACATTGTTAGTTTATTAACTTTTCCCCTAAATACAATTTAGTTGGAAGTTATTTCCTCATCTTCAATAAATTAAGCCTTTAATGGGAGCATTTTAAAAACTTTTTTGACTTATTGCGTTACAACCAAAACGCCAAAATTAGAACACAAGGCAAAGAAATTTTAATTTATAGTCAAGTTCTGCGATGAAACGTAACATTTGAGGTATCTAACATGCCAAAATTTTATTCTGTTTATGGTTTCTGCCACTATGATTGCGAATACGTTCGTGTCCATTATTTAGTATCTTGTACTGACGGCTAGTTCGCGAAGTCCTTTTGTTTTTGTTCTAGTTCGCAGAACTAATTCGCAATGATATAGTATGGGATAGCGATAACAGCGACACCTTACATGCCCAAATGCTACACCATAACGTGTTAAGTTATTTTTTTATGCTTTATAGTTTATATACACTTGTAAAGGATTATATCTGAACATAACGAAAAATTTCGAACCAATATTCATATGCGAGATGTAAAAACGATGTCTACCATCTGTATAGATAATAAAGGATAGCAATTTGAAGATCTAATTCTGTTTATTTTTAGGGAAACAGAAGCACTTTTTTTAGTAAAAACTTAATTTAGGGAAAATTATAAGTCACATACTAGGGTTGGTCAAATCTTCGACGCGCCAGATCCGAATTCGTCCGCAAGCGCGATCGGTACGAAAATTGAACGAATTGGTTGAACCAATCTGTCTTCGCTTCCCTGCTGTATATGCACGTACGGTACGTCATATTATGAGCTATAATATGTGTCTACTTCGTTATATGTAAGAACATTTTAACAGTTTATCTGTATATACTTCATGAGTCCGGCGTGCCGAAGATTTGGCCAACCCTACTTATAACTTATGTGTGCAGAATGTTCCATTAAAAAATATTATTATTATTATTATTGTTATTATTATTACTATTACTATTATTGCTAGTGTGGCTACTACTGTTATTATTACTATTACGGCTATTACTGATACTACTGCTATTACTTATTACTACTATTACTGCTGCTACTACCGGTATCACTATTATTACTACTGTTATTATTATTGCTACTATTGCTATTACTGCCATTATTGTTATACTATTAATTTCATTATTACCATCGTTATCATTACTATTCTACTATACTCTTGTTATTACTCCTATCACTTTTAATATTATTATACAGTTACTCTAATATTGTAAGGCATATATCAACATTAGAAAATCTAATTAAGTAAGAAGACTTATTTCATCTTCTTATTACCATTTTTTCAGATTTTACTGTATCTCAAATTATAAAAAGAAAGAATTGTTACGGAATTATTCTATCTACTTAAATCAATTCGCCCGTTTTATTCAATATTCACAGTTTCCTTTTATTTAGTTTGTTTGGAAGGGTACAGATTTGCTTTACTTAGAAAAGTACCAAATCGCAGTTAATCGCTGAAATATTGCGGCCATTTTGTACAATATACACTACCGCTCAAAAGTGTTTAGGCACTCTCACTGACAGCAAAAATGTATAAAAACTCGGCAAAAATGTTAATAATATTTAATTTTTATGTACAGATACACGTACATGAATAAAAATATACTAAATAAATGTGAAAATTAAAACGTTTAATTTAAATTTTGCTTTCATCTGTGTGACCTCCTCTTGATTTAATAATTGCAGCACACAATCGAGGCATTCTCGCAATAAGTTTTGCCAGAGTTTCTTGTGTTATTGAGGTCCAACTCGATTACAATTTGTTCCACATGTCGGTAGCTGATGTCGGAGCCGATTTCCGTACTTCCCGATCTAGTTCTTCGCATAGTAACTCGATTGGATTCAAGTCGGGGCTCTGGGGAGGCCATTCCATAATTTTGAGAGTTCTTTCCTCTTCTAAATGGCGTAAATAGTCTTTACATAATTTAGAGGAATGTTTTGGATCATTATCTTGCTGGAAGATAAAATTTTGACCCAATAGTCGAATTCCGGAAGGTATTGCGTGGTTCTCCAAAATTTCGCGGTAGCTTTCTTTTTTTAATATACCGTCAATTTTCACAATATCCCCTACACTAGTGCCAGCAAAACAGCCCCAAATGATGATAGAACCTCCACCATGCTTCACGGTAGCAGCAATACACTCTTCTCTGACACGTTCACCCACAGATCTTCTTACGAATATGCGTCTTCGGGTTCCGAACATCTCAAATTTGGACTCATCCGTCCATAGGACGTTGTTCCACTCTTCTATGATCCAGTGCTGGTGTTCACGAGCCCATTTAAGTCGATTTTGCTTGTTTTGTTTGCGTAGTAATGGCTTTTTCATCGCAATACGTCCATGGAGCCCGGCTTTTTCTGTAGGCGACATTTGACTGTAGAAACACTATCTAGTTTTTGGCGACCAACATTTAATTCTGCGGTGATTTCCGGGGCTGTTTTGCGTCTATTTAACTTGCTGGTAACCACAATTCTGCAATCATCTGCAGATGTCGCTTTTGGCCTTCCACTCCGTCTTTTATTAAGAAAACTGCCAGTTTCCGGATATTTTTTTACGTTATAGTCAACCGTAGCGTGGTGTATTTTCATTTTTTTGGCAATTTGTCGATTACTTATGCCACTTTTATGGTAAGCTATGATAAGCACACGTGTTTCCGTACTAATTTCTCTTCGCGAAGGCATTTTAAAAAATTGTCACACGATATTTCGCTCACGACGTGAATAGAGTAAATACCACACTGCAACTGACTATAGGTTACAGATTTCACTATAATCTTCTAGGAAGGTAATTTAAACATTATTACCTACAATCTAACAGATGACTAAATTTACCCAGTAAATTCAGAGGGATTATTAGGGTTATTGTAATTGCACCGCAATAAACAGTTTATGGTAATCTGACCAAGTGCAGGTAAATGATAGTAAACCTTATTCGATATAATGAGTCTTTATCTTACTGAACTACATTTCAAATACGTATTTAATTTTATTATAATGTTTTTTTTTGATAAACATAATACTATATGAATAATCCATGAAAACAGGGGTGCCTAAACACTTTTGAGCGGTAGTGTATATGTTAGATGTTTTATTTTAATAAATATTCAGTTTGTTCGTTTTCTACTTAGTTTATATATGGAATTACCATTATTTCCTCGTGGCCCTAATTTAATGGCCAACGATTATGATATTATCATGATATTTCTATAAGTACATAGTGTTTTCTAAAATACACGTTGTATATAATATGTTTCGTATAATAATCCTGCAGGAACTGCAACCTTTCTTATATAGGCCACACAAACAGGAAAATAACTGTCTGAAGAGAACACAAAATAGTGGTACGAGCAGACAACCTCAGCGTTAACGCAACACGTACTGATGACTGGACACAAAATCGACTTCGAAAACAAGAACGATACGTACGAGTGAACGTCTTCCGACAATCAAAGAATAAATACCTATGTGCAACTTTCCTTGACTTTAAAGGGGCTTATGATACCGCAAGCCTATCAATCCTGAACTGCAAGCTTAGTAAATTAGGAATTTCACTTTCGTGACTTATGTTTTAATTAGTATATGTACGTAATTTAGACAATAGTACAGTTGGCCCACGAATAGCAAGTAATGGATTACCTCTGGGTTTGGTGTTATGTGCTATGTTGTTAAATACATACACTGTAGACTTTCACTTTGAATATACCTTCACTAAAATAATACAATACGCAGATGATTTCTGTGTATATGTACAACACAAAAATGTCGATCGATGTAAGAAAGTAATGAGTTATGTCTTGGATTTCATTGACAAATGGTGTTTAAGCAACGGAATACAGCTATCAGTAGAAAAAACTAAAGTTACATTTTTCAATAGACACAATATCAGCAATACTAGTTCTAGCATATTAGGACGCCATCCTAAGTACCTACCTAAGTATGATTCTGGATAAGAAACTCAATTGGAAGTACCATATTGACTATATTGTGAACAAATGTAATAAAGGACTTAACTTTTTATGAATGATAGCCAAAACATGGTACGAGGTGGAACCTAAAACGTCTCCTTTTTCAGAAAGCATACCTCAGGTCTATTATAGATTTTGGGTCCATCCTCTATGAATCAGCAAATAAGTCTGGGCTGAAAAAAACACATGTAAATTAAATATTCAAAATAAAGTACTAAGGATATGTCTGGGAGCAATGTGTTCTACACCAATTGAACCACTGGATGTTGAGACAATGGAGCCGAATTTACATTTGAGGCGAAAATTACTTGCCGAAAAATTTATATTGAAATGTATCCATATAAATCCATTTCAAAACTCAATACTTATGATATAATTCATAAGTACTGGAACAAAAAGTCATCTCCGCCACTTTGTTCTGCATTTAGAGATACCTCTGCACATATAGACAGATTTGGTAGCTAAGACAAACGTCAAATTCTTACTTTGACTTTCTTATAATACAGACATCATCTATGCCATTTTTAGCGCAATCTTTCATAAAGAACAATGTATTATGTTTGATTTTGAATCAATATTCTGTCCCAACACATATTTACTGTGATGGATCGAAGACACATGAGGGACTTGGGTGTGCACTTATTCTAGGTGCTTTGGGATACATTTTTATTCTTAAAATAAAATTTTCTACAATTTCGTTAGATTTTTGATCTGTGAGAATAATAGGTGTAGTACATGCAATACTGTAGGTGATCTGGATCATATCTTTTTCGATTGTGAGAAACATTACCAAACTTGTTGTAATCTCTAGGATAGTATAGCTGCTATAAATGTGGAAACGCCATTCAACCTTCAACATATATTAACCGTGAATAGAAATAGACGTACTAGACCGTTTAATTTTATTTTTAAAAAAATTAGGGGAAAAAATCTGATTTGGCTTTGAGATCCATGGCCTAGTGTAGTTTGTGATATAAAATGTGTAACGTCTTTGAATGTTTTCTAATATCAGTTAGGGATAATATCCGAAATGCCACAAAAAAAATAGGGTGTGGTAATCATACAGCAGGTAACAATGACCCTTTCCTTAGTACACGTAGTAAGTAGCAAGTTGGCTCTTATTCGCTTTTGGAAGGGACGATGGTATGTTATACGGCAAATATGGACGACAAAGCGTTTTGAAGCAGTGTTTTTGTATAATCACCCAAAGGGCCCAAGGATAAGTATTGCAACGGCTACCAGGTACTTATATAAAACACCATATTATATACGACGCTGAACAAGGCGATACCAACAGACGGGAGCGGTAGATGATGTTACAGGATGCGGTCAATATCGTACGAGTACAACCAGGCAAGATAAGGCAATAATTAATTTATTCAGTAGAAAACCGCATTTAACATTGCGTCAAGGGCAATCTAGGTCGAGGAGAAATATAAATATTAGTTTAATGACTCTTAGAAATCGATTGCTTGAGTACGAGATTGCTTACCGCAGCACACTACAAAAACCATTGCTCTCGGACAAACACCGACAGGCGCGCTTAAGAGCACGGGAAAATATCAGCAGAGCAAAGCATAGTCTAGCCGTACAAATCGCATTGTCGAACGAGCTGTAAAACATGCAGTGAAGGTCCATGTTTGGAGATGTTTTAATGTTCGTGGCTTTGGGATGTTATGCGTCTTTACTGGTAATTTAGACGCTCAGCGGGTGGCGCAATTACACAAAAAAGGGACTACTGATATCCACTAAGGTCTGGTTAAGAGTGGTACTGAGAAGTGGATTTTGCAAAAGGATAACTGTTTCGTCCTTAACGGAAGTAATTTATTTTAAATATCAGAAGTAGATCTAGATATATAGAGACAGACAATCAGTCCGAGTGACAGTTGGAGTTGAGTTTTTACGCGTATTTTAAGTCACTTCGTGTAGTCTTCGCGGGTACATTCATTGAGAAAAATAATAAAAAGTGTTAAAACAGCGCAATCGAATCATTTGTGTATTTCTCTGGTCCTTCGCAATCTAATCACTAAAAGAAACTAGTGTTGGAGCAACCAGTTCGATACAGTCCACACACCGTTGATTTTAGCTCCGCACACAAAAACATTTGGTCCTTCGAGCCGGATATTCAGTGCCGTATCCAAATCGGTATCTGCTAAGCTACATCACAGAAGACAAGACTGGTAGAAGATACAAGTTGGGCAATAAACCACACAACAGGTGTCCAAATCTTATCTCTACGCTTCACACCACATTCATATCTCCGCAGTATGGAGCAGTCGCTAAAAGGTTTAAAATACAAAGGAGGCAACATAAAAACCGCGTTAACAAGATTCTTAACCTACATGGATTCAATTCGTGAAACCCAATTCGACTCCACATAATTACAAACACGATTAGCAAAGGCGAAGGAAACATGGTCAAACTTTCACGATATCCAAACACAGATTGCAATTTTAGAAGAAAGTGAAAATGATCAAGAAGAATTGAGATTGAACTTGAGGAAACTTATTTCGAGGCCATTACACAAGCCGAGAAAATCCTAACTTCCTCTTCGACAAGCAATATTCACAATGCAATAATCAAATCGGAAGAAAGTTTGTCCGAGATCATGTTTAACCCGGTGCCTCAAATGCCGCGCATTTCATTGCCCAATTTCGCTGAAAATTTCGAAGAATGGGTTCCGTTCAGCCAAACCTTTGAATCACTTGTTGAAGTTAACCAAGCCTTATCGACAATTCAAAAGTTTCATTACCTAAAGTCAAGCCTCAAGGGTGAAGCTGCTGAATGCATTCAGGATTTAGCAATCATCACAGACAATTATGCCATTGCATGGGCCACTTTAAGAGACAGGTACGACAACAAGAAACTTTTTATTAGGAAGCACACATTATCCATATTAGAACTACCAAGTAGCAGTCACGAAAATTCTATTATACTACGACAAATTCTGAATGGGGTACAAAAATATGTCATAGCACATAAGGCTTTGAACCGCCTTACTGATCAATGGGACGACTGGTTAGTCAGCGTCCAACAAACTAGATCGCACTACATATAAAGAATGGGAAGCCACCATGAAAATAACGGAGATTCCTACATATTCGGGTCTTGTCCAGTTCCTTGCGCATAGATTAAATACCCTGAAAACCACGCGATCTGCGTCGATTCCTGTCACAAGAAGTAAGAATCAAAAATTATCAGTCTCATACGTCGTCAATCAGGCCAGACTATGTATTGTGTGTAAGGGTGAACATGCTGTCTATCAGTGCCAAAGGTTCCTTGATCTATCTATTGATGAGCGTTTAAGACAAAAAAAAGGCCAAGCTTTGTCTAAATTGTCTAAAATCTGGGCATCAAATGAACACATCCAGTTCAGGCTGCTGGAAAAAGTGC
Source organism: Trypoxylus dichotomus (assembly GCA_023509865.1). Lineage (NCBI taxonomy): Eukaryota > Metazoa > Arthropoda > Insecta > Coleoptera > Scarabaeidae > Trypoxylus > Trypoxylus dichotomus. Next base: position 34,493,955 of record CM042075.1, read on the forward strand.
AAACAAGAACATAACACATTCCTTCAACGAGTCGGTCAACATCACATGAGCAAATTGCAGCGCACACAGCTCAACACCATCTGCATGTAATATTATCCACGGCAATCATTCATGTCCAAGATAGCAAAGGAACATTTCAACCATGCAGAGCTCTATTAGATTCAGGTTCGCAATCTAATTTTATGTATAATGCATTAGCTACGAAATTAGGATTGCAGCAAAATTCAATAAATGTACCTGTAGGTGGTATAAATAAGACAACTGCGAAAGTTAGTAGGTCCGTCTCTGCGATAATAAAATCAAGATACAACGCATTGAAGTCAGCAATAAACTGTTTCGTAATTCAAAACACTAAAACTAAATTCCGTCCGAGACAATTGCTAAAAGCAGTATAGACATCCCACGAAATATACGTCTCGCAGATCCGGAATTTAATGTTCCCCGTAAAGTGGACATGTTGATGGGGCAGAACTATTTTGGCATATGCTCTGCATAGGGCAAATTAAAATACCTAACAGAAATTAGTTGTCCAGAAAACTCGACTAGTTTGGGTGATTTCTGGAGCAATTGGTATGATAAATTACGCACGCCAATCATTCATTTGCAATCTATCAATTGAACGACCACTAGACTAACTGTTAAGACAATTTTGGGAAATTGAAGAACGTCCTTCAGCAAGCAACTACACACCCGAATGAAAATGGCAGGTTACGACTTTTATTTACTCCATCATGCTGTTCTCAAGAGCGAGAGCATAACAACCAAATTACGAGTGGTATTTGACTCGAAGGCAAAGATCAAGCTCGTCACTCAACGACATTTTGATGGTAGGTCCGGTGATACAGGAAGAATTGTTTTACATCGTATGCAGATTTCAAACGCACAAGATTGTTTTGACTACCGACAAAGCGAAGATGTATAGACAAATACTTGTTGCGAAAGAGCAGACTAGGTTCCAGAGAATCGTGTGACGACCAAATTCATCTGAACCTCTTCAAATTTACGAACTCAACACAGTCACTTATGCAACGTCATCAACATCCTTCCTAGACTAGAGCGTTGCATCAGTTGGCTCAAGAGAAAAGCGCAACCCTTCCGATTGGTTCTAAGATGGTGTTGTCGGATTTCTACATGGATGATCTCCTAACTTGAGAAGATACACCGCAAATGGTAGAAACGATATTCCATGAACTTAATGATATATTATAAAATAATGATGTTTCAAGCTTCGAAAATGGGCTAGCAATGATCAACGACTTTTAGCGACGTTACTACCCGATGCGGTCGAGACAATTGTGTTAAACTTGGATGATCATGGCAGTATAAAGACATTAGGCATACAGTGGGATTCAAAGCAAGATCTTCTTCAGTATAGAGTTACATCAAGCGACGATATAGTGCGCAACAGCAAGTGCGTCGTTCTGTCCAAAATTTCTAAAATACTCGATCCTTTGGGTTCAGGCTAAAATGTTTATCCAAACGTTATGGCAAGAGAGGATATCCTGGGACCAATTATTACCATTACATCTGCACACCGAATGGTCTCGTTACGAAGGTAATCTACTAATATTAAATTTAATTAAAGTGCTAAGAAATGTAATATCCCACACGTGGTGGAGCTACATAGATTTTGCGATTCCAGCGAGAGGGCCTATGGAGCATGTATTTACGTTCGATCCTGCGATACAAAAGGACAAATCATCTATGTTACTATATTCCAAGTCCAGGGTAGCTCCATTAAAAACTTTAACAATGCCGAGATTGGAATTGTCTGCAGCTTTACTCCTTTCTCAGCAAATGCAGAAGATTACAAAAATTCTTGACATCCATGTAAACAAAAAAATTACTGGACCGATTCGACAATAGTGCTGGCCTGGATCCGTACATCTTCCTGACAATTAAAAACATTTGTGGCAAATAGGGTCTTCGAAATTCAGAATACCACATTTGCAGACGATTGTAATCATATTTCAACAACTGAAAACCCAGCGGATCTGTTATCCAGAGGAGTTCCGCCACAGCAACTGCTTGACAACAATTTATGGTGGCATGGTCCCTCATAGATGTTACAGAACAAATGCAGTTGGCCGCAATCATCAGTCACTATTGAAAGCATACCCGTACAAGAACAGTGTGAAGGGCAGGTGATGTGCAACATTAATACAATCCACTTCGATTTATTTTGAAGATATTCCTCATTCACTCGGTTAATACGAGTAGTGAACGAAATTGCTAATACATCACATACACCGATCTGAGCTTCATGCGGGTACTCAAGTTGCTCTAGCTAAAATTCGAAACAAATTCTGGCCATTGTCAGGCCGCACCGCTGTACGACATATTATACGGAAATGCGTCATTTGTTTTAAGGCTAATCCTGTGGCGTAGCAACCTATTATGGGGGATCTTCCTAATGAAAGGATCGAACCTGCAAGACCATTTGCCAACACGCCTGTGGATTACTGCGGACCACTTCTGATTCGTGATGGCATCAGGAAAAGACCCGCAAAGATAAAGATATATATGACGTATTTGTCTGCAAAGTTGTCAAGGCTGTTCACATTGAAGTAGTGAAAGGATTGGATAGTGAATCCTTCATACGCGCTCTTAAGCGATTTATAGGACGAAGAGGTATGCCAAGGAGCATTTGGTCAGATAACGGTATTAAGGCTAATAAGGAGCTGAAGGAGCTACAGCATCTACAAAATATAGAATTAAAGAGTCACGAAGTCGCTGATTTTTTGTCCAGTGAAGCTATCGAATGGCATTATATTCCGCCTAGGGCACCTCACTTCGGAGGGATTTGGGAGGCGGTCGTGAATTGTTGTAATTATCACTTTAAACGTATTATTGGCAATTCGTTACTAGCATATGAGGAACTCCATATAATATCTGTGCAAATAGAATCTATTTTAAATTCCCGACCCTTAACGCCTATGTCCGAAGATGTGCGAGATCTTTCTGTTTTAACACCCGGTCATTTCCTCATTGAAGATTCTCTTCGAAGCAATTCGGAACCCAATTTAGAAGGCCTCAAGATGACCCATTTATCTCGGTGGCAAGTAATAGGAAGGTTGAATCAGCATTTCTGGCAGCGATGATCCAGGGAATATCTACAGCAGCTACAGCGACGTACCAAGTGGAGTCAACAGTCTGGCGACAATCTACGCATAGGTCAATTGGTTCTGGTAAGGGAAGACAACGTTCCGCTGTTAGTTTGGTCAATGGGCCGAGTTACCACGCTCTGTCCAGAAGAAGATGGTATTGCGCTGGTAGCAGTTATTAAAACTAGTCGAGGTGAAGTGAAACGTCCGGCCAATAGGCTTTGTGTTTTGCCAATGAACATTGTAGAATAGAATTTTTAGATTATGTATCATTTAGCACATCTTAATCTTTTATTGTTTCCTATTTTTTTCTTGAAAGGGTAGACTGTCAACGCGGGCGGCATATTTCGTTCTCAACGAAAGTAATTTATTTTAAATATCAAAAGTAGATCCAGACATATAGAGAGAGACAATCAGTCAGAGTAATAGAGTTGAGTTGAGTTTTTACGCGTTATTTAAGTCGCGTCGCAGTGTTCGCGAATATATTCATTGAAAAAAATAATAAAAAGTGTTAAAACGACGCAATTGAATTATTGGTGTATTTCTCTGGTCCTTCAAAATACAATCATTAAAAGAAACTAGTGTTGGGGCATCCAGTTCGATACAGTCCACACATGGTTGATTTAGCTCCGCACACACAAACAATAACCATCTAAAATACCGAAGCAGACTGTGTACGGGCTACTAATTCACATTACAAAATCGAATTGGCCTTCGCAGTCGCCGGATGCTAATCCAACCGAGAATATGATGGCTATCATGAAACACAAGCTCTGAAGTGAGCGTACATATAAAATGGAAGAGCTATCTCGTAGCATAAAACATATTACTACCTACGCCTTACGCTGAAAATTTGGTAGAAAGCATGGAAAAACGTTGTCAAACCATTCGTTGATTTTATAACGAAAAATTATAATTTTCCTTGCTATTATCAACGTTTTTTTTTTTTCGAAAAAATGTAGGTAGGTAAATGTGGCAGGATTAAAATCTACGTTCTCTCGCTATCGCACTATGTAAAATAAACTAGACAGATGTTTATGAGAATTTTGTTAAAGAAACAAACAATTTTATTGCCAAAATAGTACATTCTAATAAAATACATACTGTTATAATTAGAGACTGAATTATATGCAAAGTGGACATATTTTATTTTATTTATTTATTATATTTTACATCTATTTATAGATGTCTTACACTGATTAATTAATTAATTAATTAACGCTAATTAACATTAATCAATGTAATACATCTACATATAGACGTAAAATATAATAAATAAATAAAATAAAATATATGCGCTTTGCATATAATCCGGTCTATAGTAATAATGTTTCCTTAAACCAACCACCTTTTGCTTTAATAATTGCCTGGCAGATACACGGCATCTAAACTAATCGCTCCAAACACGATTCGTCTGTAACGGATTATAATTTTAAAAACATGTACCTACATTTAATGTAATGCAACATACATACATATTTGCTAAATGTGACAGAGTTTATGTATATATGAATATAGTTATTATGTAATTTTATAACTTAACATAATAAATGTAATAAGAAAGAATTTTGCGTCATTGGTTAACTAGCAGCCAATTAAATTCAACATACTCATTATATAATTTGCAATTTATTTGAATCTGGTGCACTAATTTCTTTCGTTGGAGTATACATAATAAAATGACAAAGCTACTTGAGCTCACACATTCACTTGATCCACTTACTGGCTGACGGCATTGTTAATTGAAGTCTGCCGTAATTTGGGATGCGGTAAGGCGGCGATTTCTCAGGGAAATCACTCGAATGTATCGGTCGTGTCGTTCCATCGTTGATCTAGGCCTTCCACTTGGCTTTCTGTTCTCAAGCGTACCGGTCTCTTCTCTCTTTTAATTATCCTGCGCCCACGACACTCAGAAATATTTTAATTGCCGAGTAATTTCTTCATATTCTTGGGCAGGTTTCAATCCAATTCCCTGTTTTTGGAATATCTTCGGTCAAATAAACTAACAATGTGAACAAGGTTCTTCCTAACGCAATCACACATGTCTCCAGTTAACTCCAGTATCATACTGAATGTGCAATGTGTTATAAATTACAAGGCAGGTGGATGATTCTATTTCATAACGCATTCATCCCCAATTTCCTACTATTTACGCGTTATTGCTTTATTGCCATTATAAAATTTAATACAGGAGTACATTGTTTTCGCGTTTGAATGGACTTTGTACGTCTTTTTCTTATGAATGTAGACTATCAATATTAGATTATAACTGTCATTCTAAGAAGACTAGCATGAATTCCTCAAATATTTTCAGTAGTTCTAAGTGTAACACAATATATTAATATATATATATATATATATATATATATATATATATAATATATAATATATAATATATAATATATAATATATAATATATAATATATAACATATATATAACAAGTCCATTCAAACGGGATATATATATATATATATACAAAGTGTCCAATTGCAAGTGCACCGGGTTGGCAACACAAAAATCCCTGCTTTGAAGAAAAATTGTTCAGTTTTACTTCTATATGTTGGACAGGTTTACGTGAACCCGTCCCACTGCTGTCAGTTTTCGGTCATTATTGTATTTATGTTTTTGTTAGTGATTCTATCAGCTTTCGCATTTATTTCTTTAATCGGTACCCTTTAATCTGTTATCTGTAATCATTATACAAACTGTCTTTTTCAAGACAATGCCGTTTACATTATAGCAAGATACATTTATTGTGATGGCGCATTTTTGAAGTGCGACATTAACCGAAAATGGAAACTGGGAATATTCACTACCGTCATGGTTTCAACAGTTCCATAATGAGTATCCTGATGTGATGATAGCTTATGAAACATTTAAGTGTCATCGTAATAGACTGGTAAAGAGGTTTATGCAAACTAGTAGCGTTACAAAACGGAAGGCTGATCAAGCACCATCTGTGCTGACAGAAGATAGAGTGGATGATATCAGGCAACGAATGGATGTTAATCCTAACAAATCTGTTAGAAAATTGGCACTGCAAACAGGTACCCGTGTGATTCAGAGAATATTCCTTTTTCATATTTATCAAAATTGTAGGTATTTGTCGTGGAAGTGCCCATATGGCCGTAAGGAAGAAATCGCGTATGCATCCCTATAAAATTCTAATTATGCAACATTTACGTGTGCAAGATATTGAACTACGACAAAATTTCTGTCACTGGTTTAATGAAACACTAGGAGATGATGATTTCGATAGCAGCTTTTTTTCTGATAAAGCGTGGTTCCATTTGTCAGGATACGTAAACTCTCAAAATTATCGTACATGGTCAGTAGAAAATCCACATGTTTCGTAGAAACTAATCTCCACCCTATTAAAGTTGGCGTTTGGATCGCCATAGAAATGCTACTAGAACCGTTTTTTTTATGAAGATAGATTTATAAGTTACAATGGCCTGCATATTCACCGGATTTAACTCCTCTGGATTTCTTCCTGTTTGGTTATATGACGAATAAAGTTTACAGCAATCGGCTTCACAATTTAGATGAGCTACAAGCTGCAATAACACATGAAGTGCAAAATATTACAGAAGAAATGCTGCAGATATCACCCATATATATATATATATATATAACACATGGGCTGAAAAGTCTCGGGCCTAACACATAGATGACGCTAGTTTTATTGCAGTCACCTTTCTCTCAGTTAGTACTAACCTTCAAAAGATAGCTGTTAAAATTTCATGATATTCTATTCATTAGTTTGTGAGTTATTGTGCTAAGAGTCACGCTATTTTTGTTATTTTCAAAACAATGGATCAAAAACAATTTCGTGTTTTAATTTTACACTGCTTCTTGATGGGAAAAAATACCGTTCAAGCGAAGCAATGGCTTGAAAAGTGTTATGGGGACTCCGCTCCATCAGAAACAACAATAAAACGTTGGTTTGCTGACTTCAAACGTGGTCGTAGAGACACCGATGATGCAGAACGCAGTGGACGTCCAAATGAGGCGGTAACACCAGAAAACATCAAAAAAATCCACAAAATCGTTTTGAGTGATCGAAAAGTGAAGTTGCGTGAGCTAGCTGACATCGTAAAGATATCAAAAGAACGTATTGGCTTTATATTGCATGAGCATTTGACTATGAGAAAGCTCTGTTCAAAGTGGGTGCCGCGTTTGCTCACTGTTGACCAAAAACAAGAACGTGTTGATGATTCTGAGCAGTGTTTGGCCATGTTTAAACGTAACAAACCGAAATTTTTGCGTCGATATGTGACAATGGATGAAACATGGATCCATCACTTCACTCCGGAATCAAAACGATCGTCATCTGAGTGGACAGCAACTGGTGAACCTCGTCCAAAGTGCCCGAAAGCACAACAATCGGCAGGAAAGGTTATCGCCTCGATATTTTGGGATGTGCGTGGTGTAATATTCATCGACTATCTTGAGAAAGGAAATACCGTCAACAGTGAATATTATATAGCGTTATTGGAGCGTTTGAAGGCCGAAATTGCAAAGAAACGACCGCATATGGCAAAGAAAAAAATTTCGTTTCATCAAGACAACGCACCGTGTCACAAGTCAATCAAAACACTGGCAAAACTACATGAATTGAACTTCGAATTGCTTCCACATCCACCGTATTTGTCAGATTTAGCTCCCAGCGACTACTGACTGTTCGCAGACCTCAAAAAAATGCTCGCCGGTAAGAAATTTCGCACAAATAAAGAGGTTATCGCTGAAACTGAGGCCTATTTTGAGGCAAAAGATAAATCGTTCTACAAAAGTGGTATTGAAATGTTAGAGCGGCGCTGGCATGATTGCGTTGCTCTTGATGGAGATTACGTTGGTGAATAAAGCTAATTTTGAACCAAAAAAACCGTGTTTCCTTTGTTAGGCCCGGGACTTTTCAGCCCATGTGTTATATATATATATATATATATATATATATATATATATATATAAACTATATTTAACTTCTTCTCTTGTTTGTGTTGGGACTTTTCTGTATATATTGATTACATTTATTCACCGATATTGTAAATATCGGTGAATAAATGTAATATGAACCGCACAGAAAAGAAATCTATAAAAGAAATTAGAGGGAGTTCACGTTGTTTTGTCTCCAACAACAACAAAACGTCACTAATAATAGTTCAATATGAAAATAATGAAAAATTTAGAATAAATAAGATATTATATAGAAAAAGGGAATATCATTACAGAACACAGCGAAAACGGGTTAGTAAAACGATAGCATAGGGTATGCTCAAATTATCCAAGGTAGTATAACTGTTTTCTAAGTATAGACCATACTGGACGTATTCGAGAAAATATTCGTTAGTTACTGTAAGTACGGCTCGCTTATAGAAAAGTGTTTTCATTGATAGTTCGTTTAATCGTTATTGCTTATTTTTGTGTTAAATTAGTTTTAGTTTTGTAAATAAAATGATTTATTAAAACAATATTGCTTACTTAACTTGACACCCGTGAGAACGTAACAGTATCTATCAATTTTGATACAAGCTGCAACCAACACAAATTAATATAGTTACATAAAATAATCCAGTTACTCAAATATAGGCTTATCTTATTAAAAATATGAAATACTGATGGATCATCTTTACATAAATGTATAAATATAGATTCAACTGTATATTAATACACATGTATTCCATTTAAAAAATCTGAAGTTAGAACGCCAACTTATACATCTAGTGACTCAATGGCCCCAAATATAACCACGTAAAATACATGGGCGTTCCATTTGCTTACAAAACATCGTGTACAGTCAAAAATGTACTTCGCCTTTCCCCAGTTACTTTTTATATTTCTGTTAGTGTTGGAAACATTGAATTTTATATATTGTCTAACAACTTTATCTGAAATTGTTAATTTATAAGTTATCAAATTTAAGTCAATGAAGGTTCTTAAAACTAGAACAACAAATATTCCGCGTATTTTGTCCCTAATGGTTATGTTGCATCCAACACATTACAATGGATTAGCATGTACTGACAAGAAAATAAATTGGCAATTAAATATGTTAGTTATGCCATAATAGACTTTTCTTGTACGTACTAGGTATAAAATTTAATATACAAATTCGGCACGGAAATTTACATAAAATACTAAGGGATTCTAATAAAGAATTAAGAAATCTGAATAAATCACGAATCAGTTTCCAATTAAGTTTTATATCTTAATATGTAATAATAATCATAATTGATTATTTCATAAACATGCAATGTCAGGATATTTAACTAAAATGTGAAATTAAAAGTTTGAGACTAATTGCAAGTAGACATTTGTCTTAAATGATATTCGATCGCTATTAAGTGCCTTTGTGTTAGCATTAACGAAAGCAAATTGCAAGAGTACTATAAAATTCATTAAATATTTCTATTAAAAAATAAAATAAAATTATGTTTACAGTATCTTTGAAATAAAGCATACAATGAATAAATTAATCATACCTTCTCGACCTCTCTCCGATGCTGGCATGAAACACAAAGCTATTGAATTTTTGGATGTAATCATGTAACCCTTAGTTGTTTGCTTAAGCATGTATAAGCAGGTATATGTATATACATATATCATTTATATACATAATTTACGATCAGGCGCGTTCTTACGATAAAATAAAAAGGAATTAATATACCTTCATTATGTACTTGAGAACTTTAGTGTTTTCTTCATTCTGGCGTAAGTAAAATATATTTCAAAGTTTAGGAAATTTGATTTTGGGTTTAATTTTCATACATGAAACGTGCTCTTAAAATACTCTTGAAACAGTGATAATGAGAAAAGCGGAAAATAAAATTGGAATAAGAAAAATTTCATTACATGCAGGCGTCCATGAAATAAAATAAAAAACTATGAAAACGGAAAGAGGTAATTTTATTAGACTTAAATCCAAAATATGTTGTGGAAATTTCTTCCAGACGCGAGAAAAAAAATGATAGACATCTAAAATAAAAATTTCTCTATTATTCACAGACGAAATATACGTACGTAAGCATATTATTGAACCCGTAACATGCCGTTTGAAAGGTAAACAGTGCTATCTTGTAGTTTTTATATCAACAGCCGTATATTGCGGTGTCTGCGTATGTATGCGAGTTTGGTCGGATGGATCTATTATGCATAAACATTCTGCATCCATATGCGGCACATATTAGAATTTCCTATTGTTTCTTAATTGACATTCGCGTCGTAATTAAATCATTTTTTTCGGTTTTATGTTCTATATAATTACAGCTTTTCATTTTTCGTCCATTTTTTTATTTCAAAGACACATAAACTACTCCATCAGTGTAACGCTTGCGCCATTGCTAATAGTGTTGTTTTAAGCACTAGTCATTAGTTAATTTAGTGTAAAATTGAAGTTTCAAACAGCCGTATAAAGTTAAAGATTAATACATGTAGTAATAATACCATCTTACGAATTTCATCAGCGGTCAATAGAGTAAAATTGCTTTTACACAACTCTTGCTTAGAAATAAATTTAAAGAATACTGTATATTTCTTGCTTATATTCATTGTACTAAAAGTATATTTTCCATTTTAATATAACAAGCTTTTCCGAAATATTTATTTAAAAATATACAAATTAAATTAAATTCTCTACTTTAATTTAGAATTGTTGCATCTTGATGACACATTACTCCCTCAGGAACATTTTTGTTTTAAAATTGCAGTTTAATCAATCGAATGTTCATAATTAGTTCCCGTGTAGTTGAGGTTACGTATCTTACCCTAAATTTGGATAAATAAGTATAGCATTTATTTATAAGACGTTTGTAAAGGAAGTTTTAATTCAATTGAATAGTCATACCATTTTTCTCTTCGTCATATAGGACTAACTTGTATGAAATCCTGTGGTCCTATCTTTTTTAATCCGCATTGTTTTATTTTTTGCACAAACCTCCTTTGAGAAATTTCAACTTCGTCGAAAGGGAAAGAAGTTTTGGTAAGAGTTCCGTATAAGGGGCATGTAGTCAGGGATTTTAATCGCGTTTTGCTGTGTTTATATATCATATAACATGATGGATATATATATATATATATATATATATATATATATATGATCCTTCTTTTTTTTTAGGAGTTTAGTTTAAGGTACCTAAAAGTCGATTTAAAAAGTGTTATTTCTAGGTTATATTTAGTGGTATGTGAGTCATAGTTTACGGAATTTAGGTTGGTACTTATTATGTTCAGACTAAAAGTTCTTAAAACAAAAGCAAAATCCTGAGCGGTAACTTCGAGCATTACACAAAAAGTGTACCGTACTGGTAGTAAATTATAAAATGCACTCTAATATTAACGTGATTTTGTTAGATGCATTCAAGTAAGCCCGTCCGCCAATACGAAACATATAAAATAATATGGTATATTAAGTCTACATTGTTTGAAACATCAAGGCACTAATTCGTGAGTAGGTCATGCACAGCAACTACCACAAAAGGACAGATAAAACTAGTTCTAAAATAGTATAAGATTAATTTATTGCAAATAATCACCAAAATGAAACAACAAAAACATATTTCTAAAATAATAAACGACTAATGAAATAACAAATAATCCTGGGAATAAAATAATATACTACAAAGTATTTTCCAAATAATAGATTGGAAAATAATTCTGCAAAATAAACAATATGCTAGAAAATAAAGAAAGATAATTCTGTAACATGTTCTAAATATCTCGAGGAAAACTTCTAGGATGTGCAAAACTATGATATTTAAATTATACAAGTTTAATGCATATTAATGTATGATTTTAGGAAAAAAATATTCCTAATTGAAAAAACTAACACTTTGCCTTCATACGAAATAATAACAAAAAAAGGAGACTTGAAATTTACATTGGGTACTGCTGTCTAAGAGTCAACACCTGCTTTACATATACAAAAATAAAAAGTATGGGATAGTAAATATTATGCAACAGATTATTCCCCAATATTTATTTAAATCAAATTTTACCGCTCAGGATTTTGTATTTATTTAGTAACTTTTAGTCCAAACACAATAAGTACCACCCTAAATTTCGTAAACTATGACTCATATACCACTAAATATAACCTAGAAGTAGCCCTTTTTAAATAGACTTTTACGTATCTTAAACTAAACTCCTAAAAAAAAGAAGGATAATTTTAAACATAGCAAAACGGGGGCTTTCCATTAGAATCCATAAAAATCACTCGATGACCCTTATATGGAACTACAGCCGAAATTTCATCTAATGCAGTGCCTACACCACGCGGGATCCTCTTAATAGGGAAACGTCAAAGTCTGTTTTAGTACGAGCGTCACTTACTGGGAGCAGCAGTATCGCATCCAACTTCACTATATTTACGCCATCCTCTTGCCTCTCTTACCCGTTTCCATATAATTGTCGTTATAACGTGAAAACAATATAAAAGGCAGTTGATTCCAGTTGGAGTACACTTTTCTCGTGTGCATTTGAACTGTGAAGTTTATATTATATCGATTCGTATAAGCGTGTGTTATGTATTGTAAGAATACTTGAAAAGCTTCATAGATTCCTTTACAAGGACGAAGAGGTAAGTAATCTATTATTTTTTCATTATAAATATCAGAAAAAAAGGACATATCACATAATTATGATAAACTACACATTAGTTTACACTGCAATCCTGTAGTTCAATCATCATAACTGTTATTTGTTCCAAGGTGAATTATAAGACATTTGAATTACACTAAACCATATATCCAGTTGTAGTTATTAAGAAAGAAATTAAAAGGGCTTGGTACCACACAAAATGTAATATGTTATAGGTGTATAACATATGAATAACTCGAATTAGGAAAACCAAATTACATAGCGTGTAAGAGAGGTAGAGGTTTATAAGAAGTACCGGCTACCTCACAACCATCCCAGTCATTACACAAGGTTACATCTAGAGTACGTGGGCCAAAGAACTCTTGTCGCATGAGGTATTCCTACCATCGATTTACCCGGTAAGATCAGTATATATATTTTTCAATAAAAAATAGTGAGAACAAATGACTAGATTATATACAGTGCATATATTTTACTTGTTGGAAGTACAATCTATGGGAAAATTGAAAAGAGATCCATCGAATATTAATCTGCAATCATTTCAGATGAATTGAAGCAGCAGAACACTACTGTCGAACCTTTCTCCTCAAATATGAATATAAATTTAATTAACATATTTTAAGGAAAGTAACTCTTGTAATTAATAACAGAAAAAACTTTTTGTAATTAATAACAGAAAAAACAACGGCAGGTACTTCTGGAATTCTAAATCCGCAGTCCCTTGTAGAATTATGTCAGCCAGGTAATACCTCTAATTACATTTACTCTACAGAATACACATAATTGTATACTTTATTTACTCACAGCATCCCCATTTACCTCAAATGCAAGAATTATCACGGAACATGATCTACTGGAAATTATTATATTATGTTTTTGTTATTAGCTTTGATTTTTATTAATGAGGTACATAATTTTTAATTTGTTGTTATTTCTATTTGACCTTTATTTATATATTTCCATTTGATATATTTACAATTTATTTAGTTTTATTATTTTCATTGAACTTTTATTGTTACTTGGTTCCTTTATATATTTCAAATTGTTGCTGTTTGGTTTATGCTTTTATGTAAACCAAATCGTAAATATAGTTTGTAATAAAATTATTTTTACACATGTTTTGGGTTTTTTTATATTGTAAATGCAGCAACTTAACTATTAGAATTGTGATATTTATTTTGTAATCTTTGAAATATGCTTGTAATCAATGGAGCGTATCGTTGTATTTTATAAATGTCTTGTTTGATACATCTCTTTTTGATTGCAAGCTTATTTCAAAGAATACAAAACCTGGATATTTAATATATTATTTACGATTTTCAAATTCCCGCCCATGATGTTTAGTATGGGAGCCACTTCCCGAGAGCGCTGGAACTTGTCTCCAATCGGTAATAAAGGAGTTTCGCCCGCGTGGCCTATACAACCAAGACTTCAGACCTAATTCACTCTGGCGCTTCGCGCGCACTTTATTATAGTTCCACTATAATCGCTAGAGCTATGGCGCTGATTTGAATATAAGGCAGCAACGTGTTTATTTTATAACCTACAATAAGATACAATTTACCAACTTGATACAACGCGTGTACAAGTGGCCAGTTTTTCTATTAAGCTCAAAATGTATGGTATTTACTTGTGTACGAACTTCCACAAATACCAACAAGGATAAGAAAATGTACTCATTTCCAAAAGAATTAAGTACTAAGTGAAATATTCTTAGCATTTTGTTACAGAAAAGTATTTTGCCTGCAAGAATAGAATATTAATTGCACTTTCAGATGGCAAGAAGATGGTTTGTCTTTCTTGGCAGAGAGGACTTTATAGGGAAAGAATTTAAAACTGTTTGAAAAACTTACAGGGTATACAGAGTTCATTTCGATAGTACTTGCATGTTTGAAGCATTTCATAATAGATATCGGAAGTACACGCAAAGAAGGAAGTAAGAAGGTAATAGAGGAAGATTTTTCCCCAATTCCGGTTGAGGAGTGGGTGTTACTGACTTTTCATTTACCGTTTATGATGAAATGGTGATAGAAACACAAAGTTATATAGCCGGCTATTTAGCGGAACACATTCTTAAAATGGTGAAAGAATGTGAAGTATGTGTCGGCGAAACTATTTCATTGAGCAGTATGAAACGGCGCCAATTAATAAATATAAGAGCGTACACACCAGATAAATTACTACGACCAGGTACATCTTTTGTAACATTGAATGGAAAATGCGGACTTGAAGGAGGATATACATACTTAGAGACCGGATTATATGCAAAGTGCATATGTTTTATTTTATTTATTATATTTTACGTCTATATATATATAGATGCATTACACTGATTAAAGTTAATTAGAGTTAATTAACTTTAATCAGAGTAAGACATCTACAAATAGACCTAAAATATGATCAATCAATAAAATAAAATATATGCACTTTGCATATAATCCGGTCGCTATATATATTTATTCGCCCGAAGGTGTTAACTGTAGGAAAGGACATGTTTAAAATTAAATAAATCTATTTATGGGTTGAAACAAGCATCAAGATGCTGGAATAATTTAGTATTTTTATTACTCTGTGTAGGGATGTATGTTAGGATTAGAAATAAATTATAATAGGAAAGCAGGAATTTTAGAAATAAGCCAGAAAGATTATTTAAACAGAGTTTTGAAACGTTTTGATTTTGATAACTGCAAATCATGTTCAGTTGCAATGGATCCCAAATTGAAAATAGATACAACAGGAAATAGTAGTGACAAAAGTCAACCACTAGTTAGATAATTAATAGGATGTTTAATGTACTTGATCACGTCACACATCACGTCCTGACATAAGCTTTGCAGTTAATTATTTTAGTCGATATCAAGGCAAGAATTCTACAGAATTATGGAAACATTTAAAAAGGTTATTGAGATATTTAGAAGGAATAACAGATATGCAATTAGTGTACACAAGGAAAAGAAGTCGAAACTTTCTTATGCTATTCAGATTCAGATTGGGGTGGAGATCTCTAAGATGGAAAATCTGTCTCTGGTTATTTAATTCAAATCTTCGGTAATACAGTGTCTTGGATTACACGAAAACAAAATTGCATAGCGTTATCAAGAACAGAACTAATAGCATTATGTTCAGCAATTCAAGAGATTTTATGGTACAGAAAATTGTTAGGCGATATGAAAGTTACAGCAGAAAATTTCAAAGTATTTGAGGATAATCAAGCTTGTATTTCATTGATTAAAAATCCCGAAAATAACAAAAGAGTTAAGCATATAGATCTGAAGTTCAATTTTATTTGTCATCATATAAATAGTAATGAAATTATAGTAGAATACGTAAATACAAATGATCAATTAGCAGATATTCTAACTAAAGGCTTAAATAAGTTTAGATTTGAAAATATCAAAACTTTAGGGTTAAGATTAAGAGAGGATTAAAATGTTTATAGTTTAAGGTTATTGTAATATTTAAGGCCTTAAAATAGAAGGGATTCATTAAGAGAGGATGTTGTAATAAGTTATTTTAGCATTGTAACGCAATACATAACAGTCAGTAGTAGTAGAAGGAACGCCGGTGTCGCATGTGTTATAATGTAGTAATGAGTTAGTCGCTTTAACAGGGCTCAATAAAGTATTATGAAAAGTAAGAGACTTACATTTTATGGATTATAAAAATTCTAAATAAGATACGAAATAAAATAAGAGCAAAAATACAATTAATTTTGAGAATTGATGATGATTTGAAGTCTTTAATTTTGGTAGTCGTACTTACTCATACGTAATTTGTCGTATTTTAAGTGTCCTGGTCTTCAGCTTCCAAAAACGTGTCCGAAACTTCCAAATTTTTATTTTAGTATCAGCTGATACACTTCATGACTAAATATATTTGAAGACTTTCATAAATTAAGTTTTATCTGAGAAAATAATAGATTATTCTCGAGGAGAGACGATTTCGACATGTGTAGCTTTGACACGATTTTTGTTTATATCCATCGTTATCGGTGTTACAAATTTGTTTGCCTATATGTTGGGCCACACAGTAAATGCACTCTTGATCGGAATAAAATTATTTAGAGGTAATGCTGCCAAGCGTGCCATCCCTCCGTCGTACGAGAAATTTTGAAGATAGTGTGATATAATTTCGGAGTGATACATAAAGTTATTTATACATACAAAAATATGTTTACGAAAAGCGTTGTTGAAGGGACTTTTTTTAACATGAAAATTGTAAATTATATGATAATAAGAAACACCCAAACTAGATATCTGTAAAATTTAGAAAGAAAACTGTACAGACTAATATCTGTAATAAAATTCAATAAAGAGGGAGTACTAGCGGTACTTTGCCTCCAAAAATAACATGAACAATAATAAAAATAAGGGCGTGAACCAAATAGTGACGAGAAAATATCCAAAATAGGTAAACTAGTAAAATTTACAAAACTCATCGATAATTAAAAAACAATATTTCATATCATTATAGTATGTACGTCTACAAAACGTATAGCACAAACAGATAAATATATCGTTTTCTAAAAAAATTTACACTTAAGTACTACGGGGAACTCAAACAATGATAGATTAGAAAATGTAGGGACTTAATTTTGCAGTGTATAGTGGGGCGCCCAGTTTCTACTATTAGAGGGAGCATTCTTAAATTATTTTGATTGGCTGTATTAAATCGGGCAATCAGGTTTTGTGTTTCAATAAAACGCGAGCTCCTGGTAAAAATGATTTATGGTAACGCATTGTAATTTCTTAAATTACTTTAATAAATATATAAAAAAATAACATGTTCACATTTTTCATAATGAATTACTGTTCCTCTTCAAATATGTTGCCGTTATAGAAAAAGGTAATCTTTGTAACTTTATAACGTTGTCACAGTTCAAAATAAGGAGTGGTCACGCATAAAAATCTATTGATTCGCGCAATGCTGATTGATAGCCGATAGTTCATCGTTGTCTGCTTTCGTAGTTTGTGTTAAACTGCAGTCAGAACAAATCCCGCTGAAATTCGATCAATCATTAGAAACACTTTCTAAACCGCGTCGTGTCATTCAAAATCGATTGCAGTGAATACTGAGATTAGGAATTGTTCTTTTTCATGATAATTCACGTCCACACACGGCTGCACGCACTACGGAAAAAAAATCAAAAATTCAGATAGGAGATTTTTGATCATCCCCCTTATAGTGGTGATTTCGCCCCCAATGACTACCAATTCTTCTAATATCTCAAAAACTGGCTTATGTCTAAACGTTTTGGGAAAAGCGAGGAATTGAAAATCTCAGTACAAAACCGGCTAAAATAGCAGATGGCAGATTTTTATAATTTGAAGAAACTTATTTCACAATATCAAAAGTTTTTGGA
This sequence comes from Trypoxylus dichotomus, assembly GCA_023509865.1. Taxonomy (NCBI): domain Eukaryota; kingdom Metazoa; phylum Arthropoda; class Insecta; order Coleoptera; family Scarabaeidae; genus Trypoxylus; species Trypoxylus dichotomus. The sequence continues at coordinate 34,512,013 of CM042075.1, forward strand.
ACATAATGATTATGTAAAAAAAATGTAAATACATTAATTTTTACTATCATCAGTAAATTTTTGTCATTTTTTTCAATTATTTGCATTTAATTACTAAACGGTTCTTAATTTTTTATCGCATCTCGGGGAATTCTAATATCTTGTTTTAATTTTCCGAATTTATTTATATGGAAATATTTAAATAAAAATTCAAAGATACAAATTTACCTTCTGTCAAAATAGTCTGAAACGTTAATGTTAATTGTTTTGTTTGAAATTATTTTATATTATTACCATTCGATTAGGTCATAAATATAATTATATTCGTTTTATTTACCCCAAATATGTACTCCGTCCTGCGTCACGCGAAGCAACAGCTTTTTGCTGATGCTATTTGCACTTTAACGTTACAATAAGTTATTCTGTACAATGCTGAATCAAATAATTTACTTCATCGCCTGCTGCGCTAACGTTTATCACGTCACCCTAGTTTGTCCCGTTCGAATCCAATAGGAACAGCAAGAGTTAAGATAAAATCAGAGCAAAAGTAGTGGCGTCGCCGCTGGCGCAAAGTGCTAGTGCGCAGCATGTGTTTCATTTTGTAATGGCGTATAGTGTTGTTTCCCTTATCAATGTTTACGTTCTGGTTTACCATATTTGTTCATTTTATTTTGTTTATTATCCACACACAAGTCTTGTATATACACCTAGTGCAGTATTGATTTTTGTTGTTATTTCGGCAATTGCGAATAATGGAACCAGGGCCAACTAACGTTATGTTATAGCTACTGTAGTGCTCCAAATTGCAAGAACAGTGCAAAAGATAATCATAGTTTATTTTTTCTGGTTTTATAAAATTTTAAGCAGGTATACATTTACAAATTACTAAACAACTTAATATCACTATAATTACTTAATTTGTGCAGATGTAAACTCTGGATTAGTAATGTAAAATAATCGAATAGCGCACATGACACTCTGCAACATATTTGTATATATCGTATTTCCAGTACAAGACCACCAGTAAATTGAGAAAACAGTGTTTTAAGATTCGGTCAGTTGTCAGCGGAATTTAATTCGTCAAATTCCGACAGAACACCTTTTAAATTCACAAGTTCTTGGGCCGCATTTCCAGCTAATCGGTTTCCATCAAGAATACGGCTATACAGGTTTGTTTACACGAATACCAAACTATGGGATTGTTGCCATGAAAATACATACAACCATTAGTTCCACTAATCCACGTATCTTATTAGCCCTTAAATACTTCAAAATCCATTTATCACCTTTCCACGCGTTCTTGGTTGGTTTATCTAAGTACCTACTTAAACACTCGACACTCTAGGCAATATCCAGTCGCGATACAAGTGATACATGGAACTGCATATTAATCCTCTGTATGGTATATTCTGTACAATTTCTTCATTACTATTTATTTGAAAGTTTACTTCCATTGGCGTGGCTACTGAGCGGCAGACACTCTTCTAGTAAGCGTCGTATCATTTTATTTTGGGTAATTTTAAGTTCATTTTTTACTTTATTAAATCACATACCAAGGGATATTGGACATGCGACTTTCTTTATTTTAAATATCTTGTATAAGTTTTCCAGAAATGTATTTATTTTTTTCTCGGGTTCTGTTATTAAAGCATCATCAACAAATAGAACTAAAATTTAAATTTCATTCTTTGTGTATAAGCAATAGGCATAGTCTGACGTTCTAAACTGTAAACATACTCATGACTTCGTTGAAAATATTGTTCTCGCATCTTGGTGCATTACGGAGTTCATGTAGCACAGGATTTAATTTCAAGCGCTTAGAATCTGTTTTTAGACCTTGAAGGTGGTTTAATGTATACATAGATAGTGGTATTAGTAGCCCGTAGATAGTCTCCAAACTAGTGCATAACTATATTCTCCTCCTCTATAAGATATTTAGGAACCTTTAGCGCCTTTGACTTTCTTGTTCCATCATATTTTATTTTAAACACCTATCGGGCATCAATAGCCGAGTGACCTTCAGTTACACCAGCGTGAATCCATGTCTGTAGTCTTTCGTGTGAGTTCAGGCCTCTTGAGTTCTTTATTCGTAGTCGATAACAAATAGTAGACTTCATAGATCTCAAAATCTAGTAGATTTCTCGCTCTCACCGCATTTCGTCTAGATCTTGTTACTTCGATTGCAGGCAAGTCGGTGTATTCTCTTTCACTTATACCTTGCTCACCATCTCTTTGTTCTTTATTTTCTATTCTATTTTCTGTTTCTTCTGCTTTAGGCTGTTCAATAACTTCCGTTTCATCATTCGCTTCTTCAGATACAAATCTCCGTTCCTTTTGTATTTCTTTAAATCTCATACTCATTTCATCTACACGTACATCTCTACTTTTAATCATTATCCCGTAAAAACGCCCTCTTTTGTTCTGGGTTCTAATTTATTTCCTTTTGGTAATATAATGTACCATGCCCGATAACCAAATACTCCCAATTTACTTTCTTAATCATTTCTACCGTAAAAAATTTTTGATGGTGTTTGTCCTCTCAAAAGCGCAGCAATGAAGTTTCTATTGAGTTCATAGCCAGAGCTCTTTAATGCTTCACGCCAAAGGTTTTTGGGTATAAACTTATTTATAATTTTCGTCCGTATCATGCCGATTCTTTCAGACTTCTGTTCATCTGAGGACTGTAGGCCATTATGTACTCCAATCTAATTCCACTTCGTCTACTATATTGTTGAAAGTCCTTTGATGAACGCTCACCCCCCCTTATCCAGTCTAAAGCATTTCACTTTAAGGTTATGTTGCGTTTCAAGTTCAGCTACGTAAACTTTTATTAAAGTAATTTTCGGTTTCATTTTTATTCTTAAAATTTGTTTCTATTACAAAATATGAATAATCGTCCAAAATAACTTGGAAGTATCTTCCTCCGTCGATAGTCCACAAACGTTGCTGTGAATCAATATCTTACGAGCATTGTTTTCCCCAGCTTCAATGGACAGTTGTTGAGATTCAGCAACTGAATCCGTAATACTTCTCTAGTTCGGGCTATTGCTGTTGCAAAGTATTCCTCGGTCTTGTACATCACTTGCCGTTGGTTCTGCCATTGCAACTTGCCGTTCTGGAAAGTTGTCATTCACTCTTGCCCTTGCAATAACTTTGCTGCATTCCGTAATCATTATATCTACCGCTAGGGTCCGCATGGTGAACTAGTTTGATGAGTCTTTCCATTTACATTCAACATTCCGCCTCAAAGATCCGATTTAAATCCGTATTTTTTTCATAACATCTATTCGAAAGATTACGTATTTGAATAATGTACCGCCGATGCGGATATTACCAATCGTCCCCCCAGTACGTCAGTTGTGCCTAATGATCATTTTGTTAGAAAAATTTATTTCTTTATTATAGGACCAAAGAAAACGGATGCTAATTATTACGGCAGGTAAATAATTAAAAGCTCTCCAGGAGTTGACCAGCTAACTCACGCTCATACAGGGGTAAGTGCTTACCCTACATATCTTAACGCGCCACCTCGTGTAGTAAAGGAAGAATCATGGCAAATTCTGATCTTAGACTAATGGATCACGGACTGACGTATAATAAAAGAATAAAAATAAAAAAAATACCAGGAATAAGTCTTTAATGTAATAGAGAAAGTATTAATGATAAATCAAAATACTAAGAATTAAATGTTTGATTTGGAAATTACAGATTTTTACGGACAAAAAATACAAGAATCAAAGATTTCCGCAACTGATACGCATACCTGTTAGTTTACCAACACACGAAATAATTTTGCATGAACGTGCATGAAAACAATTTAATATCGATTGAGTCGGCCGATACTTGTTGGAAATCCATATTGAATAATGGCCGAAGAAGTAACACTCAAATATTTTACAAAAATTTCCAAACATGTTATAATAACATTGTGATAAATATATTGGAAATTTTTGTAAAATATTTGAGTTTTACTTCTTCGACCATTATGAAAACATTATTATGTTTCTCTCTTAGCGCCGAAGTGATCCCAAAAAAATCCGGGTAACGACTCATTAAAAATTGTTAGAATTTGATGATTGCTTAGAAGTAATACGAATACCAACAGAAATTATTTTTTGGCGAAAAGAGCGCGCAATTTTGTAAACTTTTCTAAGTTTGTATCACCGATGGCTGAGTAATAAGCATAAACTTAGACCCTTACGGTAAGTGATAGTTAATTACAAGAAATTATTGGTCGCGATTCATTTGCACACATCGTTGCACAACCGAAACGGTACGCATAATACTGAAAAAAAAATAAGAAAATAAATTACTTGCCGACAAATGTTAGAGCTATATTACTGAATGTCAGATAATGACAGATAAAGACGTTGTCATACGCTATATGCCAAGGCACGGGGAGCATGATACGGCTATAAAAAAAGGGTTGGAATAAAAAGTAATTTTACTTCACTACAAAATAATGATGACTTTCCTAGAATATGTAATAGCGTACTGCAGCTGTAACTTCTTTATTTTTATAATCCAATTTTGTTAAACTAAAAAGCAAATTAAACAACGTCCGTACGTAAATTAATATAAGACTTTCACTTTTTCTTTTAATTCTAATTGTCCTCTCGCTTACCGGGCATCCTACCCAACTAGACCAGGGGACCTTGTAGGAGCAAATCGTCCTTAATACCTAAATGTTGTACCGAGACCGATATTTTTTCGAAAAAAATTGAACGTTAGTAATTACAAGAAAATTATAATTTATCAATATCCATATGTACTTTAATTGAAAAAAGGCTTAGAAAATTACTGAAGTTGATATAGACAAAAAAATTATTCAAGGCAGTATGCACTAAAAATAAGAGTATGATAAATTATAGAAGAAGAATATCTAGATTATTATTTTTAATACCTGAATCATTTCTTATGTTTTTAGGCTATGGGGATAGAGAATTTCAACCAAAAAAAGCAGTTGAATGATACAATGTGCGGTAAGGAAAAACTAAACATTACAATTTAATTTTTGCTCATTTCATATAAGATAAGGAAATAGCAATGTGACGTTATACAGAGACGCCTTTGTGTATGCTGTTGAAGTGTATGTAGTTTTTACAATGAAGTTCTATTTCAGTGACCCACAAGTTGCCATGAAAAACATATGGGACATTATTGAGCTACCACTAAAGATGAATTGTAGTAGTAAGTCAATGCACTCCAACAAATAATATCCTGTTTAATTAATTCAATGCCCAACCGCATTTGCAGTTAAACAAATAGTAATCTCACGCATTAACACATTTATTTACCTATTCTTTTCCTGAATTATGCTTCATTTACATTTTATATAAAAAATTTAGGTAGTAATATACATTGTTTTCCAAAAAAATCATAATGGTGAGTTTTTAATTTAACACAATGTATATGACGTCTACACACAAAATTGCACAACAATCATAACTATATTATTTCAAACTCTCCAAAGTGTTGCAGATTATTGAGATGGGCAAACCATCATCTTGCTGTCTATTCTTCCATCAAAACTACTTATAATTTGTATTTAAAATAAGAATGTTTGTATAATCGTAAAACCTGCGAAAAAATTTAAACCATTAATTTTTGGTATTTCTCCTATAGCGCATGTATCTTCCATTTTGCTAATAGCAAAAATTTAATCTTAACAAGACGTACATTTTCTCATCTAAGATGTTACCATTTGCGAAATCCTAATGATGGGGACATTAGCAAAGTCTGCCCACCTATACTTCGTCTATTTTATTTTTACACATACGTCATCGATTTTTACCCGCATATTTGAATAAAATTTAGTAGAATACATCTGATATTCAACAGCTAATGTAAAATTGCGTTATGTTTACTGTTTTAGCTATAAAATAACAATATATATCTAAATACTGCATCTACAAAATTGTCCTAATTACAAAAACTAGTAAACGTAAGAAACAACAGTAAGGTCTTATCCTTGTTTCCAACATTAATGATTAGTTTCAGTGTACATATTTATCTGCAAAACAAATACAAATACGGTTTCTTTTTTTACTGCTTTATTAGAGAAAGATTGTAATTGCTTATGTTTGCACGGTTAAACAACGATGTGCTTCTAAATATAAAATAATCGCAGTGTACATACTTATTCTATACATATACAGTGAGGTCCTAAGGTATCCCTCATCGCCATGCTAACTTTTAAATGCGAATAATTTAGCGCTGTTACACCAACAAAATAAAGGTGGCGAGCGGAAAATAGCTATTTTTTTGGTCCGCTGATCTACACTTTTGACAGTTGGTACATTCTTACAATATTTTTCGTTTGTATAAATGGTTTTATTCGTTGATTTCGTTTTTTGTTAATTTTTTGGATCGGTAGACTTGAATTTATAAAATTGTCAAAATAAAAGTAAAATAGATGTCATTATTAATGCTAGATATATTAAATACTGTTGTGTATTTAACTACTGAGATTATAAAATCAATAATGATATATTATGCACTTTTTATAGACTCAACATGCTCAATATAAATAAAGTGATTTTGACAATTATGTGTCACCACCGGAAATCAGGCAGAAGCGCTGTTGATACCGCTCGTAGTCAAAGGCCAAGGTATTATCTTGTTATTTCAAATTGGATTGTGCAAAGTTGGAATCAAAACTTCAGGAATGATCAAATATCTTCGAGAGGAACGACATTCCGGAAGACCTGACCATGAATCAACTACAGAACAAATGACGATTGCAAGGGCTGTGTGGATGTACAATTCACAGGTATAGCAGTAAACTCCACTCACACAAATTAATTAATTATGCGGAACGCAGCGTTTCGAGAGCACGTGGGCTCCCATTGTCAACCGTGTTACCGACTGAAAGTAAAAACTGTATCACACATGCAAATTATTTTCTACGCAGGCTCTAAAACATATGACTATTTACAATCTACTAGGTGGTCTAATGCCTTTTACGGGAAAGGATGGACCGAAAGCGAACCGTATCTTTAACAGGGCCTATGATAATAAATCCATCAAACTCGAGTGTGCAATTGGGGGTGGTTCTCTGTTCAATAAGTTTCCGTTCTTTTTCATATATGCCGTTTCGTACGCGTCTAATTCTCTATACGAGTTCACGTTTTTAATCAATCTTATGTCCGGATTTTACCATATGCTCTGCTACGCTAGTTCAGGTTTGTCGAAACGATAGTGTCTAATATGTTCTTTGAACCTCGTTTCGATACTCCTTTTTGTTTGTCCAATATAAACTTTCTCACAATCATTGCATGCGATTTGGTATATTCCAGACCTTTTTATCATCTCCGGTTTATCTTTGGGATTCCCTAAGAGATTCTTTAAGTTGTTTTTTGATACAAAAGACACGTTCATATTTAGTTGTCGGAATTTTTTTTTTTTTTACTTAATCCTTTTACTGTTGGGTGAAAAGGAAGAGTTATAAATTTCTTATTACCGGTGTTTGTTGATGTCAAGGTCGTGGAATTTCTGATGTGTTGTTTGTATTGGACCTTCCTTAAAATACGGTCGACATCCATAGAAGAGAAACCATTGTACCTCGCTACATCTTTGATATGCTTTAATTAACTTAACATCTACAGAAAAGACACTAATTCCAACAGATTCATCACGTTTGATTCGCACCATTGCGAACAACAAAAAATGTCCGCGATTAGTTTTCTGGTCAATAGACTCGTCAGATTTCCGCTAAACAAGAGCAGGTATGACAAAGAATTAAAGTATATCAAAGATGTAGCGAGGTACAATGGTTTCTCTTCTACGGATGTCGACCGTATTTTAAGGAAGGTCCAATACAAACAACACATCAGAAATTCCACGACTTTGACATCAACAAACACCGGTAATAAGAAATTTATAACTCTTCCTTTTCACCCGACAGTAAAAGGGTTAAGTAAAATTTTCCGACAACTAAATATGAACGTGTCTTTTGTGTCAAAAAACAACTTAAAGAATCTCTTAGGGAATTCCAAAGATAAACCGGAGATGATAAAAAGGTCTGGAATATACCAAATCGCATGCAATGATTGTGAGAAAGTTTATATTGGACAAATAAAAAGGAGTATCGAAACGAGGTTCAAAGAACATATTAGACACTATCGTTTCGACAAACCTGAACTATCTAGCGTAGCAGAGCATATGGTAAAATCCGGACATAAGATTGATTTAAAAAATCTGACACTACTTAAAAACGTGAACTCGTATAGAGAATTAGACGCGTACGAAACGGTACATATGAAAAAGCACGGAAACTTATTGAACAGAGAACTACCCCCAATTGCACACTCGAGTTTGATGGATTTATTACCATAGGCCCTGTTAAAGATACGGTTCGCTTTCGGTCCATCCTTTCCCGTAAAAGGCATTAGACCACCTAGTAGATTGTAAATAGTCATATGTTTTAGAGCCTGCGTAGAAAATAATTTGCATGCGTGATACAGTTTTTACTTTCAGTCGGTAACACGGTTGACAATGGGAGCCCACGTGCTCTCGAAACGCTGCGTTCCGCATAATTAATTAATTTGTGTGAGTGGAGTTTACTGCTATACCTGTGAATTGTACAGAACAAATACTTATTAATATTCATTATCAAACAAATAAACTATATTGTTTTCATGAATAATATTGCCATCCTGTAATTGCACTAATTAATGCGAAAACATACGATATAAGTTGCTTTCGTATAAAAAGAGTTCTACGCGAATGTATAAAATATACATATTAAACAACAGAAATGAATCATTATCGATTATTTTTGAAACATGTCGATATTGCGTATGCCCGAAAAAAGCCGACTAAGTTCAAACTTGATTGCAAAAGACGCACTATGGGAAAAATATCTTCTTTATCGAAAGCTGTGGAGTGCAGCTTTCGTGTGGCCACTACATCGTTCGAACTCTAAGAGCGCACTTTTGCACCGACACAGCAATATTTCAAACGCACCCCAGGGGTTCCCGAGTTTTGTAACTCTGTGGCGTGCTTACTACTACACTCTACTGTTCATGGTACCCCGGGGCGCGCACTTAAGAAACCCTTGTTATACTATAATGAATTTCGGACCATTGGATTTTATTAGATGATTTATAATTGCATTTGATTAATTCCATTACGATACTAAACAAACTGTTTTCAGGATTGGACCGTGTCATGGTGGTAGCCGAACATCATCTTGAAACAGATCACAGCATTCTATTTGATGAACCTTCGGTAATCACGAAATATCCTAATGTCTATGATAAAAAAATCAGGAAGGCACTGTAGATTCATACACAACCCGATAATATTAACAGGAAGTGTGGATATCACCCATTACAAGTAATTAATTCGATTAGAAATAGCAGGGTAAAATCTCCATTATTATTGATTATTCTTCATCATTTGTCCAACATCTTTGTTGTCAAACAAGTCTATTGATTACTTTATGAACAAGTTAAATTTGAAAGTGTATTCGTTTTTGCTATATCCTATGGTTCATCATCTATTATAGACTTAAGTAATAAATTCTTTTTACTAGTTTAGCGGTTATCCTAGATATAGTGATTTAGAGTACTAGGTTACTGTATTTAGAAGAAACTTTATTTTTCTAGAAATTAAGAACAAGAGAGATTTACCTAGAAGGTAATATTTGAACGACGTTAATATAGTACGTTTTAAAAATAAGTAACAGTAAATGGATGTGGAAATAAAAACGCAATCGAATGCAGTTTCCCAAATCCCACAAAGGACAAAGAAGCAGCAGAAGTGGATGATAGGCTTCACAAGGTGTGTTATTCATTTTAGTTCGGAAACTAAAGTTTCAGATATATACTTAAAGAAAGATGCGGTACCAAGTCATTTCTTTTAATTCATTCAACCTTATAAATGAAGAAAGTTGCTACACTTGTTTTTCTGCACTGACGTTAGTATTATATGTCAATGCAGAAAAACAAGCAAAACAACTTTCTTCGCCTAACAATATTGCCATCAATTATATTCAAACAACCCGCCTTTTTTCATGTTAGTTGGGTAAAATCTCTCTAGATGGCGCTTTTAAGGAATCAAAAACTTGCGTGGAGATAGCCTGCTATAAATATTGCCTTTTCTGTGGGTGCACGTCACAAGGTTTCGTCTCTAGCGTGATTTACACGCAGAGTTGCCATGCCACTTTAGTTTCCCTACCTTTCTCTTGAAGGAGTCTCCTACTATTCTTTCCTGAATTTTTACTTTAATTTCCTTTTGTACGTAACGTTTACCATGACACGGTCTAATTCCGGAAACAGCTCGTTTATTACTGAGTCTGGGCGTGGAAGCCTATATTCAATTCCGATACAAGATTTTTAAATCTATACAAGATATACTATTTACTTGTTGTAAGTAGTATATGTAGATCTAAAATTTTAATTTAAAACAACCGCAGTGCTCGAGATGGTACTTACTTAACATAGTTAAAAACAAATAATAAAAATAATCTATCTAAAGTTAATTTAGCTCTTTTTTGTAGATAGCTTTTTATAAGTATAAATAAATAAAAAAACTGGCGTATTTTTTTCAAATAACGCTCTTCAAAAGTTATGAAGGCGGGAATATTTGGAACCTCACTGTATAAGGGAAAGATGATGCATACAAATGATTTTTTTTGTTTACACGTTCCAGCATGTATATAAAAATTGATAGAAAACATGTAATAAACCAGAGTACAGATGTTATTATATGCAAAAGAAAAATAAGTAGCATATGAAAATTAACCCTTTAAAAATAATATAATTAGCTACAATAAAATTATAGCTTCGATACTACTGATTGGAATTACCTACACTTTTTCAAAAAAATACTCTTGAAAAAAAAGCGAAGGCGAACGACTTTTTGTGCTTATTTTTCCGCACATGATAAATATTCAACGATAGCAACTTAACTTGCCTTAACTTCAGTTGAAAAGGTTTGGCGACACTTTTTAGTGACTTATTGGAGCAAACCCTTTATTTAAATTAGCAAAAATAGACACTATAGTCTGTTCTCTTTTATACTTATTTACCCAGATATGATAAACGATGGGTAAAAAATGCAAGATAATCCAGTATTAGCAACATTCAATGTGAAAAAATTACTACATTATTAACGATAAATGAAATAATTACGTGCAATTATTACTTATTTCGTAAATAACAACATTCGCAAGCTTCAATTTGAAGGAAGAACGCTAGATGTTTATATTATTGTATATGAAATTAAATCATTTAATTTTAATGATCATTAAAATTATAGTCAAAATTATTTATACAGCAGCCTGTGTTAGTTCAGAGATTAAAAAAATGCATACTTACTTGTCTTAGGTGTAAGGTATACGGAAATAGCAGTCACGGGATCATTATTAGGATCTTTATATAACTCAGTAACTAGTAAATCATTATCTTTCATGCGTAGAGGAAATTTTTGCATATCTGAAATTATTATCTTCTAATTATATGTTATCGCCATAGCGCTAGTATTACCTATATAGTATATAGAGCCATTGTTACAACCTAAAAGAAGGAAAGAGCCAGCAGTATCAAAAGATGCGATAGGCATAACATCTTGCGTTTGCCAGTGTTGAGTCATCGCATGCCAAACTCCAAGTTTACCCGAGGGTGATAAAGCAACCAATTGGCTTCCAATAAAAAATAGGTACTCAACTCTAACATGTAAATTAAATGTGCCTAGAACCAAAATACAAAGAAGTGAATATATCAATTGTAATATATTGAAATGGGTTTTTCAGGAACATTATTCTCCGGAGCGGCTTTCTTTATCTTAAATGGACGAAATGTAGTACATTACATTTTGCTTATCATTGCCGAGCACAATATGTACAAGTCACGACATTTTACCATATGTGTGGCATTTAACAGTTATAAGTTATTCTAATTTATTACAATTCTGTGCTTTGCACAAATTAGTGGATTAATAATGAAAATACTAACTGTAATACCGTTATTTACTTATAACAGAAACTGATTTTAAAGACGAAATTAACAAAATCCATATGAAATTTAAAAAATACATGTGTTCGTTTAATGGCAGAGTTTAGGTGTAGTGTCTGTCTGAACTAGTCGGCCTGCATTAGAACCAGAGAGTGGATACAAATTGGCATACTTATAGAAACGAAAGACAGACAGTCTTACCACCGAACCGTTAAATTTTTCGTCGTAAAATAAACGTTTCGAGCGTCAACTGAATTTAAATCGGGTGATTACGTGTAATTAACAACACAGATAAATAACTAAAAAATAGATACTATAACTGAAATAGTCACAATTAACGATGATAACGTGTTAAAATAACAAAACCAACTATAAAAATGAACAACAATAATCTTAGAAATTGGTGGTAATATCACGAAATTATAATACCTTTCGATCAATGCTATACTAATGGAAGAAGCATCAATCCAGTAATGGAAGCTGAAGTTACTTCATGCCGATCCTATTTTGTGCCCAGTGTAAGTAAGTATTTCTATTTTATTTCATTTTATCACAAGAAAAGAAACGAATCAAACGAAAAAAAATATTTCTTAGAATAACACCGTGGATGTGAACTATTAGTGGCCGAATAAAGCACGGCGTTACTAGCAGTACTAAACATCATAAACTGGAGTAACACTGGCAAATTAAATAACCAAAGAATATCTTTATTCCGTTGTGTTTATTATTTTAATCCGATGTTGTGAATTGTGCGCATTATTTTCTTCGCTGTACGTATAGGTTTCCACAAATAGAAATTAGCTGATAATACGTAACACAACAAAAACTTAGAGAACATAACGAAAGAAATAAATATTAGAATACTAAAACACTATGATACGAACACTACAAACTAGAATAAATGACCAAAACAGGAAAACAAAGAACAGTAAACAAATAAAAAGTCACAATATACGTAACAATAGTTTAAGAGTAACAATTACAGCCTAGCATCTTTTGCCTGTTCGCAGTTATCACGAAATTTTTGTCGAGTCGCACTTTGCAATAGACACTATATCAATAATATAGCAAGAGTGAAAAGTGGCGAGATCATATCGGAGATGCGTTTCGTACAATTACCTGCAGTTCTCAAAATGCGCATTTTATGAAAACCGGTAATACATATAACACAAAAGGAGAAATAATATAATAAACACGACGAAGCTCAACTACAAAAAATGTCAAAACGTTTGACAGAATCCTAGGAAGATTGATATAGTGTTATTTGGTCTTGCTTTTAACTAATGAGAATTCACTGTAAAAGTGGTGTGTTTAGAAATTCGTCTCTATCTTTGGAATAATATCGCGGATTTTCTACACTCTAATATATCAAGCGTAAAAGTTTGATTACCAACATTTTATAGTAGTAGCAAATTATACTATCGAATGGAATTATATGTTTTTCATATTTTGTTTACAACATGTTATGAGCGTATTATGACGTGATAAAATAATACAGCAATAATAAGATAAAAGTAAATATAATTTTGAAAACTTGAATTTCAGTATAAATGTATCTCAACCACTTTTTAACACCATTTGATCAATAACATGTGTAGGGAAGTTATTTGCAATATATATTTTTGCAAATTCGAGTAATTCAACTTTTAATAAAGTATTGTCAGCTACCATTCCTTTTGCAAGAAAGCATTCAATCAACTCTCGATTCTTTTAGGCAACAGTAGACAATTTCTCAGTTTTGACTAAGTGGTAGTGACAATTGTCCATGACAATAATAGGTTTCGGTTCAAGAACAAATATCCACTTACAAATTTTAGGAATAATATAATATAATATATGACGCAACAATAAAACATAACATTTCAAAATTTTGTGGATATTTATTTCTATCAAACGCAAGTAAGTAGTAAAAAGTAGATAAAAGTATTAGTATACCCGATTAATCGATTATAGATACAAGTTGGTTATAAATTATTAGTAGATATGTTGGTCGGTTAATCGCCTATAGCGATAGCAGGAGTGAGGGTAAGCATTTGGCCGAGATCGGTGTTATATTGATACGTTGATAACTCAACGCTAACTCATTGAGCGCCAGAGAAATTTTCCACGCATGTAAGCATACCGCTTTGCGTTAGTTAATGTGCTCTTTGGTTTTAATGGACCTCAACTAGCTCCAGCACCCTTAAAAGTTTGCAGTAAAATGGACAAACGCAATTTGTATGTATGAAGTGGTGAAGTGCCTATATTGGTATCCAATGAAAAAATACGAAATAAAATGAAGATTATACATCACATCTTAGCATAAAACAGGCACAAAAAGTATTTCGAACATCGGAAGAACAAACATCTAGTGTAACATCCATTATGGCTATCCCCATGCAACGAAGACTATAATATTATAAGCTTACCAATATTAGTTTTAGTACCATCTTCGGTTATGCCCCATAGTCTGACTTGACTTCCATATGCAATGGCAACCATTTTCGACGTCTCACCTGCAGTTCCACTACCGATTTTCGCATTAATAGCAATTCGCTCGATGCAAAATTCTATATGAGGACTTGTAAATACTAGCTGCCAACCACTTGAATCTTTCAACCTTAAAATTTTACTAAAATATTATTTCGTACAAACATTAAAAAAATCTTACCTATAGCACACAACGAAATGTGCATACGCCACAACAATCCAATTATGGTGGGCCTTAATTATCTGAACTCTTAGGGGATCCGCCCAAGTTGAAGCTAACAAAGCATACAAAGATAGGTGTAAACGATTGCATGTTAAAATATATACTTCACATTATTCCATGCTGTTATTGTTTTTATTCAAAGCAAAATGAAACTGTTATCCAAAAATTGGTTTTTGTTTTTTTTTTTTTTTTTTTGTAGAAAATCTCGAAAACTATAAAATATATAGAAACACGACTTCCCGTCCTCAATTTTCTTTTGAGGAAGAATACTTGATGATTAAAATTAGAGATACTGTCTTTTGTTTTCTAATTATTAGCGAAAGTTCAATTTTTTTCCGAAAGCAAAAAATTATCTTGCTTGTTTATGAACATAGATAACAGAGAAAAAAGTTTTAGACTCTTCAGGTACTTTCTTGACAAGGGTTTAGTGATGTATTTAAGAGCAAAAACACGGCAAAAAGCGTGTTATGGCACAAAGTTGTTATTTTTTCTACATATGTACACGAATTCTTAATTCTGATAACATTTCTTCTAGAAATTCCATTGTAACACTCTGACAAAGCAACATACAATTGTTAATTCCTGCTTATTTTTCACATTAATAGGAAAATTACAAAAAGTGACATATTGGAAAGTTTTATTCATAATTTTGAATTACAAAGTACAGAATTGTAGTGAAGCATGGAACCAAATATCTCTGAAATGAAAATAGTGATTTTAATGAAATTCCGTATGTAGGTTTAAAAACATACACAAACATGAGCATGTTTTTGTTTCGACTGAACTTTCAGTTAAACAGGAAACGTTATCAATTCTTTTATTTCAAATAAAACACTATACATATTTTATGCATCCATCAATATTATATTTGACACGTTTACCTCTAATATTCGTAGGAAAACCTTTATTTTTTATTTTTAGAAAATATATTTCTTGCAATTGACGATTGGATAGATGGACACGTTAGTTTTTTTTTAGAGTTGCTAAGTGCAATGTGTTTTAGAACAAAACAATACTTCATATTATATTAAATTTGGAAAGTGCTACCCATATAGTTGTTGCTAATCTACGTACGTGCGCACAAGGAAGGGAAAGCAGTGAAAATTAGACATCAAAAAATAATAATCCAGGAAAAGGAGTACGGATCGGACAGAGAAGAGAGAAAATCCACTCAAATCTTACTGCAAAAAACTGAGGAGAAGAGAAGAGAAAGGAATAACAAAGATAACCAAGGAATAAGGCTACGAGTGATATAAGGAAAGGTGCAGAGCTAAATAACCGAACAGACGCGAGTTAGAAGCAAGAAATATATACAAAAAGAATAGAGAAGTTATAAAAATGGGCACATGGAATATACGAAGTATAATTGAAAAAGAAGACGAAATAATTGAAGAAATGAAAGCACAAAACCTCGACCATATGAGAGTAACCGAAGTAAAAAATAAGGGACAGGCGTTAGAATAAATGGAAGATGGATATTGGCTGTACTGGGTGGGGGTGGATGAAAAGGTCAGAGGAGCGGAGGGAGTAGGAATAATTGTCAAACCTGAAAGAGTAAATAGCATACAAAAAGAAAAGTGCATAAATTCAAGACTATTCAAGAATTGATACAAAAATGGAAGGAAACAAGATATGGAGCATAATTGTGGCATATAACCCAAATGGCAAATAGACAATGCCGAAAGAAACGTTATAGTAATGGGAGATATGAACGGACGAGTCGGAAGAGGCAATATTGGAGTGGAGACATGTGCGAAGAGAAGGTGAAGAAGCTATAAATGACAGCGGGAGAAGAATAATAGATGTGTGCATTGACAACGACATGATTGTAATAAACACAAAATTTAGACATAAAAACATCCACAAATATACAAGAGAAGTGCCTAGTAGAAAAGAAAAATCAATCATTGATTATTTTTTAATAAATTCTGAAAACTGCAGAAAGATAAAAGATGTTAAAGTTCAAACAAATGCAGAAATAGGAAGCGACCATTACCTGCTGTGGATGGGGATTATCAATATTACAAACAAGACGAAAGAAGAAAAAAAGGAAAAAAGTATTCAAAGATAAAATAAAATGCTATAAACTAAAAGATAAGGAGAGAGATACCAATACAAGACCAATGAACTGTTATAATAGGGATAGAGGACAAATGGACAAGATTCAAAAACAACATATTAAAGGCTGCACAAGAAAGCTGTGGAGTAACAAAAATAGTAAGTGCATACACAAAAAGAAGCACATGGAGGACAGCAGAAATATAACTCAAAGTTAAAGATAAGAAAAATAAATGGAACAGAAAAGAGGAAGATTATAAGGTGTACAAAATGGCAAGGAAAGAAGCTAAAGAGAGTATCAAGAGGGCCAAGCAAAATTCTTGGATAACGTTTGGACTAAAACTGAGAGATAACTATAGAGAAAACCAAAAATTATTCCACGGAAATATAAAACAATTGAGACACAAGAAGACACCAAGATTGAAAAATATAAATGATGATAAAGGAAATATACTAACTGAGGAAAAAGAGATAATGGAAAGATGGAAACAGTATTTCGAAGAATTCACAAAAATAAAACCAGATAGATATATAAGAAAAAAAAACAAATAGAAAAAAAAAACGACGAAGAACGTATCACACCAATAAGCGGCGAAGAAGTCAGAGAAGCAGTTAGCAAACTAAAACTAGGGAAGGCGGCCGGGGAGGCTGGAATCACGATTGAAGTGATAAAATATATGGGAGACAAAGATAACAAAGAACTACTTGACGTCTTAAACAACATCATAATAAAAAAAGAAATACTTAAGGGATGGAATATGAGAATAATTATACCCATATACAAAAAAGGAGACACAAAAGAATGCTCAACTTACAGAGGAATAACGTTAAGAAATATCCCAGGAAAAGTATTGATAAGAATACTAGAAAAAAAGACTCAAAGAGAAACTTGAAACAACATTAGAAGATACTCAACATGGATTCAGAAAAGAAAGAAGCATCCAAGACTTAATATTTGTAAATAAAAAATTGGGAGAGGAACGGAAATACATATATGTTTTATAGATCTTAAAAAGGTTTTTGATAGCGTATAAAGATAACAGGAATAAAGTCAGAATCTCCAACACAGAATCAGCTGAATTCATACAAATTGGATTAAAGCAAGGATGTGTATTAAGCCCATTATTATTCTCTATACAAATAGATGATGCTATTAAAAAGAAGCCAAACAAAAAGGAAAAAATAGCAAAGTAGGAAACTGAGAAAAAGGAACGCAATTAACGTACAGGAACTAATGTCTACAGATGATATGGTATTGACAGCAGACTCAGAAAAGACATTACAGCAAAACTTGAAGATATACCAAGAAGAACTAATAAAGATAAACATGGAGATAAACACGATGAAACAAGCACAATGGTAATAGCGGTAGAAGAAAAAATTATCAAAATCGAAGGAATAGCCTTGGAACAAGTGAAAAGCTACAATTACTTAGGAACAATCATTGAAGACAACAGGAGAATAGAGAAAGAACTAAATAAGAGAATAGAGAAATCGGCAAGAATATATAATACATTAAAAAATACATTTTTAGATAAAAAAAGAAATATCAAAACAAATAAAGGTACAAGTTTATAAACCAGTGGTCAACCCAACATTA
This sequence comes from Trypoxylus dichotomus, assembly GCA_023509865.1. Classification (NCBI taxonomy): domain Eukaryota; kingdom Metazoa; phylum Arthropoda; class Insecta; order Coleoptera; family Scarabaeidae; genus Trypoxylus; species Trypoxylus dichotomus. The sequence goes on from CM042075.1 coordinate 34,530,302, forward strand.
GCATATGGCAGCGAGTCATGGACAATCACGGATAGAATTAAAAGCAAAGTTACAACCATGGAAAGGAGATCCCTAAGAAAAATAGACGGAGAGATAAAATCAGAAACACGACAATCACTAATAGTCTAAATATCATATCAATAGAAATAATCATAGAGGAGAGACAACTGGGATGGCTTGAATATAGATATAGAATGGAAGAAGATCAATTAACAGAGATGATTTTTAAAGCCAAAACAGAGGGCAATAACAGAATATTATTATTAACAAATAACAATATAAGAAAACTTTATTATTAGGTGTGTTGATAACGTATCAAAATTTATGCGTTGTTAAAGTGTGGACATAGTAGATTTAAAGAAAATGCTGCTACGCAACCAAAAATTTTAACGAAAGTAAAACTTACATTAAATTTATTGCCAAAGAATTCAAAACCACTACGAACTGGTGATAACGCATTTAGGTATTCCATTTCTTTTATGTTGGTCGTTGTGTCATTAATAGACTAGCACAGTAAGGACAAACGTATAAAATTTCTATTCCGCAGTGCAGATAAATAAAACAATGACATAAACACGTCAAGGTATGGAAAATACATGCCAAAAATGTTTTTGTCAAATAGGCTTATTCGGAGAGTTTAGTGAAACCTATGTTCCGTCGTTATCCCGCAGTGGTACAAAATTCTGGATACGCAACAAAATATTAGATTTTTAGACAAATTATCGGGAATTGAGTTATATAAATGTTACAGTAACTTCTATCTGGTTTTCTTCTATGCAACTATTATTTTGCACAACTTACTTTTCGTATTTATTTGACGGTTGTGTATATTCACGATTTGTAAGACGAACCACGTACATACTACACTTTGCGCACAGTCAGCCTTTCCAGTCACGCTATTGGTTCCGAGAAGATCCCGAGAACGAAAAAGTTGAAACTTGCCCAACTTTCCCGTTCTTGTTACCGGTTGGCTGTGGTATAGACTAGTATCCCATGATTTAACTTTTTTCTCGTTCTCGTCACCGTTTCCGTTCTCGTTACCGTTTAATGAACGGTGTAAGTGTGACGTCAGTAAGTATTGTGGCTACACTGAAAAGTTTCCAAACAAAACAAAGACACGTGATAAAACTAACCCATTCCTGTCAATTCTTCATGTTTACTGTGCTGTTTTGCGACCGTAAGCAGCATTATTCTGTTCGTTAAGTACAATTATGAAATTCATTATAATTATTATTGGAATCTCCACTCATTTGCTTAACTTTAAAACATCTAGGATGGATCACAGTAAATATACCTAAAGAATTACATTAATAAAATGGAGCTTCAGTTAAACTTGTATCACTGAGATCTGGCTGTGCAGAAGACTTTGTGTTACCTGTTGATGAAACATATATATTTCGTATAAATGTATGAATACAGTTAAGGGCTTGTTAACGTAACTCCATTCATTCATCATACAAAGTGTTGAAGATTGTAGTGTATTGGAAAATGTGGTGCTTGGTGACCTAATATTAGTTGATAAGGGATTTTAATTGAAGACTTTCTTTAATTATTTAAAACATGTCATCAAGCTATAATAAAGTTCAGTTACGTTGACAAAAAATAATTTACATGTAGGCACTCACGTTAAATAAATTTCTAGTTTTGATATTACAAAAATGAGTATGTTTTCATATACAAGATGTAAAGTTCCATTATTATCTGTTAAACGAGCGTTATAGCGTACAAATGGACATTACTACTGATTTAAAGAAAAAGATAAGGGGTTGATAAAAATAAAACAATTACAATAAACAGGATGCACACAAATCTCACACGTATATAAAAATAAGTTTTTAATTAAAAATTCTTAACAAGTAACAGTAAATCAGCAAGCACCATATAATAATACTAATAATAAATTCAGCTATGTGTAATGCACCCGCGGTCTACATGTCAAAAGGGACGGTAAACTGCAGGTATGTATATCTAACTCGACAAACTCCACGGAGTTGAAGTGTTGCTACATATTCTATGCATTGGGGACCTGATGGCGATGTTTGTTCTATGTGGGAAATAGTAAAATATATTTGTTTTCCTAGATCCTGAACGTGGTACAATGAAATTGATTTTACTCAACAACTCAGGGACATCAAGACAATTATTAAGTAAAGTAAATATGAATTTGCACTCACCTTGTTTTCGACGTAGTTCCAAAGAATCTATATTAAATATCTCTAGCTGGGTATTGTGACTAAATCTTTGTATCGGGTAAGTCTTAAATTTTTTAAAGTATAAGAACTTCAAGTACCTTCTCTGAATCTTCTCTAGAAGATGTATCTGATAGATGTACATAGGTGACCAGACCAAGGGCGCATACTCCAGTCGAGACTGAACAAAAGCGAAATAAGGAGGAAGAATGGCTGTTATAGAAGAAAATGGTCGTGTAACACGTATAATGAATCCTAACATACTCAACGCTGATGTACAAATACTGGATATATGCTCCATAGAGGTCTGTCTTGAGTCGAAGATGACGCCCAAGTGTCTCATAGAGGTCTCTCTAGGCCAACCATAGTAGCTCATGAAGTAATTGGAGCAACAGGCGTCGGAGTTAATGAAGAAAGGTACGCCGATTGAAAAAACTCCCGCAAGGCGCTCACTACGGAAGGTGTATCGTTATACGTATTGCTGTAATCGTCCTTCATAGTTTTAGAAATACCTCCCCCATCCCTCCGAAAACGCACAAACTGCCAAAAATGTCTAAGATTGGTTGACATGGAGAATTCATGAATTGATAGGCACAGTGCTAGAGCAGGGTGATCGTTGTCCTCGGCCACTAATGGAAACATGTCTCAATCAATAGCAACAGTGTGAACATCGGTAACAACTAAGTCTAATTTTCTACCCCTAGCATTAGTTACTGAATTCAGTTGTGACAAATCAATAAAATGCAAGAACTCATTCATTATTCTACTTTTACCATCATTTATTTCAGGGTTGTTGTAGTGGGTAATGCTAAAGTCGCCGAGAATGATAGTTTTTGTGGAACTTATATTTATAGTGACCAAACTACTCAGAAAATTCTCAAAATCGAGAAGTGAAATATCAGGTGGCACATAAACAGCAAATCTATGATGGCATAAAGTAAAGACAGCTTCGACAATATCAACAAGTGAAGTCGCGTCTTTAACATGCGTAAAATCTACTTGATTGTGAGGTAAGATGGACTTAAAGACTAAAATAACACCACCACCACGACTTCTACCAACTAATTCAAATTTACGGTCTCCTCTAAGCACATAATACGTAAGTAGAAAGAGTTCGCAATTAGATACATCTGACGACAACCAGATCTCAGTAACACATCAAAGTCGAAAGTATGTACATACGTTACCGTAAAACACATCACACTTGATCCGTAATCCTCGCTCATTTTGATAATAAATAACAAGATCTCTGTTGAGATTTTTAGATTGTCCTCCCCGTGAGCCACATGAGTATCTAACTCAGCCTTATTTATTTGTAATAGTCTATTTGACGGCGGGTTTTATGAAGCGATACATTTAAATGTTTGTACTGCTCATTTTCACGCAACCGTTTAGCATGCTTCAAGATAGTGTGGCCTTCTCTAGATCTAGAGAGCTTCACTTTGATAGGGCACCGCCTATCAGGAAAAAAACGACCAATACGGTGCACCTCAATGTAGTCGGTGTTAATACCCGTTGGAAGCGCTTTTAATACCGCCTGAACTGTCCCCAATTCCTAGTGGAAAGTCCTGGTCCGAACGTTGCTCGCAACAGACGTGCCAGAACTTACTGCTTTCTTTTGCGACTTTGCGACTTGCAATTAGCAATTTTTCTCTCACGTTCTTTTTTAAGAACATCAGCGTATTCAACACAGCGATCCAGGGATAGCGACTACAGTATCATTTTACGCTTTGATAGTGCATCGTGTTAGCAGCAAGTAATTTTAATTACTTTGCTGTTTAACGACCATTTCCTAACCGTCACTTTCTCCGGCTCTTTTCCATTTACCACTCATCCCCATCACCGGCCACCAGCATCACGGTCAACCTGGCGACCGGTCCGATCCAGCTCGTAGCCGCTTACAAAGCGCCCAATAAGCTGATGCTTGAGAGCGACCTGTCGGAGATCTTCAGCACCCGGAGAGCAACAATTCTCGCTGGTGATCTAAATGCCAAACATCCGACCTGGAACTCGAGGGTGACGAACGCGAGCGGCAAATGCCTACGCCGTTTCGCGGTTGACTTCAACCTCGTCGTCGACGCCTCTATCGAACCCACGATATATCCCCATAACGGACAGCCAGACGTCCTAGATATCGTCGTGATGAAAAACGTTAACCACTTTCATCAACTCACCGTCCTCAACGAGCTATCATCGGACCATAACCCGGTGTTGTTACAACTCGGTCAACCGGCACCGGAAGAAGAGGACACCCCGACGCGACACTCGGTCTCGTGGCCAGCCTTCACGGACCATCTGTCAAACAATATGGGGCCTATCGAGCGGATAGAAGATGTTACCCAACTGGAAGCGGCAGTGCAGACAGTTACGGATCGCGTATTGGAGAGCGTACAATACGCGACGAACATCATCCCCATCCACGACAACAGGGCATTCATCCCCCGGGAAATCAGAGACCTAATCCGACAGAAGAACCGACTCCGAAGACGATGGCAGCGAACGCTGGATCCCGCGTACAAGGCGGAATACAACGATCTGGCGTGGCGAACCAAGGCTGCCCTCGACCAGTTCCGCAATAAACGCTGGGACGACTTCATGAACCAGGCCTCAGAATCCACGTCGGCATTCTGGAGAGCCGAGAAAATCATGAAATGTCGCAGAACACCGATGCCGCCGATCCATGGCGAGAGAGGCATCGCTTACTCCAACGAGGACAAGGCGGAAGCCTTCGCCGAAGCCCTCGAAAAGCAGTGCAGCCCCAACTACGAGGACGCAGACGTCGATCACATCGGACGCGTTCATCGTAGGGTCCGACGAATCCTTGCCGAAGAAGACGAGGAAGAACCGTTACCGCCAGCTTCCCCCGAAGAGATACGAGCCATCATCAGGGCCTTTCGCACGAACAATAATACTCCGCCGATTGAAGGATGAAGTAGAAGACCTCGAAATCATCCCCGATTCCCAGTTCGGATTCCGCAGCGAGCACAACACCACGCTCCAAGTGCTCCGCGTCATCGAACACATCAAGCAAGGCTTCAACCTGAAGGAATATACGGGCGCCGTATTCCTCGACGTTGGCAAAGCCTTCGACAAAGTCTGGCATCAAGGACTGCTTTGGAAGATGCATAGGGCCGGTATCTCGAAAGCCATGCTCAGACTAATCCGATCCTATCTACGCAGAAGATCGTTCCGAATCAAGCTAGAGGGACAGCGATCCGCCGCCAGGACCGTTACATCGGGAGTGCCCCAGGGTTCCGCACTCTCGCCCCTGCTTTTCAACATCTACACAAGCGACATTCCGACAACCGCGCACGTCAACATGGCGATGTACGCGGACGACGTATGCATTTACACGAGGTCCCTAGACGCCAGAGTCGTCGACCGGCGCCTCCAAGAAGCCCTCGACGCCTTGCAGACCTGGTACGCAAGGTGGAGAATAGCAATCCATCCAGGGAAAACTACGGCGATACTTTTCTCGGGAAGCGGATGCCGACTCAAGAAACATGGCAACCCGACCGAACTAACCATCCAAGGAGGCATAGTTCCCTGGCATTCCCAAGCGAAATATCTGGGAATCACGCTGGACTCCCGACTAAACTGGGGAGCCCACATTCACAAAACTATCGACCGTGGAAAGCAGATGGCCGGTACACTAGCTCCGTTACTGAACGGCCGTAGCAAGCTGGATCTTGCTCGAAAAATCCAGCTCTACAAGACCGTCCTACGTCCCACGGTGACCTACGCATCGGCCATATGGGCGACCGCGGCGCAATGTCAACGAATAAAATTGCAAAACTTCCAGAACCGGATGCTTCGATGGGCCCTCGACGAACCCTGGTTCGTAAGAAATACGACCATTCATAAAGATGCCGGAGTAGAACCGTTATTAGACTACATCCGGAAGACCGCAACCAGAACATTCGACGCAGCAAGGGAACACCAAAACCCACTCGTGTCGAATTCCCAGGATTACGACTCCAGACTCCCCTGGAAATACCCGCGTCCTAGGTCCCTGCTAACGGCCTAGGGCGAATCACTTCATCCTTCGTCTAGATACGACTCGTTCGAACGGAAGGTGGATTGAGTAGCCGGAAGTTCGTTCGGGCACGGTCTAGGCGGAGAATATTTTTTCTACCCCGACATTGCACCCGCGTCGGGGGGGAAAATGCGTCCGAGCGGAAGGTGGATTGAGTAGCTGGAAGCTCGGACGCCACCATCATACCGTCGTCTGGATACGACTCTTGCGTGCGGAAGATGGATTGAGTAGCCGGAAGCACGGAAGGGTACGGTCTAGGCGAGGTTTCTTTCGACAACCAATTCCGTCGAAAAAGAAGTCGCTCGGGCCGAAGGTGGATCGAGTAGCTGGAAGCTCGAGCGCTACAATCCGATAAAGAAGGTAAAGGTTAAATCCTGGTACTTCGTAAAAGTCATGCGTTCATCGTTCGTTCCCCAATTCCTGGGACTTTCTAGTGTTCGCATCGTGCGTGTCAGACTCAGGTACACCAAACATAATGATATTCTGCTTGCAGACTGTAAATGTGCCGTGTTACAAGAACGAAGCGGCGAAAAAAGGATGTATAAAGCAGTCAGACAAAAAGTGTCTATTTTGTACCAGAAAAAAGTAAAGTGAACGAAGTATTTATAGAAGCTTGGTATACTAATTATTACCAAAATTACCGCGCAAACAAAATCAAATACTATCAATACTCACCGTGAGATAGAGTAAAGAATGAGCTTCAAAACAGTATGCAACAGCAAATTAATTTTAAGTCAAAGCTATTAAATTCTCACAAACAACTAGAGTACGGATTTCCACGTGTATACACTATACTATATTTATACAAAATGCATGTTAATTTTTGCCAATCAAGTAAAGCAGGCTTTTCAGATTTCATCTTAATATAGTCTAGTATAATATGACAACTTGTAAATGTACGAAAGGTACAAGTTATATTTTTCCTAGAGATTGGTATGTATTTCATCAACCGATAACACAAAATCTCATGTTGGGCCAGATCTCCACGATGTAAGTTCAACTGAAGCTTCATTTCATTAGTGTAATTAACAGTTGATCTTCTTTAGTTATATTTGCTGCAACCCATCCTAGATAATGTTTTAAAGTTAAGGAAATGAGTAAAGATTCTAATAATAATTGTAATGAATTTCATATTTTTTACTTAACGAGCACCATAATGCTTCTTACGGTTGCAAAACAGCACAGTAAACAACGTAAACATGAGGAATTGACAGGAATAGGAAAAGGTTAGTTTTATCACGTGTCTTTGTTTTGTTTGGAAACTTTTCAATGTAGCTACAATACCTACTGACACGGTCCATATGCAGCCGTCCTTAGACGCGCATAGTGGTAGAAGAGAAAACTATTCTAGAGTGTGTCAGATATTGTGTACCTACATAACACATGGGCTGAAAAGTCCCGGGCCTAATAAAGAAAACACGTTTTTTTTGTTCAAAATTAGCTTTATTCTTCAACGTAATCTCCATCAAGAGCAACGCAATCATTCCAGCGCCGCTCTAACATTTCAATACCACTTTTGTAGAACGATTTATCTTTTGCCTCAAAATAGGCCTCAGTCTCAGCGATAACCTCTTCATTCGTGCGAAATTTCTTACCGGCGAGCATTTTTTTGAGGTCTGTGAACAGCCAGTAATCGCTTGGAGCCAAAGCTGGCGAATACGGTGGATGTGGGAGCAATTCGAAGTTCAATTCATGTAGTTTTGCCATTGTTTTGATAGACTTGTGACACAGTGCGTTGTCTTGATGAAACAAAATTTTTTTCTTTGCCATATGCGGTCGTTTCTTTGCAATTTCGGCCTTCAAACGCTCCAATAACGCTATATAATATTCACTGTTGATGGTATTTCCTTTCCCAAGATAGTCGATGAATATTACACCACGCACATCCCAAAATACCGAGGCCATAACCTTTCCAGCCGATTGTTGTGCTTTCGGGCGCTTTGGACGAGGTTCACCAGTTGCTGTCCACTCAGATGACGATCGTTTTGATTCCGGAGTGAAGTGATGGATCCATGTTTCATCCATTGTCGCATATCGACGCAAAAATTCCGGTTTGTTACGTTTAAACATGGCCAAACACTGCTCAGAATCATCAACACGTTCTTGTCTTTGGTCAACAGTGAGCAAACGCGGCACCCACTTTGAACAGAGCTTTCTCATAGTCAAATGCTCATGCAATATAAAGCCAATACGTTCTTCTGATATCTTTACGATGTCAGCTAACTCACGGAACTTCACTTTTCGATCATTCAAAACGATTTTGTGGATTTTTTTGATGTTTTCTGGTGTTACCGCCTCATTTGGACGTCCACTGCATTCTGCATCATCGGTGTCTCTACGACCACGTTTGAAGTCAGCAAACCAACGTTTTATTGTTGTTTCTGATGGAGCGGAGTCCCCATAACACTTTTCAAGCCATTGCTTCGCTTGAACGGTATTTTTTCCCATCAAGAAGCAGTGTAAAATTAAAACACGAAATTGTTTTTGATCCATTGTTTTGAAAATAACAAAAGTAGCGTGACTCTTAGCACAATAACTCAGAAACTAATAAATAGAATATCATGAAATTTTAACAGTTGTCTTTTGAAGGTTAGTACTAACTGAGAGAAAGGTGACTGCAATAAAACTAGCGTCATCTATGTGTTAGGCCCGGGACTTTTCAGCCCATGTGTTACCATCGTCCCTTCCAAAAGCGAATAAGAACTAACTTGCTACTTACTACGTGTACTAAGGAAAGGGTCATTGTTACCTGCTGTATGATTACCACACCCTATTTTTTTTGTGGCATTTCGGATATTATCCCTAACTGATATTAGAAAACATTCAAACACGTTGCACATTTTATATCACAAACTACACTAGGCCATGGATCTCAAAGCCAAATCAGATTTTTTTCCCTAATTTTTTTAAAAATAAAATTAAACGATCTGGTACGTCCTTTCTGTTCACGGTTAATATATGTTGAAGGTTGAATCGCGTTTCTACATTTATAGCAGTTATACTAGCTGAGGTCTTAAAAAAGACTGTTTATTACCTCTACGAATCTTTTCAGACTGCAAAGGTACTAGTATCGACGTTGAACTGCGATGCTTACGCTTCGACTGCTCGATCAGTTATGGCTACGTACACGCTGCGGCGACACTTTATATAGTAAGAAAAAACAAAGCGAACGAATGCATAATACTGTCTTTTTCACAGTAGCATGAGTACAGCAGGTGTTACGCAATAACACTTAAACTTCAGAATTATTCTTAATCTGGAACAGAAACTTTGAAGGTTTGTGTTTACCATCAAGGGTTGCTGAGAAAATTATCCCAGAAAATCAGTAATGGGTTTTTTTATAATTGCGCACTGTATATTGAAATGGACAATATATACATGCTAATGCCCATACATGTATAACAGAACTCAAATAACTGCAATTGTTGCACACATTATACTTATTATGCATAGGCTAAGAACAAAAACTGAGAATACATTTTACGTTTTTTAAAATATTTTTTGCGCATGCGCATTTGAGTTTCATTATAAATCCGTACTGAGCAAATGAGTAAATAAGCAAGCATCTTACAAGCCAAACACAAGTAAGTATTGGTCAGGAAATTCACGAGAGAATTTACAAGCACGCTGCAGCGGTCATTGTTCTTCAAAACAGAAGAACGTAACAACATGGTAAGTATTAACATGATTATTATCTCTCGCATCTTCTTAATTTCAATAGCATCACATCATTGTGGGTGTCGAACATGAATATAATAGGGCAACTGCGATGTTTAACGAAGGAAAAGAAGGTTGTGAACACCGATAGAAGCCCAAATGTCTACAGCATCTCAGATACCGTAGTTTTGGTATTCTGTCCGTCATACGAAGAGATATTAATTAAAACCACCGCTCTACATAATCCTAAATATATTTGGTTATATGGGTTGGATAAATAAGTGCTAGGCTTGCTACATACACTATCGTCCATAAGTTTGAAAGCAAGATGAAATTCCTTGAAAATAATACAACTAACACAATAGGCATATTGTGAAATCGTTAATCTCTATTACAAATTATTGTATGCAAATATAAAATTGTTACACATAATCCGTAAAGTCCAAACAGGTACAAATTTCACCCGAATGCATTTTACTGTTCTTTTCCAATAATACGACTATTGTTAGAGTAACAACTTTCGGTCAAACGGTTTAGTACTACTTAGCGACGAAGGATATACCGAGACAGAAATTGCTATTGGCAGCAGGTTGAAAGGGATGCATCGGTCGCAAAAAAAAACGTTTTTAAAACCCGTGCATAAAGAGAAATGACTGAGAGGGGCAAGAGAGCATGCAAACTGGTCACTGGATGATTGGAACGCGGCCTTATTGAGTCCAAATTCCAGGTATTTAGTACGCAACGGAGAGTTTTTGTTCGTCGACGACCAGGGAAAAGTTAGTGAGGCATGCTTAGTGGCGTCCGACAAATGGTGGTGTCATAGTTTGGGGTTGCTTTACTAGAACAACTATGAGTGATTTAGTGAAAATTAGTGGTACAATGCGGAAAGAAGCGCATTTTAATATTTTACAAAATCATGCTATTCCGAGTGGAAACGGCCTTATTCATGAGCCGCTTATGTTCCAGCAGGACAATGATCTCAAATATACGGCTCGAATCTATAAAAACTTTTTAGAAGAGAAAGTAGCAAAAAATGAACTAAAAGCAACACCTATGGAAATATTTACAGAACGAATGCCAAGTTGACGCGGACTGCCTCGAAAATTTGCTTCGATGAATGTCTAAAATCAAAGCGAAACGAAGTAATATCGAGGAAAATAAACTTACGAACTGAAGAATGCATAAATGTTGTTTGAATTAATTTATCTTTATTAGACGACAGTCACTTATGTTGTATAAATTCATTAATAATCACAATAAAATTTTGCTGTATCTGTGACTTTTTTAAAATCCGTTGCTGTTAGCCACGTTACAGTACAGTTTTATAATTTACTTGCACTTATTTGTAGTTACTTTTTTCATTATGTTACATAATTGAGAAAAAGTAGCGGTATCTTGACTATTCCGTTACTTGTTCCACGTTTTTCTGCTGGTGTGATTACTTTCCGTTATCCTGTTCGTTCGCTATTTAATAATACGTTAGCATCTTATCATTTTTAACATTATAGTCGGTAGTTCGGCGACTTAACTTCAACTGTCAATATTTCTGTTATTTCCACCAAGATTGTGTAAAGCAACAATCATTGAGTGATGTCTTATTTTCAATAATTTTATCAACGATATTCACTGTTTACAACAATAAGTACTGTAATCTTTACTTACACTACATTATTCATTTATTACGATAGGATAATTGTATTACACTAATGGTCTTTTTATGGCCGTACCGAAACCCCCAAATATCGAGATTGAATTGATAACTGTGTATAAGAAGGGTTCAAGTCCCCTCCGAGACCGATTTTTTCGGAAATTTTAATTACGTTGGAAATTGCAAGAAAATTGAAATTTTATCATTACTAATGCCAACAGTGGTTTAGTATTGATATTGATATTAATATTAGTATTAATATGGATGTTAGTTTAATGTGTAAGAAGAGTCTTTCGCAGAATTACTTAACTATACAGCGGCATCATTTACGTCATTTAAGTGCAAATTAATGGTTGTTCCTAATTAATGAAAGAACTATAAATGAATATACTCCATATATTTCTTTCGAATTTCAATTTTTATTTATTCATTTCATAAAATCATTACATTTACATTTAAAAATGTTCCGGCAATTATATTCATAAACGGTCTAAACAAAAAATACTATACTTAACGCAAAATATAAATATTTATAATCATCGTCCATAAAATCTTTAATGTTGAATTGATACTTTTGTTTCGAAAATTACAGCAGCTTTATAATTGCTTTACCCCAAATTCTAAGAAAAATAAACGTAGTGGGGCAGGAAATGAAATAAATAGAAAGGCAATACGATGACGATGACAGTTATTTTCCTAATTTTGGTGAAGAGAAAGTTGTATTACATTGTTATTTAATGCTTTTGAAAATTAGTATGCCTAAAAGGTTACTTCAGAGATTCATCGCCAGAAATTAGAGGAAAAATAATTGTTATGATAAACCTCGACAACGCGAAGCGGGAGATTGCAGATGTGATTGGACTATTGGTAATTTTCATTTTATTTGCATTATAAGCTACATTTTATTATCATATATTTCAAATCTTTGAAGCATCAGTAAACACAATTCAAATTTGTTAACCTTATTATTTTTAATCTGAATAATTTTCGACACACACCCTATAAGTATTCCCCATATTCGAGCAAAAATATCAAAAGTGTTATATTCTCAGATGAGAAAGTTTTTACAACCTCAGATGATGCACCAAAGGTATTATGGCGAAGAAATAACACTAGATATGAAGTTCAACATGTTCAGAGAACAAGAAGAGGTGGACGAATTAGTTGCGGGTTTTTTGGGAAGGATGAGTGCAGTTGGTCCGAAGGAAATTGTATCAATTACAGGACAATTGACTCCAGAGCAGTAGGTCGAAATTTTAGAATGTGTTTCTACGTATCATATGAATCTTTTTCCCGAAAGTCCAATTTATCTGCTGCAGGATAACTCAGCAATTCAGACAGCTAAAATAGTAACAAGTTCGTTTAGAGATAATCCAGAAATAATATTAGTTTCTTTGTCAGCGTAGTCCCCAATTTCAACGTAAATTCTTCTAGCAAATAATTTCATTTACAAGGTGGTTAGGCTACAATAAAACAGAATTACCTGCATTTTGTATTGAAATACTTTGTATTATAGTAATATGGTTTGTGCATTATTCACAAATTAAATTAAGAACCAGTTCACTTTTCTCTTAAGCTGCCTTTCTTTCTACGTGACTCTAGAAGGCTTGTATTCTTCCGAAAAAAGCTATAGAGCTGATAGGACATACATTACTGGAGAAAATGTTTCAGCTGTTGGTATTAGCAAGTTCAAATTTTAAAGAAAAATTGACTAATTCCAATGTTATATATTTACAATATATATTGCAATATATATATATATACTTTTTTCATAATTACGAACAAATATTAATTGGCATTAGTAAATAGGATTTTATCAAATTATTTATTCCTTGTTATTTAGGAAGTATAATTATTTGCTAAGAAGCCGAAGAAAGATATTTCAAGAAACAACTCCACAAAAGACTCCTCTCATACTTAATAAAATGCCGGAAATGTAATACAATTATCCTTCAATAATAGATATTTAATGTATATAGGTTCCCTATTTACTCGAACTAGAATTATGAATTTAGATTTAGTTGTTATTGTTCTTGAAAACAGTGAATATCGTTAATAAAATTACTTAAGATTTGAAATCCACCCAATGATTGTTGCTTCACATAATGTTGGCCAAAGAAACAGATACATTGGAAGACAATTACAATTAAAATTAAGTCGACTATAACGTTAAAAAAATGTCAAGATGCTGACTCATAAGTAAATAGCAAACGAACAGGATGACGGAAAGTAACGATATCAGCAATAGAACGTCGAAAAATTATGACGAGTAATGGAATAGACAAGAAACCGGACCTGAAATTGAATAAAGGGTCGAGGAGAGCATTTCCAATGGTCCAATGTTTTTGTGTCAAGCAAACTACATTATTGAATAAATATTATCAATTTCATTGTTTCAAGAGTATTTTATTAAATTCAACACCAGAGTTTCTTTTTCAAATGGCATCTTTTTTATTTATGGATTAGTTCCCAGGGTGGGCAAATAATTGTGACCGGTGGCGTATGTAAAGGAGTAGTTTTGATTAATTAAGACCGTCACTGTACATTGACCTTATTATTTATTTTACTTGTAGAGTATTACTAGGTGTATCTAATATTCTATGTAACCTTTAAAAATCAACATACTACTGCTCAGATAACGCACTTTGTGGCAATATAATGTCTCTAAATCAGATATTAATTGTAATTGTTAAAATTTGTTTAATAAAGTTAATAAATAAGACAAAACCACCTTTTACCTTAAAAAAATAACAATTATCATTAAAGTAAGTACTTCACTTCTCCAATGCACTGCCAGCATTAGCAACTTTGTTAGAATAACTCCATACGAGATTTTCGCGAATACCCCGGAATAGACCTGCACTGAGTAGAATTGATCGGGTGTGAATACAACCAAAGATGCTACGAACGGCTCCGTAAGGTGCAATGCCGACAAACATTTCAAGAAGACCAAATGAATAACATTGAGAAAACTCATTCTTCCATCTCCAATACAATTTTTCAAGACACATGAAAATGGTAAATTCGGAGGCCCAATACATATTATGAAATTCATCCTTCGAAACATACAACAAAAAATATTAAAACAGATAATTTCTATTTGTTATTCAATACCTGAAGCTAGAATATATCACATGATCTCTGAAACTAGAAAAGATATGAAAAAATGTCAAAGGAAAAACTTATTGCAAATTGTCCCAATAGTGCATGTACAATTTTTGGAATTTCTAATTGCAACCTTAAGCAAGTCGCACCCTCCTACCCCTCCCCCACCCTCAAACTCCTAAATCGTACTATATCCGTACTCAACCACGACCGTGACAAAAAAAGATTGGGTATATTGGAAATGTAAAGTTAATACTTAGTCGTTCTTGAAACATGTGCAAAACTTGCACATCCATACATCGGAAGATTGTAAAATTACTCTACACTCTTCTTCTATGTATCACGGAATTTCACCCTGCTACGCATGCATTTGTTTCAAAACTAAGATTAAATACATTTTAGGCGTGCATAATAATCTGCACAATACTGACTATTATGTTTCTTATTTTATATATTTATTAATTAGTCGCGACGTGTTAGACAGAGTTTATAAGTCTGGAAGTACTTGTTAATTTAGTTAGAAAGTACAATCCACAAACACTATTACTTCATAAACTTAAATCATAATATGAATTTATACACTTAAGTAGAATGGAACAGATTAAAATAGATTTTCTCGTATAATTTATATTATATATTTATATATTGATGATGTGAGGTTGCATAATGCACAGGTATTGCAGTAAATTCGACACTACACAAATTAATTAACTATTCGGCACACGCATGGGGTCTCATCATCAGCCGAGATACTGATAGAATTGTAAAAAACCATGCTGAAAATTGTAAAACTATTACAACCTACTGGATGGTTCCAAATACACTGACTCACAGTGAAAATGATGCAGTGGTATATAACTTGGTAAGAAGCTGAAAATGTTAGGAAAAGTAAAGTAAATAAATTATATCTACTATTCTTAAAATACATTACAAAAATAAGAAAAAACTAATTCAAAAAAGCATTACGAATTCTAACCAGATAACATTACAGCGGTTACATATTCATCGTCACAGTGAAAATGATGCAACCCAGTATACATTTTTTATACTACTAAGGAAAGCCGCTAGATGCACGCATATTATACCTCTTTATCTGTTACAAATGTAAAATGCGGTTTTATCACAAGCACATTACAATTTAGAGTAGTTCAACATGAATCAACAGACAACATTGGAAGAACGAGAATAAGTAATTTATCACCATACGAAAAATAAAAGTCAACGGGAAATTGCAAAAATATTAAATTGAAGTGCATCCAGCATACTATTGAAAACAGAGTGAAGATAAGTCCAAAAAAATAGTTGATGAACATGACGAGCGGTGGACTGTTAGACAATCTAGAAATGATCCACTGTTAAGTGCTCTTAAGTTAACACTGACGGTAAAACGTGTTCTGGGAAAAACCGGAAATGTAGAAACTGTTCGAAGAACTGTAAGGCGTGCCGATTTCCACGGACGAATACTCAGGTGTGGTCGTTTATAAGCCAGAAGAATAAAAGAAGTCCACAAGAATTTTGAGATTATTTTACGTAGCCAGTAAAAAATGAAAGGTACCTACGTAGAATTTCGTGCACTATGAAATTCCATAGAGTATATGAAAATGTGACGTATTTCATATAACATCGCTTTGTAGTAGTACCTAAGGTAGTGCAGAAAACTGATCCAAATATTTACAAATTTTAGTTCAAAAGAACACATTACTCCACATTTACAGCTTTCGACAACCCATAAACAATCGTGTGTTGTCAACAGCTTTCCTACCTGATGGGTTACCCGTACGATGAACGCCAGAAGCACAGTACCCACAGCTGACGTATGTTTTGTATAATGACCATGAGCTTGTCCCTCTATACTTGCTAATTGGTAACCTGCATTATTTCCAGAACATTCGAACAAAATTGACATGTTAACGTTTATCGATCAGGAAGAAATGCACCGACAGGTAAAAATCGAAGTACAACCGGTGCTACGAGAGGTCTCAATCATTGTGTCCAGGGATACCCGGCAAATTGTCATCAATCTATCAGACTACAATTTACCCGAGGATACGGTCCATCTTCTGGAATTAGATGGAGATTCCGCATTTACTCCACGTAACTTTCCAACCAAGGTATACGTTGTCTATTTCAGGAAGTCGCTGACGATATTCGGAGGGACGTCGCAAAGATTATTCGGCCAAAAAAATCCGCACAGAACAATATTTCGCGCAAAGAGAGGGGCATGGATGCAGCCGGTATTGTATTATTGCCGTTCATCCCATGGCTAACCGATCTGGATGGGAAAACTGCTGAAAAAATACGTCAATTGTGGTCAGCTAAGGACCGCAGAGACCCGCTTTCATCAGCAGGCGTATATCGTATCCCGTATAGCTACAGCAGTGTCTACATAGGTATCACTAAGCGGAGCGTTTTGATTCGGGTACGGAACTTAAAATATGTTGCAGGCTGGGTTACTCCGACAAATTTGCGATCGCAGAACATTCCCTACTGCCATAAGAACACATTATGATCTTCTCATGTATACAAATTATCGACTCCATGCAACACTATTACAACTCGTGGAACTGGAGGGTGCACAACAGGAATGGCATCATTCTACGAGCCTAGTTGGACCTGCATGGAGAGTTTGACATTGCCTCGCTCTCCGATACCATTCATTTCAGCAGCACGACCCTCTTCGATCCAGATGTCTTCGATGTCTCGGTCTTAAGAGGCTGGACTTTCCCCCTAAGGTGCATCTTCCGATCACTCCCCTGTGATCACGGACACATATCTCACGCTGCCAACGCCTCCAAGGGGAACAGCACCCAAACTCCACAACTGGAGCCTGTACCAACGGTTAATATCGAAAACGATAGAAGCTCATCCCAGAAGAGACCGAAAGAGATCTTGAGCGGGCAATCGCACGCATCTCCAACGGCACTCGTTTCTGTAGCCTTAATCATAAAATCATAAGCGTCGTTCGTTGTACGTGGTCGATGGTCAAACAACAATGCAAACAATGAAGAGAATTTTAAAACATAATTGTTTCATTGTTGTTGTTTTGTAAGCTTTAGAATATCAAAAATGGAATAGTCGTTAAAAATTAAATGTAGTTAGCACACGCCACTGATAAATTCAATGACGTAGTATCATGGATGCGCTCTACAATTGACGGGTATCGTAGGGCGTGGTGTAGAGTTTATTGCGATACCTGTGAATTGTTTATGTAATTAAACCAAGAATATTTTTACAAATATTAGATTTCTGTATTTATTCTTCTAGCAGTAAATTGTGTTTATTGATCCACTATTAATATATTTCAAGATAATATGACAATATTTATATTTGTATATATCTATTCGTGTATTAAATAACTACAACAGCTTGCTATACATCTTAAGATAAAATCCGGACACATTCTTTACCTTCCCGTTTGATACAAATATTTCACCCGCGCCTAACGCTGATTTTGAAAATGGCGGACATTGCTCAAGGTTATTGAAAACGGTCCCCAAACACACTAAAGGTTGTATCCTTACCGATTATACTGTACGTCATTACTGATTTAGAGACCGTATTATATGCAAAGAAAAACTGGAATATATGCGCATATATATCCATCGATTTTTGAGAAAATATGCATAAACCTGGGGCATATATGCAAAAAAATTGCGACAATATGCAAAATTTTTATGTAGAATAAATAAGAGCAGTAATTTAAACATTCACTTTATTGCACAAAATTTTTTTAGAACATATTTCTAAACCAATTTATAATTAAATGTTTTTCAAAATTGTGTAAAAGAAACTTTTGTTCTCTATTACAATACATATGTTTCGAAATAGAAAAGCTTCTTTCAACATCCACAGATGTAATTGGTGCATTTTTAACTTTGCAATACATTCTAAACTAAAATTAAAGTCGAAATCGTTTACTGTTTCACCTTCCAAAATGTTCTTAAGTTTCATCAATTTCAAATACCCCGTATTTTTATTTATCACTTTTTTAAATTTATCATATATAGAATTACCTATTGTACCCTTAACCTTCTTACATAGCATATCAAATTCGTCTACTATTTCGACTGATTCCGAGAGCGATATCCCTTGTGTTTCTAGTTTACGAATGGAACTTGAAACAAAGCTATGATTCGACTTAATATACAAAAGGTTTTGTAGCAATTCTGCTGATGTTACTATATTTTTACAGTTTTCTAGAGCAATGCAATCAGCAGTGATTTTAAGAACTACATTTCTTATTCCTTGAAAATTATCGGCGTAAAAAATTACAGCGTCTAACCATGTACTCCATCTCGTAATAATCGGCTCCGCAGGCAACTTAACACCGGGAAGTCACGCCTTATAAAATTGGATTCGTAAAGGTGCTTTTAAAAATACTTTTTGACATTGCTAATTAAATCATTAATCAAAAGCAATTGATTCCTAATGTCCGGCTACACGATTGAATCCAGGAGCTAAACAAGTGGTATGAATGTTACTATAAAAAAAAATTAAATTTTGCGCGGCTTTTATCATGTATGGTGCAGCGTCGAACATTAGTAAAATTTTTTCACAAGGTATACTTCCAGGTAAAAAAAAAAAATGATAAACCTTCTTGAACGAATTGGGCAATTGCCATATTATTTGTTTTTGAAGTTCTTTACAATAAATTAAATATGATTTACCTACAATATCTTCATGAAGAATTCCTATTAACAAATGGGCAATATAACGGCCACACTTATCCGTACTTTCATCTACCATGATATAAACAAAATTATTCCCTACCAATTGTTGAAGTTCTGCCATTGTTTGCTGGTAACACGATGTGACATTTTTTTTCGTAAGGTACTTTCGTCAGTTATATTATGTTTGCAATATTTTTGCAGAAATGATTTCAAATTAACATTGTTTAATCTTGCTAATGGTATGTTAGACGAAATTAATGCGTTACACAGATCCGCATTATATTCTTTTTGTTCTGAATTTCGTGAACTTGATGCTATGATGCTACACATTGATATATAGATTGCTGCACACATGCGGATCGCTTTAGTTTTTCACATTTTCCAGTATGTGATGAGTTTTCTCTCACAAGACACCTACAACAACAATTGCCATTTTATATCAAAAGTTAAAGAATTTAAAAACAATTGTAAAGCTTTTAGTAAAATTAAACTTACCAGTTTACTGTAGGCTCGACAAATATTTTGTTGCCATCCTTTATCAGTTTAGGATACGATCCATAAAGAAATTTTGTTCACTATACTCATTGTATGTACGCACAGTATTTAGAAACGTAACACAATTACATGCCGTTTCGCTCAAAGATATTCAATGAATGAATAGTTTATTCGGGAATTAATAGTACTAAAAGGTATTTACCACATCCCTTCTGCTAGGCGAAATTAAACGCGCGCAGTTTTTGGAAAAAAGTATAAGAGAAACCAATGTAAAAGGTTTACCGTTCTGAGAATTGTCCGTTGTCAATCTACATTAGGAATTACTAGGAATTTTTACTAACAGAAAGGATAAGAAAAAGCCTAAATATGCAATATATGCAACTTTTGTAAAAATATGAGCAGAAATGCCTAGATATGCAATATATGCAATCACTAATTAGCGCTAATTAACTTCAATTAGAGTAATACGTCTACATATAGACTATAATTAAAGATATGCAAAAAATATAATATATGCACTTTGCATATAATCCAGTCTCTACTGATTATACTCTGGTTATGTCCTTACTAATTATACTCTGGTTTTGTCCTTACTAATTATACTGGTTATACTGTGAGAAAACTTCACCCGATCACAAAACGACGGTGTAGATTTATGCATACAATACCAATTTTGGTGACAATCACTTGTTTTTTGCTGTTGGTATAAAGCGATAGTACACGGAATCCTACCCTTGATATGTAAATTGAAGCTAGGTCTTAAGAAGTGCTACTTTTAATTAACAGTTACAATTGCATAATAATATTGATTTGCGAAACATTACTTATAATCGATGCCACATCTTCTACACTAACCAAAATTCACGGGAAGTTGAATATGATGAAATATACCATAAGTATTTGTTTCTTAATTTTTTGGTATACTATTCTATATTTAGGTTTGATTTCATCGTGAATCAATATAAATATAGAAAAATACTTTTGTTATGTTCGTAAAATCTTGTTAGTTTATGTTTTTATACTTCAACTTAAACAGTGTTTTCATAACTTTTCAAAAAAAAAAGCTTATTGTATAAGTACTTACTACTGGCACCAAAAATTAGACCAATGTCATTGCGAAACATCTTATTCAGGTCTGCAGAAGAATTTCTTGTGTGTCTCAAATCTAAGGAAGCAGCCCTCGAGTGATTAGACACCCCAGATCCTTTTACTTGCATTCCTCTTAAATCTTGAGAACTGCGGCTACAACTTCCAGACAAACCAACTCGCAGATCTAACGAAGAATTTCTTGTATGGCCTATAAAGTGCAGTTTATGATATAATATATGTCACAAAATTACATTACCTAATTGACGATTCTGAATATATGAATTCATACAGCCCTGGACATATTGATGATTATTATTGGGGTTTATTATATCATAATTAGTTATGCTAGCACTATTAGCATTTGCATTATCACAGATAGCATTAATTTGAGTATTACCAGTTGATAATTGATCAGTTAGTCTTATACTTGTACCAGGTCTATTAGCATGTACTGCAGTGGGTTCAATTTGAGTTGGGCCATTGCTTGGTTGAGGCTCTTGTATGGGGATACCTAAAAGTATTGACGATTTAAAGATTCATGTAATACAACTACTTATACTTACTTGGAGGATGCAAATATCCATAAAATAAAACGTCACCACAAGTTGATTGAGTCATTTCCTCACAAAGCATAAGTCTCTTTACTAGTGGGGTAATTCCGTAATATTCAGCCTCATGCCTTAGGGACTTTATATTAACATCCTTTAAGTTAACTTCACGTGTTCTCAAATAGTTCAAAATTATAGAAAAAACATTGGGATCCCTGTCAATAAATATTGCACCTTTTTCATCACGTAAAGTAGAAATCCTCCCATTTAACAAAGAAGTGAAGAATGTATCAGGAACACAAGTTAATGTTTGACGGGAAGTCGAAAATCTTTGAGAAATACAGAAGTTATTTTACATATACCTTCATCATTACCAATTTACCTTCTTCCTCCAACATTTAAATGCAAAATATCTCCACAAAAGTTCTGATGAAATGCCATTACAGTTTAAATTGCCACAATGTATTTGTTTATACTTTTATAATATAGTTAAATACATAATGGAAACATAATCTACGCTTTGTTGCACAGTATGCACAAGTTGGAGCTAAAATAAACCCTACATAGGATTCACTGGGAGCAATTATTATATCAGATACTAATAATCAGGCTCGCAAGAAGTATTTGTTAATCTTTACATAAAATGATGAGAAATAATTATTTTAGAGCTATTTGAAACTATTTCAGATGTTCTTTAGAATTAACTATTTGTAGTATTCTACTTTTTCAGGATTCAATTATACACGGTCATTCAAAAGGTTTGAAATTTGTCAATTTTTTCTTGATAATTCGTATCTAACATAACCTACTTTGACATAACTGTAAAATGTTTGAGTTCATAGAGAAATATTAAGATCGTAAGAGTCATCTCTACTTTCTGTTGTTCGCTGGTTTTTGCGCCATCTATGGAATTTTGCATCAATTATTTGGTATAGGGAAAAGAATCTTCTGTACTTTCTGTTGTCCGCTGGGTTTTGCGCCATCTATGGTATTTTGCATTAATTATTTGGTATAGGGAGAAGAATCTTCTATACTATCTTTGTTTGTTGGTTTCTGCGCCATCTATAGAATTTTGTATCAATTATTTGGTATAGGCAGGAATATTTAAATGAATGAAATTACTCAATTGGGAATATATAATAAAGGAATATAAATTGACTATTGAAATTAAATTGGCTAGCTTTTCCGTTTCATTTGCCCAATTGTAGCAACACAACATCACAAACCATTTGATACATCGGGATGTAAATACACGTGAATTATCGCAACTACAATTTAAATCAAATTTTATGATTTGCTCAAAGTATTTTATCAATGAAAGTATTCATTTTCTTTCATTTAGAATAATCGGCAAGACATATAATGATGTTGTAAATCTTATATAGAGAGTAAACAAAATATGGTTGACAATATTTTAAGTTCTCTGGGATATTTTCTGTATTATAACTCTATGAATTTTATATCCTGAGCTTCGGCACAAACATTTTCTGAAGATAGTGTAATGAATGATTCTTCCAGTGATATTATCGGTGTTATAATTGTGTTCTCTTGCAAAAAAGATGGCATTATTAACATTTCTTCTTTTGAAGAAGAAGGTACTACCAAACTTTCTTTTTTCGAAATGGATATTGCCCGCATCTCTTCTTTTGATGTATATTATTATATTGCCAACATTTCTTGTTTCTCTGTAGATGATATTGCCAACATTTCTTCCTCCAATGTGGATGGTATTATCTTTTCTGTTGATTTGAAATTCATACTGTCAGGTAAAGCAAAAAATATATAATAGAAATTACTTCACGGTACCATTTAAGTACATTTGTAATTGTATCATGTCATTGCATCATAACATAATTTGATTTTATATTTGAAATTATTTGTCTTGTAATAAACTTTACTTGTAATTTATTGTTTTAAAGAAAGATAGTTCAAATATTACCATGTACGGCCAGCAACAATGTAGGAATGGCATCTTTCTTCAAATACATATTTGAACTAATATTTGCTGGAGTGAAATGCTTGTGGCAAATCTTCTTTCGTTTATATGCCTCCTCAAGAGTTAACTGAAGAAGTTCTTTGTTCTTGCATGCCTTTATCCATACATCAAATAAACGAGGATACTTAGGATGTGGGAATGAATGCTGCGAAGACGTTTTGTCTTTGCAGCCATTCAACGAGCAGGAACGCTCAGGAGCGCTTATGCATCCCCTTCAAAAAAAATCATAGAAAAGGAAAGTTGTTTGCGGAGTTATCCATGCCTCTATGTATAAAGTAAATCTATGAAGCAAACCACCGCATCACCACGTGAGTAAAACCAGGATCACCAACAATTTAAACAATTACGAACCAGAGTAACCAACACAAACAAGAATCGTTCCAATTTTACCAAATTTTATGTTGCACTGGCGGCATCTACAGAGTTTTGTTGGGACTAAGATGCTTACTGTCTTTGTCTTTCTCGCAACTTTGATACAACGCCGTATAATATATTCAGTTCCTACCTCATGTTTTGACCTACATCAAGATCAGAATCAAGAACATCGGTTTACACGCCATTCGCCATGCGTTTATGTATTTGCTCATACATCATGGCAGTTCACAAAAATGACATTCCCATTATACGATGCTGTTCATATTTCCTATATTTCTTAATTTCTTCCAAGATAACAGATGATAAAAGTATGTTAAATTTAAAGAGTTCGCCAAAAATGCTTCATCAGAAGCTAAACAGACAGAGTGCATCGTCAGTGCAAAATTGTGCAAATGCAAAATATAACTCCAAAATAAGAAAACGCTGTAAATGCAGCTCTCTCTCACATGGTATTAGAGAAATCCATTCATGAGAAAGACATGTGAAGACCTAAAAACGCCAACACAAGGATATGTTTCTGCCCAGAGATAATACACATGAAGATGGCCAACTCAATAATAAAAATCTGTGACGGTGGTGGGGAGTAACCTCTGGTCTCAATTCATAGAGGCGCTAATCGGAAAAGGCGCATAATATATCTAATAGATACTTTGTTATTGATAATAATTGAAAAGAGAATTACATGTGTTGGCATAGAACTGCTCGAAACCACGCTGATGAAACCGAGGAGGCAGAAACATGTCCGTGTGTTGGCGTTTTTTGTCTCATATGACTTTCTCGTGAATGGATTTCACTAATACCATGTGAAAGCTGCATTTACAGCGTTTTCTTATTTTAGTGTTATTTTCTAGGCATTCTTTTAGATATGTTTTAAATACGTCATGGCAAGCCTTGAGAAATCATTTACATGTGTAGTTTCCCTATGCACTGCCTTTTGGTGTAGAAACGCCCTCGGGAGAGCAATCCACGAGAGAAAGGTGGGAAACTGTACCCGCTTCTTTTCGCTGTCTGTCTTTGCGGACAAATGTTTCTTTCTTTTGGCACTAGCTAGCGCCAGCAGTATTCACGCTGGTGTCGCCGGGGTGGCAATAACTTGTCCGCGTTTTATGTCTCACATGTTTTTCTCGTGAATGGAAAAAACTAATAGTTACAAAATGTCACAGTAATAAACCAATTTACAATAATTGGCTATATTTACGGACTTAAAATCATTAAAACTAAATAAATATGTCTTCCTTAGAAAGACGCCACCTATTAATCTGTTATCAAACATGAGCTACTGTCAAAAACATTTTTTTTGCAAGTGAAAAGTGTCAGACGCTGCCATTTAAGTTACCGTGACATACTTTCGAGTTCAAGTTGAGTATCGTTTCGAATAAGGGTTTCGTAACGAGCTTACGAAATCCGGCCTCAGATTTAAATGGGATAAGCTTAAAGAGCAACGTCTGTATAATATAGCAAAATTTTATGTTAACATTACATAAAATTATGTTAAGTACAATTTGCGTTTAAAAAATATAATAAGCGAATTATTATATTATTATTAGTAAGTATTAAAAGAAAATTAGCTGTTTGCAATCAAAATTGTTTTACAAGATATATTTACATAAAATATTTAAGAAGGATAATAAAATAAAGTTACGTAATTAGATATGTATATATATATATATATATATTTGTAATCAAACTTACAACATATTTACAAGCAGAAGTATTAGGCGAAATATTTAAAAACTCCTATTGCTGTTAATGGGTTGTGTTAACAAAATACGATATATTTGGTACAATACTTACCTATCGCTTCCCCTCTCTATGCGACAAAGCAAGTAACCCTTATCATGAGTTAAGAGAACTATTACAAGGTATAATTTTTTTCGGGTAATAAAGTATAAGATAAAGGATAGTTATATTTCTACATTTTTAGCGAACTCCTTAAGTTATACTTATGCTGTTATCAGTTGGCCGAGAAGAAACTAAGATATAGGAACAACCAGGTCCTGGGCGCTTAAATGGGAGCGTCTGAACACTTTTCAATGTCAAAACTTTTTGACAATGGCTGTCAAAAGATGCCTTTAATTATTAAAACAACTCAGAAGGGGGCGTCTGTGTAAGGAAGACATATTTTGTGATTTTCGATCAGTAATAATGGCAGTATTGGTAACTAGATGGTAACTGTTTGCTATATATATTTGAAATTGGCTCATTGTTTTGCATTTCTCCCTGTACCTGTTTTGTCTTTCGCTTCTCTGGGCCTTGCTTCCCTTTGATTGGTGGCGGTCGCTTTTGGTTGTTTTATTTAAACAGTTCAGTGCAAGACTTCTTTCTATACAAGGTAAGCACAATGTAAATTGGAAACATCCACTTGAAAAAATTAAGACAATCCGACTGGCGAAGTCCTCGTACCAAGTGATTTTGTTGCAAAAATGTTAGTAACGTTCTTAATATTTCTTTGTAGAAGCTGGGAATCTCACCAATATTGCAGGCGCGTGCCTGGAGGTAGTATTACGGCATTGCATTCTGCCAAAGTAGACCGCAGTTCAGTCTATTTCTGTAGTACACTAGAACTACGGGAACCTTTGCACTTGGGGGGCTTGGATATAGCTTCAGTAAGAATGGCTACACCCACCGTTTGCTGTTGAACACTGGTATGAAGTAAGCACTATACAAATGGGAGACCTCCACTTCTAATAGCACGATAATACATATAAATATTGGAGGTTGAGCTTTACTGTCTACAAATAATAGCTTGTAATATAGATGTATGTGTAACTTTCAGATCCAGTACTGGCAGAGGTTGATGCGGCAAGAAAAAGACAGTCAACACCCAGAGCTAATTTGGACCCCATGGTTTGCAAATTTCTACGAAACCAAGTAAAGCTAAATGTAACTCCGCCACCTGGTGGAAGATTCTGGAGTAGATAGCAAAGTGATTATAATGAGACAAGAGCATACTACATGAAAAGGAGGAAAAGGTTATGTAAGTAATAGTTTTATTGTGGTTCAGTGCAATGGCTTAAAGGCCTACTTTGTGAAATCATTTGTTTAATGTAACAAGTAACATTAAGTTAGTTATTAACATTGATACTAAATTCGAAGGATTGTAGGAATTTCAACATTTATTTTATCATGTTACGACTAGCTTTTGAAACCAAAAATGTCTTTTCTTATTTGAGTTTTCAGAACGGATAGGTTGTCTGGACTGTTTATTAAATATTAACATTAATACAGTTTTCGTCAAAGGATAGATTTTTGGCAAAGCAATGGGAAAAGAAATCAATGTTAATATTACGTAAACAGTGCAGGCTGTTTGTCCGTGGTAATTGTTCAAGAATGAGGTGATGGTCTTCTGGTAAGGCAAAAATTTAATTTACTTTGGAGAGGTATCGAATATAACGATAAATTAAACAAAGCTGCATTTTAAACCAATATTAGTGGCAATCGCTGAGAGTAACTATTGTTTCACTCATATAGCTAGTAATGCCTAAACTTGACAAAGAAGACACCGAAACATGCGTTAACGTGCATGGAAACATCACTTTCTTCCTGAACGACAAAGAGACGAACGTTGTTTTTCTTTTAAAGTAGAAAAATGTAGTGTGGCCATCATATAAGATAAGGATGTTTCCTTTTCATTCGATTCATTACAGCCGTGGCGCCAAGTTCTTTAAAATGGCGCCAAACACCTTTGTCTGCGATGATGACAGCGACCAAGAAGACATTGCTAGATTTTAAGTAGTTTACACTAGTACTCTGGCATACAGACTAACGGTAAGAAACCCTACTATCTACAATGTATTGTTAACACTAACAAAATGAGGAGGAGTCTGTGAAACGTATTGTTTATAACATTAAATGGTCCACCCTACTTGCTTTCCAGGTAATTGTCCGATACATTTAACATCTAAACATTCGAGAAAATTTAGACTTGTGATTATTAAGAACGTAATTGTACGTTCCCTTTAATGTTAGTCCACTGTTTGCTCGCGCCCCGCTTGGTGTAACTTACTTTTGAAAGACCTTTCACGGGATAACCAAACGGACAGCAAGTAGGTTGTTTCTTTCATTTTTATGGGTTCACATTGTCTTCCCCTAAATAGTATCACTTTCTTCCTACACACCCAAGGAATCGTAGTACGCAACAGCCTATCTCCTTTCAAGCCTAATTCATTTACAGGTACATTTCATACTAACTCTCATAATACCATGCCTAACTTTACATTTCTTTTTATGTACGACTCTAACAGAAATTTTTGAGATCTTCTAGAGTGAATGCGAATAAAGCGGTTTTCTTAGAACAGCTGCATTTATAATTTATAGGTGTACCAATGAAAAGGAAACCGATGAGGATTCCCTTCCCATGTGTGTTATTTATAAGAGTTGGGAATGAGCTACTAACAAGCACGTAAATAAAACCTAGTAATAATTGTAGATTCATCTTGGGAAAATCTTATGGACTAAGCAAATGTAAAGTTTCGCTACTTGACATTTTGCTTTGTCGTTTCATTAAATTCCCTTTACTTAATTTATACATATACATATGTATATATATGTGTACATATATAGGCATATATAAATATATAGAAATGATACGAAGAGAACATCACAATTGCAAATGGTAAAGGATTCTCCTACGATGTGCTCTACAATATTATTGGGAAGTATAACAATGGCGTAATAATTTGTAGTGTATGCACATAGAAAGTAGTAGTATTACTAAGGTGTATGAATACCATATTTGGAAAATGCAGGATTTGTAGCACCTACATTTTTGACAAAATGAATATTGTCAAATGTCAATTCTCTTTGCAATATCAACGCGACAGCCACCAAGTAACGTAGCCTAGTACTACGGCTTTGATATTCGATGTCAAACGAAAACTTTAGTAACAACTCATCAGATGGCACTTTTAGGGTCGCAAACTTCACTACGGAACTGCCCCATCTCGTGAAGTTATTTCTGGGAACATCGTTTAATGGGAATATCAGCCCGCGGGAGTAACTGTTCTTACTACTTTTTGTAAGCCTTATATTGTGCAATTAAAAATATTCGAACAAATAAATGTCTGGCATTCAAACAATTCAACATTTTGAGAAGTAACGAACTTTTCTTGTTTTTGTAAAGGATAATTGGAATAAAACGAGAATCTTAAAAGATATATTTATTTGTTGTATTAGCAATGCATTAAATAAATACAAAATATGATAAATATTAAAAAAAATGATTACAAATATTGTAATCCTTTATTGCTTCGTACATAGTATTATTTTCTAGTCACCATTACAAATCCATTCATTACGCAAAGTTGATCAAGATATTCTACCTAACTCAATTTATTGAATCATATAATAAATATCTTCATCGTAAAAACAATAAAACATTTTCATTTCAATAGTAAATACAATGAATAAAAAAATAGGACCAGAAAGAATGACCAAGATATTAATATTTAACTATTTTGGTTGCTGAAAATCGCTCACTTAATCACCTATATACGAATTCAATACAATACATTGTAATATTTTCATATTTACTCATTCTTATCCCGCACCATGGAAAAATTGATTATACGACAGGTTTGTTCAGACATATTCAGAAATCTGCAAATTTATTATTAGTTGCGCAATATATGTTAATTCAAACCCTTTCTATATGTAGTGCAGATACCCAGCGCGGTAACCAACAAAATAGTGCTGCTAAATACAGCTACTCATGGTAGTTGTATTTAGCAGCATTATTTTGCTATAGATACTCATTTTCTTCTACTTCGCAATCAAAATTTTTTAACAGCAGAAATTGTTTGCAAGTGAAAAGTGTCAGACGCTGCCATTTAAGTTACCGTGACATACTTTCGAGTTCAAGTTGAGTATCGTTTCGAATAAGGGTTTCGTAACGAGCTTACGAAATCCGGCCTCAGATTTAAATGGGATAAGCTTAAAGAGCAACGTCTGTATAATATAGCAAAATTTTATGTTAACATTACATAAAATTATGTTAAGTACAATTTGCGTTTAAAAAATATAATAAGCGAATTATTATATTATTATTAGTAAGTATTAAAAGAAAATTAGCTGTTTGCAATCAAAATTGTTTTACAAGATATATTTACATAAAATATTTAAGAAGGATAATAAAATAAAGTTACGTAATTAGATATGTATATATATATATATATATATTTGTAATCAAACTTACAACATATTTACAAGCAGAAGTATTAGGCGAAATATTTAAAAACTCCTATTGCTGTTAATGGGTTGTGTTAACAAAATACGATATATTTGGTACAATACTTACCTATCGCTTCCCCTCTCTATGCGACAAAGCAAGTAACCCTTATCATGAGTTAAGAGAACTATTACAAGGTATAATTTTTTTTTTTTCGGGTAATAAAGTATAAGATAAAGGATAGTTATATTTCTACATTTTTAGCGAACTCCTTAAGTTATACTTATGCTGTTATCAGTTGGCCGAGAAGAAACTAAGATATAGGAACAACCAGGTCCTGGGCGCTTAAATAGGAGCGTCTGAACACTTTTCAATGTCAAAACTTTTTGACAATGGCTGTCAAAAGATGCCTTTAATTATTAAAACAACTCAGAAGGGGGCGTCTGTGTAAGGAAGACATATTTTGTGATTTTCGATCAGTAATAATGGCAGTATTGGTAACTAGATGGTAACTGTTTGCTATATATATTTGAAATTGGCTCATTGTTTTGCATTTCTCCCTGTACCTGTTTTGTCTTTCGCTTCTCTGGGCCTTGCTTCCCTTTGATTGGTGGCAGTCGCTTTTGGTTGTTTTATTTAAACAGTTCAGTGCAAGACTTCTTTCTATACAAGGTAAGCACAATGTAAATTGGAAACATCCACTTGAAAAAATTAAGACAATCCGACTGGCAGAAGTCCTCGTACCAAGTGATTTTGTTGCAAAAATGTTAGTAACGTTCTTAATATTTCTTTGTAGAAGCTGGGAATCTCACCAATATTGCAGGCGCGTGCCTGGAGGTAGTATTACGGCATTGCATTCTGCCAAAGTAGACCGCAGTTCAGTCTATTTCTGTAGTACACTAGAACTACGGGAACCTTTGCACTTGGGGGGCTTGGATATAGCTTCAGTAAGAATGGCTACACCCACCGTTTGCTGTTGAACACTGGTATGAAGTAAGCACTATACAAATGGGAGACCTCCACTTCTAATATACGATAATACATATAAATATTGGAGGTTGAGCTTTACTGTCTACAAATAATAGCTTGTAATATAGATGTATGTGTAACTTTCAGATCCAGTACTGGCAGAGGTTGATGCGGCAAGAAAAAGACAGTCAACACCCAGAGCTAATTTGGACCCCATGGTTTGCAAATTTCTCTGAAACCAAGTAAAGCTAAATGTAACTCCGCCACCTGGTGGAAGATTCTGGAGTAGATAGCAAAGTGATTATAATGAGACAAGAGCATACTACATGAAAAGGAGGAAAAGGTTATGTAAGTAATAGTTTTATTGTGGTTCAGTGCAATGGCTTAAAGGCCTACTTTGTGAAATCATTTGTTTAATGTAACAAGTAACATTAAGTTAGTTATTAACATTGATACTAAATTCGAAGGATTGTAGGAATTTCAACATTTATTTTATCATGTTACGACTAGCTTTTGAAACCAAAAATGTCTTTTCTTATTTGAGTTTTCAGAGCGGATAGGTTGTCTGGACTGTTTATTAAATATTAACATTAATACAGTTTTCGTCAAAGGATAGATTTTTGGCAAAGCAATGGGAAAAGAAATCAATGTTAATATTACGTAAACAGTGCAGGCTGTTTGTCCGTGGTAATTGTTCAAGAATGAGGTGATGGTCTTCTGGTAAGGCAAAAATTTAATTTACTTTGGAGAGGTATCGAATATAACGATAAATTAAACAAAGCTGCATTTTAAACCAATATTAGTGGCAATCGCTGAGAGTAACTATTGTTTCACTCATATAGCTAGTAATGCCTAAACTTGACAAAGAAGACACGAAACATGCGTTAACGTGCATGGAAACATCACTTTCTTCCTGAACGACAAAGAGACGAACGTTGTTTTTCTTTTAAAGTAGAAAAATGTAGTGTGGCCATCATATAAGATAAGGATGTTTCCTTTTCATTCGATTCATTACAGCCGTGGCGCCAAGTTCTTTAAAATGGCGCCAAACACCTTTGTCTGCGATGATGACAGCGACCAAGAAGACATTGCTAGATTTTAAGTAGTTTACACTAGTACTCTGGCATACAGACTAACGGTAAGAAACCCTACTATCTACAATGTATTGTTAACACTAACAAAATGAGGAGGAGTCTGTGAAACGTATTGTTTATAACATTAAATGGTCCACCCTACTTGCTTTCCAGGTAATTGTCCGATACATTTAACATCTAAACATTCGAGAAAATTTAGACTTGTGATTATTAAGAACGTAATTGTACGTTCCCTTTAATGTTAGTCCACTGTTTGCTCGCGCCCCGCTTGGTGTAACTTACTTTTGAAAGACCTTTCACGGGATAACCAAACGGACAGCAAGTAGGTTGTTTCTTTCATTTTTATGGGATCACATTGTCTTCCCCTAAATAGTATCACTTTCTTCCTACACACCCAAGGAATCGTAGTACGCAACAGCCTATCTCCTTTCAAGCCTAATTCATTTACAGGTACATTTCATACTAACTCTCATAATACCATGCCTAACTTTACATTTCTTTTTATGTACGACTCTAACGAAATTTTTGAGATCTTCTAGAGTGAATGCGAATAAAGCGGTTTTCTTAGAACAGCTGCATTTATAATTTATAGGTGTACCAATGAAAAGGAAACCGATGAGGATTCCCTTCCCATGTGTGTTATTTATAAGAGTTGGGAATGAGCTACTAACAAGCACGTAAATAAAACCTAGTAATAATTGTAGATTCATCTTGGGAAAATCTTATGGACTAAGCAAATGTAAAGTTTCGCTACTTGACATTTTGCTTTGTCGTTTCATTAAATTCCCTTTACTTAATTTATACATATACATATGTATATATATGTGTACATATATAGGCATATATAAATATATAGAAATGATACGAAGAGAACATCACAATTGCAAATGGTAAAGGATTCTCCTACGATGTGCTCTACAATATTATTAGGAAGTATAACAATGGCGTAATAATTTGTAGTGTATGCACATAGAAAGTAGTAGTATTACTAAGGTGTATGAATACCATATTTGGAAAATGCAGGATTTGTAGCACCTACATTTTTGACAAAATGAATATTGTCAAATGTCAATTCTCTTTGCAATATCAACGCGACAGCCACCAAGTAACGTAGCCTAGTACTACGGCTTTGATATTCGATGTCAAACGAAAACTTTAGTAACAACTCATCAGATGGCACTTTTAGGGTCGCAAACTTCACTACGGAACTGCCCCATCTCGTGAAGTTATTTCTGGGAACATCGTTTAATGGGAATATCAGCCCGCGGGAGTAACTGTTCTTACTACTTTTTGTAAGCCTTATATTGTGCAATTAAAAATATTCGAACAAATAAATGTCTGGCATTCAAACAATTCAACATTTTGAGAAGTAACGAACTTTTCTTGTTTTTGTAAAGGATAATTGGAATAAAACGAGAATCTTAAAAGATATATTTATTTGTTGTATTAGCAATGCATTAAATAAATACAAAATATGATAAATATTAAAAAAATGATTACAAATATTGTAATCCTTTATTACTTCGTACATAGTATTATTTTCTAGTCACCATTACAAATCCATTCATTACGCAAAGTTGATCAAGATATTCTACC
Source organism: Trypoxylus dichotomus (assembly GCA_023509865.1). Lineage (NCBI taxonomy): Eukaryota > Metazoa > Arthropoda > Insecta > Coleoptera > Scarabaeidae > Trypoxylus > Trypoxylus dichotomus. The sequence continues at coordinate 34,563,935 of CM042075.1, forward strand.
TAACTCAATTTATTGAATCATATAATAAATATCTTCATCGTAAAAACAATAAAACATTTTCATTTCAATAGTAAATACAATGAATAAAAAAATAGGACCAGAAAGAATGACCAAGATATTAATATTTAACTATTTTGGTTGCTGAAAATCGCTCACTTAATCACCTATATACGAATTCAATACAATACATTTGTAATATTTTCATATTTACTCATTCTTATCCCGCACCATGGAAAAATTGATTATACGACAGGTTTGTTCAGACATATTCAGAAATCTGCAAATTTATTATTAGTTGCGCAATATATGTTAATTCAAACCCTTTCTATATGTAGTGCAGATACCCAGCGCGGTAACCAACAAAATAATGCTGCTAAATACAGCTAGTCATGGTAGTTGTATTTAGCAGCATTATTTGCTATAGATACTCATTTTCTTCTACTTCGCAATCAAAATTTTTAACAGCAGAAATTGTTTGCAAGTGAAAAGTGTCGAACGCTGCCATTTAAGTTACCGTGACATACTTTCGAGTTCAAGTTGAGTATCGTTTCGAATAAGGGTTTCGTAACGAGCTTACGAAATCCGGCCTCAGATTTAAATGGGATAAGCTTAAAGAGCAACGTCTGTATAATATAGCAAAATTTTATGTTAACATTACATAAAATTATGTTAAATACAATTTGCGTTTAAAAAATATAATAAGCGAATTATTATATTATTATTAGTAAGTATTAAAAGAAAATTAGCTGTTTGCAATCAAAATTGTTTTACAAGATATATTTACATAAAATATTTAAGAAGGATAATAAAATAAAGTTACGTAATTAGATATGTATATATATATATATATATATATGTAATCAAACTTACAACATATTTACAAGCAGAAGTATTAGGCAGAAATATTTAAAAACTCCTATTGCTGTTAATGGGTTGTGTTAACAAAATACGATATATTTGGTACAATACTTACCTATCGCTTCCCCTCTCTATGCGACAAAGCAAGTAACCCTTATCATGAGTTAAGAGAACTATTACAAGGTATAATTTTTTTCGGGTAATAAAGTATAAGATAAAGGATAGTTATATTTCTACATTTTTAGCGAACTCCTTAAGTTATACTTATGCTGTTATCAGTTGGCCGAGAAGAAACTAAGATATAGGAACAACCAGGTCCTGGGCGCTTAAATAGGAGCGTCTGAACACTTTTCAATGTCAAAACTTTTTGACAATGGCTGTCAAAAGATGCCTTTAATTATTAAAACAACTCAGAAGGGGCGTCTGTGTAAGGAAGACATATTTTGTGATTTTCGATCAGTAATAATGGCAGTATTGGTAACTAGATGGTAACTGTTTGCTATATATATTTGAAATTGGCTCATTGTTTTGCATTTCTCCCTGTACCTGTTTTGTCTTTCGCTTCTCTGGGCCTTGCTTCCCTTTGATTGGTGGCAGTCGCTTTTGGTTGTTTTATTTAAACAGTTCAGTGCAAGACTTCTTTCTATACAAGGTAAGCACAATGTAAATTGGAAACATCCACTTGAAAAAATTAAGACAATCCGACTGGCGAAGTCCTCGTACCAAGTGATTTTGTTGCAAAAATGTTAGTAACGTTCTTAATATTTCTTTGTAGAAGCTGGGAATCTCACCAATATTGCAGGCGCGTGCCTGGAGGTAGTATTACGGCATTGCATTCTGCCAAAGTAGACCGCAGTTCAGTCTATTTCTGTAGTACACTAGAACTACGGGAACCTTTGCACTTGGGGGGCTTGGATATAGCTTCAGTAAGAATGGCTACACCCACCGTTTGCTGTTGAACACTGGTATGAAGTAAGCACTATACAAATGGGAGACCTCCACTTCTAATATACGATAATACATATAAATATTGGAGGTTGAGCTTTACTGTCTACAAATAATAGCTTGTAATATAGATGTATGTGTAACTTTCAGATCCAGTACTGGCAGAGGTTGATGCGGCAAGAAAAAGACAGTCAACACCCAGAGCTAATTTGGACCCCATGGTTTGCAAATTTCTCTGAAACCAAGTAAAGCTAAATGTAACTCCGCCACCTGGTGGAAGATTCTGGAGTAGATAGCAAAGTGATTATAATGAGACAAGAGCATACTACATGAAAAGGAGGAAAAGGTTATGTAAGTAATAGTTTTATTGTGGTTCAGTGCAATGGCTTAAAGGCCTACTTTGTGAAATCATTTGTTTAATGTAACAAGTAACATTAAGTTAGTTATTAACATTGATACTAAATTCCCGAAGGATTGTAGGAATTTCAACATTTATTTTATCATGTTACGACTAGCTTTTGAAACCAAAAATGTCTTTTCTTATTTGAGTTTTCAGAGCGGATAGGTTGTCTGGACTGTTTATTAAATATTAACATTAATACAGTTTTCGTCAAAGGATAGATTTTTGGCAAAGCAATGGGAAAAGAAATCAATGTTAATATTACGTAAACAGTGCAGGCTGTTTGTCCGTGGTAATTGTTCAAGAATGAGGTGATGGTCTTCTGGTAAGGCAAAAATTTAATTTACTTTGGAGAGGTATCGAATATAACGATAAATTAAACAAAGCTGCATTTTAAACCAATATTAGTGGCAATCGCTGAGAGTAACTATTGTTTCACTCATATAGCTAGTAATGCCTAAACTTGACAAAGAAGACACCGAAACATGCGTTAACGTGCATGGAAACATCACTTTCTTCCTGAACGACAAAGAGACGAACGTTGTTTTTCTTTTAAAGTAGAAAAATGTAGTGTGGCCATCATATAAGATAAGGATGTTTCCTTTTCATTCGATTCATTACAGCCGTGGCGCCAAGTTCTTTAAAATGGCGCCAAACACCTTTGTCTGCGATGATGACAGCGACCAAGAAGACATTGCTAGATTTTAAGTAGTTTACACTAGTACTCTGGCATACAGACTAACGGTAAGAAACCCTACTATCTACAATGTATTGTTAACACTAACAAAATGAGGAGGAGTCTGTGAAACGTATTGTTTATAACATTAAATGGTCCACCCTACTTGCTTTCCAGGTAATTGTCCGATACATTTAACATCTAAACATTCGAGAAAATTTAGACTTGTGATTATTAAGAACGTAATTGTACGTTCCTTTAATGTTAGTCCACTGTTTGCTCGCGCCCCGCTTGGTGTAACTTACTTTTGAAAGACCTTTCACGGGATAACCAAACGGACAGCAAGTAGGTTGTTTCTTTCATTTTTATGGGTTCACATTGTCTTCCCTAAATAGTATCACTTTCTTCCTACACACCCAAGGAATCGTAGTACGCAACAGCCTATCTCCTTTCAAGCCTAATTCATTTACAGGTACATTTCATACTAACTCTCATAATACCATGCCTAACTTTACATTTCTTTTTATGTACGACTCTAACGAAATTTTTGAGATCTTCTAGAGTGAATGCGAATAAAGCGGTTTTCTTAGAACAGCTGCATTTATAATTTATAGGTGTACCAATGAAAAGGAAACCGATGAGGATTCCCTTCCCATGTGTGTTATTTATAAGAGTTGGGAATGAGCTACTAACAAGCACGTAAATAAAACCTAGTAATAATTGTAGATTCATCTTGGGAAAATCTTATGGACTAAGCAAATGTAAAGTTTCGCTACTTGACATTTTGCTTTGTCGTTTCATTAAATTCCCTTTACTTAATTTATACATATACATATGTATATATATGTGTACATATATAGGCATATATAAATATATAGAAATGATACGAAGAGAACATCACAATTGCAAATGGTAAAGGATTCTCCTACGATGTGCTCTACAATATTATTGGGAAGTATAACAATGGCGTAATAATTTGTAGTGTATGCACATAGAAAGTAGTAGTATTACTAAGGTGTATGAATACCATATTTGGAAAATGCAGGATTTGTAGCACCTACATTTTTGACAAAATGAATATTGTCAAATGTCAATTCTCTTTGCAATATCAACGCGACAGCCACCAAGTAACGTAGCCTAGTACTACGGCTTTGATATTCGATGTCAAACGAAAACTTTAGTAACAACTCATCAGATGGCACTTTTAGGGTCGCAAACTTCACTACGGAACTGCCCCATCTCGTGAAGTTATTTCTGGGAACATCGTTTAATGGGAATATCAGCCCGCGGGAGTAACTGTTCTTACTACTTTTTTTGTAAGCCTTATATTGTGCAATTAAAAAATATTCGAACAAATAAATGTCTGGCATTCAAACAATTCAACATTTTGAGAAGTAACGAACTTTTCTTGTTTTTGTAAAGGATAATTGGAATAAAACGAGAATCTTAAAAGATATATTTATTTGTTGTATTAGCAATGCATTAAATAAATACAAAATATGATAAATATTAAAAAAAAATGATTACAAATATTGTAATCCTTTATTGCTTCGTACATAGTATTATTTTCTAGTCACCATTACAAATCCATTCATTACGCAAAGTTGATCAAGATATTCTACCTAACTCAATTTATTGAATCATATAATAAATATCTTCATCGTAAAAACAATAAAACATTTTCATTTCAATAGTAAATACAATGAATAAAAAAATAGGACCAGAAAGAATGACCAAGATATTAATATTTAACTATTTTGGTTGCTGAAAATCGCTCACTTAATCACCTATATACGAATTCAATACAATACATTGTAATATTTTCATATTTACTCATTCTTATCCCGCACCATGGAAAAATTGATTATACGACAGGTTTGTTCAGACATATTCAGAAATCTGCAAATTTATTATTAGTTGCGCAATATATGTTAATTCAAACCCTTTCTATATGTAGTGCAGATACCCAGCGCGGTAACCAACAAAATAATGCTGCTAAATACAGCTAGTCATGGTAGTTGTATTTAGCAGCATTATTTTGCTATAGATACTCATTTTCTTCTACTTCGCAATCAAAATTTTTTAACAGCAGAAATTGTTTGCAAGTGAAAAGTGTCGAACGCTGCCATTTAAGTTACCGTGACATACTTTCGAGTTCAAGTTGAGTATCGTTTCGAATAAGGGTTTCGTAACGAGCTTACGAAATCCGGCCTCAGATTTAAATGGGATAAGCTTAAAGAGCAACGTCTGTATAATATAGCAAAATTTTATGTTAACATTACATAAAATTATGTTAAATACAATTGCGTTTAAAAAATATAATAAGCGAATTATTATATTATTATTAGTAAGTATTAAAAGAAAATTAGCTGTTTGCAATCAAAATTGTTTTACAAGATATATTTACATAAAATATTTAAGAAGGATAATAAAATAAAGTTACGTAATTAGATATGTATATATATATATATATATATTTGTAATCAAACTTACAACATATTTACAAGCAGAAGTATTAGGCGAAATATTTAAAAACTCCTATTGCTGTTAATGGGTTGTGTTAACAAAATACGATATATTTGGTACAATACTTACCTATCGCTTCCCCTCTCTATGCGACAAAGCAAGTAACCCTTATCATGAGTTAAGAGAACTATTACAAGGTATAATTTTTTTCGGGTAATAAAGTATAAGATAAAGGATAGTTATATTTCTACATTTTTAGCGAACTCCTTAAGTTATACTTATGCTGTTATCAGTTGGCCGAGAAGAAACTAAGATATAGGAACAACCAGGTCCTGGGCGCTTAAATAGGAGCGTCTGAACACTTTTCAATGTCAAAACTTTTTGACAATGGCTGTCAAAAGATGCCTTTAATTATTAAAACAACTCAGAAGGGGCGTCTGTGTAAGGAAGACATATTTTGTGATTTTCGATCAGTAATAATGGCAGTATTGGTAACTAGATGGTAACTGTTTGCTATATATATTTGAAATTGGCTCATTGTTTTGCATTTCTCCCTGTACCTGTTTTGTCTTTCGCTTCTCTGGGCCTTGCTTCCCTTTGATTGGTGGCAGTCGCTTTTGGTTGTTTTATTTAAACAGTTCAGTGCAAGACTTCTTTCTATACAAGGTAAGCACAATGTAAATTGGAAACATCCACTTGAAAAAATTAAGACAATCCGACTGGCAGAAGTCCTCGTACCAAGTGATTTTGTTGCAAAAATGTTAGTAACGTTCTTAATATTTCTTTGTAGAAGCTGGGAATCTCACCAATATTGCAGGCGCGTGCCTGGAGGTAGTATTACGGCATTGCATTCTGCCAAAGTAGACCGCAGTTCAGTCTATTTCTGTAGTACACTAGAACTACGGGAACCTTTGCACTTGGGGCTTGGATATAGCTTCAGTAAGAATGGCTACACCCACCGTTTGCTGTTGAACACTGGTATGAAGTAAGCACTATACAAATGGGAGACCTCCACTTCTAATATACGATAATACATATAAATATTGGAGGTTGAGCTTTACTGTCTACAAATAATAGCTTGTAATATAGATGTATGTGTAACTTTCAGATCCAGTACTGGCAGAGGTTGATGCGGCAAGAAAAAGACAGTCAACACCCAGAGCTAATTTGGACCCCATGGTTTGCAAATTTCTACGAAACCAAGTAAAGCTAAATGTAACTCCGCCACCTGGTGGAAGATTCTGGAGTAGATAGCAAAGTGATTATAATGAGACAAGAGCATACTACATGAAAAGGAGGAAAAGGTTATGTAAGTAATAGTTTTATTGTGGTTCAGTGCAATGGCTTAAAGGCCTACTTTGTGAAATCATTTGTTTAATGTAACAAGTAACATTAAGTTAGTTATTAACATTGATACTAAATTCGAAGGATTGTAGGAATTTCAACATTTATTTTATCATGTTACGACTAGCTTTTGAAACCAAAAATGTCTTTTCTTATTTGAGTTTTCAGAGCGGATAGGTTGTCTGGACTGTTTATTAAATATTAACATTAATACAGTTTTCGTCAAAGGATAGATTTTTGGCAAAGCAATGGGAAAAGAAATCAATGTTAATATTACGTAAACAGTGCAGGCTGTTTGTCCGTGGTAATTGTTCAAGAATGAGGTGATGGTCTTCTGGTAAGGCAAAAATTTAATTTACTTTGGAGAGGTATCGAATATAACGATAAATTAAACAAAGCTGCATTTTAAACCAATATTAGTGGCAATCGCTGAGAGTAACTATTGTTTCACTCATATAGCTAGTAATGCCTAAACTTGACAAAGAAGACACCGAAACATGCGTTAACGTGCATGGAAACATCACTTTCTTCCTGAACGACAAAGAGACGAACGTTGTTTTTCTTTTAAAGTAGAAAAATGTAGTGTGGCCATCATATAAGATAAGGATGTTTCCTTTTCATTCGATTCATTACAGCCGTGGCGCCAAGTTCTTTAAAATGGCGCCAAACACCTTTGTCTGCGATGATGACAGCGACCAAGAAGACATTGCTAGATTTTAAGTAGTTTACACTAGTACTCTGGCATACAGACTAACGGTAAGAAACCCTACTATCTACAATGTATTGTTAACACTAACAAAATGAGGAGGAGTCTGTGAAACGTATTGTTTATAACATTAAATGGTCCACCCTACTTGCTTTCCAGGTAATTGTCCGATACATTTAACATCTAAACATTCGAGAAAATTTAGACTTGTGATTATTAAGAACGTAATTGTACGTTCCCTTTAATGTTAGTCCACTGTTTGCTCGCGCCCCGCTTGGTGTAACTTACTTTTGAAAGACCTTTCACGGGATAACCAAACGGACAGCAAGTAGGTTGTTTCTTTCATTTTTATGGGTTCACATTGTCTTCCCCTAAATAGTATCACTTTCTTCCTACACACCCAAGGAATCGTAGTACGCAACAGCCTATCTCCTTTCAAGCCTAATTCATTTACAGGTACATTTCATACTAACTCTCATAATACCATGCCTAACTTTACATTTCTTTTTATGTACGACTCTAACGAAATTTTTGAGATCTTCTAGAGTGAATGCGAATAAAGCGGTTTTCTTAGAACAGCTGCATTTATAATTTATAGGTGTACCAATGAAAAGGAAACCGATGAGGATTCCCTTCCCATGTGTGTTATTTATAAGAGTTGGGAATGAGCTACTAACAAGCACGTAAATAAAACCTAGTAATAATTGTAGATTCATCTTGGGAAAATCTTATGGACTAAGCAAATGTAAAGTTTCGCTACTTGACATTTTGCTTTGTCGTTTCATTAAATTCCCTTTCGCAATTTATACATATACATATGTATATATATGTGTACATATATAGGCATATATAAATATATAGAAATGATACGAAGAGAACATCACAATTGCAAATGGTAAAGGATTCTCCTACGATGTGCTCTACAATATTATTGGGAAGTATAACAATGGCGTAATAATTTGTAGTGTATGCACATAGAAAGTAGTAGTATTACTAAGGTGTATGAATACCATATTTGGAAAATGCAGGATTTGTAGCACCTACATTTTTGACAAAATGAATATTGTCAAATGTCAATTCTCTTTGCAATATCAACGCGACAGCCACCAAGTAACGTAGCCTAGTACTACGGCTTTGATATTCGATGTCAAACGAAAACTTTAGTAACAACTCATCAGATGGCACTTTTAGGGTCATAAACTTCACTACGGAACTGCCCCATCTCGTGAAGTTATTTCTGGGAACATCGTTTAATGGGAATATCAGCCCGCGGGAGTAACTGTTCTTACTACTTTTTGTAAGCCTTATATTGTGCAATTAAAAAATATTCGAACAAATAAATGTCTGGCATTCAAACAATTCAACATTTTGAGAAGTAACGAACTTTTCTTGTTTTTGTAAAGGATAATTGGAATAAAACGAGAATCTTAAAAGATATATTTATTTGTTGTATTAGCAATGCATTAAATAAATACAAAATATGATAAATATTAAAAAAAATGATTACAAATATTGTAATCCTTTATTACTTCGTACATAGTATTATTTTCTAGTCACCATTACAAATCCATTCATTACGCAAAGTTGATCAAGATATTCTACCTAACTCAATTTATTGAATCATATAATAAATATCTTCATCGTAAAAACAATAAAACATTTTCATTTCAATAGTAAATACAATGAATAAAAAAATAGGACCAGAAAGAATGACCAAGATATTAATATTTAACTATTTTGGTTGCTGAAAATCGCTCACTTAATCACCTATATACGAATTCAATACAATACATTGTAATATTTTCATATTTACTCATTCTTATCCCGCACCATGGAAAAATTGATTATACGACAGGTTTGTTCAGACATATTCAGAAATCTGCAAATTTATTATTAGTTGCGCAATATATGTTAATTCAAACCCTTTCTATATGTAGTGCAGATACCCAGCGCGGTAACCAACAAAATAATGCTGCTAAATACAGCTAGTCATGGTAGTTGTATTTAGCAGCATTATTGCTATAGATACTCATTTTCTTCTACTTCGCAATCAAAATTTTTTAACAGCAGAAATTGTTTGCAAGTGAAAAGTGTCGAACGCTGCCATTTAAGTTACCGTGACATACTTTCGAGTTCAAGTTGAGTATCGTTTCGAATAAGGGTTTCGTAACGAGCTTACGAAATCCGGCCTCAGATTTAAATGGGATAAGCTTAAAGAGCAACGTCTGTATAATATAGCAAAATTTTATGTTAACATTACATAAAATTATGTTAAATACAATTGCGTTTAAAAAATATAATAAGCGAATTATTATATTATTATTAGTAAGTATTAAAAGAAAATTAGCTGTTTGCAATCAAAATTGTTTTACAAGATATATTTACATAAAATATTTAAGAAGGATAATAAAATAAAGTTACGTAATTAGATATGTATATATATATATATATATATTTGTAATCAAACTTACAACATATTTACAAGCAGAAGTATTAGGCGAAATATTTAAAAACTCCTATTGCTGTTAATGGGTTGTGTTAACAAAATACGATATATTTGGTACAATACTTACCTATCGCTTCCCCTCTCTATGCGACAAAGCAAGTAACCCTTATCATGAGTTAAGAGAACTATTACAAGGTATAATTTTTTTTTTTCGGGTAATAAAGTATAAGATAAAGGATAGTTATATTTCTACATTTTTAGCGAACTCCTTAAGTTATACTTATGCTGTTATCAGTTGGCCGAGAAGAAACTAAGATATAGGAACAACCAGGTCCTGGGCGCTTAAATAGGAGCGTCTGAACACTTTTCAATGTCAAAACTTTTTGACAATGGCTGTCAAAAGATGCCTTTAATTATTAAAACAACTCAGAAGGGGCGTCTGTGTAAGGAAGACATATTTTGTGATTTTCGATCAGTAATAATGGCAGTATTGGTAACTAGATGGTAACTGTTTGCTATATATATTTGAAATTGGCTCATTGTTTTGCATTTCTCCCTGTACCTGTTTTGTCTTTCGCTTCTCTGGGCCTTGCTTCCCTTTGATTGGTGGCGGTCGCTTTTGGTTGTTTTATTTAAACAGTTCAGTGCAAGACTTCTTTCTATACAAGGTAAGCACAATGTAAATTGGAAACATCCACTTGAAAAAATTAAGACAATCCGACTGGCGAAGTCCTCGTACCAAGTGATTTTGTTGCAAAAATGTTAGTAACGTTCTTAATATTTCTTTGTAGAAGCTGGGAATCTCACCAATATTGCAGGCGCGTGCCTGGAGGTAGTATTACGGCATTGCATTCTGCCAAAGTAGACCGCAGTTCAGTCTATTTCTGTAGTACACTAGAACTACGGGAACCTTTGCACTTGGGGGGCTTGGATATAGCTTCAGTAAGAATGGCTACACCCACCGTTTGCTGTTGAACACTGGTATGAAGTAAGCACTATACAAATGGGAGACCTCCACTTCTAATAGCACGATAATACATATAAATATTGGAGGTTGAGCTTTACTGTCTACAAATAATAGCTTGTAATATAGATGTATGTGTAACTTTCAGATCCAGTACTGGCAGAGGTTGATGCGGCAAGAAAAAGACAGTCAACACCCAGAGCTAATTTGGACCCCATGGTTTGCAAATTTCTACGAAACCAAGTAAAGCTAAATGTAACTCCGCCACCTGGTGGAAGATTCTGGGTAGATAGCAAAGTGATTATAATGAGACAAGAGCATACTACATGAAAAGGAGGAAAAGGTTATGTAAGTAATAGTTTTATTGTGGTTCAGTGCAATGGCTTAAAGGCCTACTTTGTGAAATCATTTGTTTAATGTAACAAGTAACATTAAGTTAGTTATTAACATTGATACTAAATTCCCGAAGGATTGTAGGAATTTCAACATTTATTTTATCATGTTACGACTAGCTTTTGAAACCAAAAATGTCTTTTCTTATTTGAGTTTTCAGAACGGATAGGTTGTCTGGACTGTTTATTAAATATTAACATTAATACAGTTTTCGTCAAAGGATAGATTTTTGGCAAAGCAATGGGAAAAGAAATCAATGTTAATATTACGTAAACAGTGCAGGCTGTTTGTCCGTGGTAATTGTTCAAGAATGAGGTGATGGTCTTCTGGTAAGGCAAAAATTTAATTTACTTTGGAGAGGTATCGAATATAACGATAAATTAAACAAAGCTGCATTTTAAACCAATATTAGTGGCAATCGCTGAGAGTAACTATTGTTTCACTCATATAGCTAGTAATGCCTAAACTTGACAAAGAAGACACGAAACATGCGTTAACGTGCATGGAAACATCACTTTCTTCCTGAACGACAAAGAGACGAACGTTGTTTTTCTTTTAAAGTAGAAAAATGTAGTGTGGCCATCATATAAGATAAGGATGTTTCCTTTTCATTCGATTCATTACAGCCGTGGCGCCAAGTTCTTTAAAATGGCGCCAAACACCTTTGTCTGCGATGATGACAGCGACCAAGAAGACATTGCTAGATTTTAAGTAGTTTACACTAGTACTCTGGCATACAGACTAACGGTAAGAAACCCTACTATCTACAATGTATTGTTAACACTAACAAAATGAGGAGGGTCTGTGAAACGTATTGTTTATAACATTAAATGGTCCACCCTACTTGCTTTCCAGGTAATTGTCCGATACATTTAACATCTAAACATTCGAGAAAATTTAGACTTGTGATTATTAAGAACGTAATTGTACGTTCCCTTTAATGTTAGTCCACTGTTTGCTCGCGCCCCGCTTGGTGTAACTTACTTTTGAAAGACCTTTCACGGGATAACCAAACGGACAGCAAGTAGGTTGTTTCTTTCATTTTTATGGGTTCACATTGTCTTCCCCTAAATAGTATCACTTTCTTCCTACACACCCAAGGAATCGTAGTACGCAACAGCCTATCTCCTTTCAAGCCTAATTCATTTACAGGTACATTTCATACTAACTCTCATAATACCATGCCTAACTTTACATTTCTTTTTATGTACGACTCTAACGAAATTTTTGAGATCTTCTAGAGTGAATGCGAATAAAGCGGTTTTCTTAGAACAGCTGCATTTATAATTTATAGGTGTACCAATGAAAAGGAAACCGATGAGGGGATTCCCTTCCCATGTGTGTTATTTATAAGAGTTGGGAATGAGCTACTAACAAGCACGTAAATAAAACCTAGTAATAATTGTAGATTCATCTTGGGAAAATCTTATGGACTAAGCAAATGTAAAGTTTCGCTACTTGACATTTTGCTTTGTCGTTTCATTAAATTCCCTTTCGCAATTTATACATATACATATGTATATATATGTGTACATATATAGGCATATATAAATATATAGAAATGATACCGAAGAGAACATCACAATTGCAAATGGTAAAGGATTCTCCTACGATGTGCTCTACAATATTATTGGGAAGTATAACAATGGCGTAATAATTTGTAGTGTATGCACATAGAAAGTAGTAGTATTACTAAGGTGTATGAATACCATATTTGGAAAATGCAGGATTTGTAGCACCTACATTTTTGACAAAATGAATATTGTCAAATGTCAATTCTCTTTGCAATATCAACGCGACAGCCACCAAGTAACGTAGCCTAGTACTACGGCTTTGATATTCGATGTCAAACGAAAACTTTAGTAACAACTCATCAGATGGCACTTTTAGGGTCGCAAACTTCACTACGGAACTGCCCCATCTCGTGAAGTTATTTCTGGGAACATCGTTTAATGGGAATATCAGCCCGCGGGAGTAACTGTTCTTACTACTTTTTTTGTAAGCCTTATATTGTGCAATTAAAAAATATTCGAACAAATAAATGTCTGGCATTCAAACAATTCAACATTTTGAGAAGTAACGAACTTTTCTTGTTTTTGTAAAGGATAATTGGAATAAAACGAGAATCTTAAAAGATATATTTATTTGTTGTATTAGCAATGCATTAAATAAATACAAAATATGATAAATATTAAAAAAAAATGATTACAAATATTGTAATCCTTTATTGCTTCGTACATAGTATTATTTTCTAGTCACCATTACAAATCCATTCATTACGCAAAGTTGATCAAGATATTCTACCTAACTCAATTTATTGAATCATATAATAAATATCTTCATCGTAAAAACAATAAAACATTTTCATTTCAATAGTAAATACAATGAATAAAAAAATAGGACCAGAAAGAATGACCAAGATATTAATATTTAACTATTTTGGTTGCTGAAAATCGCTCACTTAATCACCTATATACGAATTCAATACAATACATTTGTAATATTTTCATATTTACTCATTCTTATCCCGCACCATGGAAAAATTGATTATACGACAGGTTTGTTCAGACATATTCAGAAATCTGCAAATTTATTATTAGTTGCGCAATATATGTTAATTCAAACCCTTTCTATATGTAGTGCAGATACCCAGCGCGGTAACCAACAAAATAATGCTGCTAAATACAGCTAGTCATGGTAGTTGTATTTAGCAGCATTATTTTGCTATAGATACTCATTTTCTTCTACTTCGCAATCAAAATTTTTTAACAGCAGAAATTGTTTGCAAGTGAAAAGTGTCAGACGCTGCCATTTAAGTTACCGTGACATACTTTCGAGTTCAAGTTGAGTATCGTTTCGAATAAGGGTTTCGTAACGAGCTTACGAAATCCGGCCTCAGATTTAAATGGGATAAGCTTAAAGAGCAACGTCTGTATAATATAGCAAAATTTTATGTTAACATTACATAAAATTATGTTAAGTACAATTTGCGTTTAAAAAATATAATAAGCGAATTATTATATTATTATTAGTAAGTATTAAAAGAAAATTAGCTGTTTGCAATCAAAATTGTTTTACAAGATATATTTACATAAAATATTTAAGAAGGATAATAAAATAAAGTTACGTAATTAGATATGTATATATATATATATATATATTTGTAATCAAACTTACAACATATTTACAAGCAGAAGTATTAGGCGAAATATTTAAAAACTCCTATTGCTGTTAATGGGTTGTGTTAACAAAATACGATATATTTGGTACAATACTTACCTATCGCTTCCCCTCTCTATGCGACAAAGCAAGTAACCCTTATCATGAGTTAAGAGAACTATTACAAGGTATAATTTTTTTTTTTCGGGTAATAAAGTATAAGATAAAGGATAGTTATATTTCTACATTTTTAGCGAACTCCTTAAGTTATACTTATGCTGTTATCAGTTGGCCGAGAAGAAACTAAGATATAGGAACAACCAGGTCCTGGGCGCTTAAATAGGAGCGTCTGAACACTTTTCAATGTCAAAACTTTTTGACAATGGCTGTCAAAAGATGCCTTTAATTATTAAAACAACTCAGAAGGGGGCGTCTGTGTAAGGAAGACATATTTTGTGATTTTCGATCAGTAATAATGGCAGTATTGGTAACTAGATGGTAACTGTTTGCTATATATATTTGAAATTGGCTCATTGTTTTGCATTTCTCCCTGTACCTGTTTTGTCTTTCGCTTCTCTGGGCCTTGCTTCCCTTTGATTGGTGGCGGTCGCTTTTGGTTGTTTTATTTAAACAGTTCAGTGCAAGACTTCTTTCTATACAAGGTAAGCACAATGTAAATTGGAAACATCCACTTGAAAAAATTAAGACAATCCGACTGGCGAAGTCCTCGTACCAAGTGATTTTGTTGCAAAAATGTTAGTAACGTTCTTAATATTTCTTTGTAGAAGCTGGGAATCTCACCAATATTGCAGGCGCGTGCCTGGAGGTAGTATTACGGCATTGCATTCTGCCAAAGTAGACCGCAGTTCAGTCTATTTCTGTAGTACACTAGAACTACGGGAACCTTTGCACTTGGGGGGCTTGGATATAGCTTCAGTAAGAATGGCTACACCCACCGTTTGCTGTTGAACACTGGTATGAAGTAAGCACTATACAAATGGGAGACCTCCACTTCTAATAGCACGATAATACATATAAATATTGGAGGTTGAGCTTTACTGTCTACAAATAATAGCTTGTAATATAGATGTATGTGTAACTTTCAGATCCAGTACTGGCAGAGGTTGATGCGGCAAGAAAAAGACAGTCAACACCCAGAGCTAATTTGGACCCCATGGTTTGCAAATTTCTACGAAACCAAGTAAAGCTAAATGTAACTCCGCCACCTGGTGGAAGATTCTGGGTAGATAGCAAAGTGATTATAATGAGACAAGAGCATACTACATGAAAAGGAGGAAAAGGTTATGTAAGTAATAGTTTTATTGTGGTTCAGTGCAATGGCTTAAAGGCCTACTTTGTGAAATCATTTGTTTAATGTAACAAGTAACATTAAGTTAGTTATTAACATTGATACTAAATTCCCGAAGGATTGTAGGAATTTCAACATTTATTTTATCATGTTACGACTAGCTTTTGAAACCAAAAATGTCTTTTCTTATTTGAGTTTTCAGAACGGATAGGTTGTCTGGACTGTTTATTAAATATTAACATTAATACAGTTTTCGTCAAAGGATAGATTTTTGGCAAAGCAATGGGAAAAGAAATCAATGTTAATATTACGTAAACAGTGCAGGCTGTTTGTCCGTGGTAATTGTTCAAGAATGAGGTGATGGTCTTCTGGTAAGGCAAAAATTTAATTTACTTTGGAGAGGTATCGAATATAACGATAAATTAAACAAAGCTGCATTTTAAACCAATATTAGTGGCAATCGCTGAGAGTAACTATTGTTTCACTCATATAGCTAGTAATGCCTAAACTTGACAAAGAAGACACCGAAACATGCGTTAACGTGCATGGAAACATCACTTTCTTCCTGAACGACAAAGAGACGAACGTTGTTTTTCTTTTAAAGTAGAAAAATGTAGTGTGGCCATCATATAAGATAAGGATGTTTCCTTTTCATTCGATTCATTACAGCCGTGGCGCCAAGTTCTTTAAAATGGCGCCAAACACCTTTGTCTGCGATGATGACAGCGACCAAGAAGACATTGCTAGATTTTAAGTAGTTTACACTAGTACTCTGGCATACAGACTAACGGTAAGAAACCCTACTATCTACAATGTATTGTTAACACTAACAAAATGAGGAGGGTCTGTGAAACGTATTGTTTATAACATTAAATGGTCCACCCTACTTGCTTTCCAGGTAATTGTCCGATACATTTAACATCTAAACATTCGAGAAAATTTAGACTTGTGATTATTAAGAACGTAATTGTACGTTCCCTTTAATGTTAGTCCACTGTTTGCTCGCGCCCCGCTTGGTGTAACTTACTTTTGAAAGACCTTTCACGGGATAACCAAACGGACAGCAAGTAGGTTGTTTCTTTCATTTTTATGGGATCACATTGTCTTCCCCTAAATAGTATCACTTTCTTCCTACACACCCAAGGAATCGTAGTACGCAACAGCCTATCTCCTTTCAAGCCTAATTCATTTACAGGTACATTTCATACTAACTCTCATAATACCATGCCTAACTTTACATTTCTTTTATGTACGACTCTAACGAAATTTTTGAGATCTTCTAGAGTGAATGCGAATAAAGCGGTTTTCTTAGAACAGCTGCATTTATAATTTATAGGTGTACCAATGAAAAGGAAACCGATGAGGGGATTCCCTTCCCATGTGTGTTATTTATAAGAGTTGGGAATGAGCTACTAACAAGCACGTAAATAAAACCTAGTAATAATTGTAGATTCATCTTGGGAAAATCTTATGGACTAAGCAAATGTAAAGTTTCGCTACTTGACATTTTGCTTTGTCGTTTCATTAAATTCCCTTTCGCAATTTATACATATACATATGTATATATATGTGTACATATATAGGCATATATAAATATATAGAAATGATACCAAGAGAACATCACAATTGCAAATGGTAAAGGATTCTCCTACGATGTGCTCTACAATATTATTGGGAAGTATAACAATGGCGTAATAATTTGTAGTGTATGCACATAGAAAGTAGTAGTATTACTAAGGTGTATGAATACCATATTTGGAAAATGCAGGATTTGTAGCACCTACATTTTTGACAAAATGAATATTGTCAAATGTCAATTCTCTTTGCAATATCAACGCGACAGCCACCAAGTAACGTAGCCTAGTACTACGGCTTTGATATTCGATGTCAAACGAAAACTTTAGTAACAACTCATCAGATGGCACTTTTAGGTCGCAAACTTCACTACGGAACTGCCCCATCTCGTGAAGTTATTTCTGGGAACATCGTTTAATGGGAATATCAGCCCGCGGGAGTAACTGTTCTTACTACTTTTTGTAAGCCTTATATTGTGCAATTAAAAATATTCGAACAAATAAATGTCTGGCATTCAAACAATTCAACATTTTGAGAAGTAACGAACTTTTCTTGTTTTTGTAAAGGATAATTGGAATAAAACGAGAATCTTAAAAGATATATTTATTTGTTGTATTAGCAATGCATTAAATAAATACAAAATATGATAAATATTAAAAAAAATGATTACAAATATTGTAATCCTTTATTGCTTCGTACATAGTATTATTTTCTAGTCACCATTACAAATCCATTCATTACGCAAAGTTGATCAAGATATTCTACCTAACTCAATTTATTGAATCATATAATAAATATCTTCATCGTAAAAACAATAAAACATTTTCATTTCAATAGTAAATACAATGAATAAAAAAATAGGACCAGAAAGAATGACCAAGATATTAATATTTAACTATTTTGGTTGCTGAAAATCGCTCACTTAATCACCTATATACGAATTCAATACAATACATTGTAATATTTTCATATTTACTCATTCTTATCCCGCACCATGGAAAAATTGATTATACGACAGGTTTGTTCAGACATATTCAGAAATCTGCAAATTTATTATTAGTTGCGCAATATATGTTAATTCAAACCCTTTCTATATGTAGTGCAGATACCCAGCGCGGTAACCAACAAAATAATGCTGCTAAATACAGCTAGTCATGGTAGTTGTATTTAGCAGCATTATTTTGCTATAGATACTCATTTTCTTCTACTTCGCAATCAAAATTTTTTAACAGCAGAAATTGTTTGCAAGTGAAAAGTGTCAGACGCTGCCATTTAAGTTACCGTGACATACTTTCGAGTTCAAGTTGAGTATCGTTTCGAATAAGGGTTTCGTAACGAGCTTACGAAATCCGGCCTCAGATTTAAATGGGATAAGCTTAAAGAGCAACGTCTGTATAATATAGCAAAATTTTATGTTAACATTACATAAAATTATGTTAAGTACAATTTGCGTTTAAAAAATATAATAAGCGAATTATTATATTATTATTAGTAAGTATTAAAAGAAAATTAGCTGTTTGCAATCAAAATTGTTTTACAAGATATATTTACATAAAATATTTAAGAAGGATAATAAAATAAAGTTACGTAATTAGATATGTATATATATATATATATATATTTGTAATCAAACTTACAACATATTTACAAGCAGAAGTATTAGGCGAAATATTTAAAAACTCCTATTGCTGTTAATGGGTTGTGTTAACAAAATACGATATATTTGGTACAATACTTACCTATCGCTTCCCTCTCTATGCGACAAAGCAAGTAACCCTTATCATGAGTTAAGAGAACTATTACAAGGTATAATTTTTTTTCGGGTAATAAAGTATAAGATAAAGGATAGTTATATTTCTACATTTTTAGCGAACTCCTTAAGTTATACTTATGCTGTTATCAGTTGGCCGAGAAGAAACTAAGATATAGGAACAACCAGGTCCTGGGCGCTTAAATGGGAGCGTCTGAACACTTTTCAATGTCAAAACTTTTTGACAATGGCTGTCAAAAGATGCCTTTAATTATTAAAACAACTCAGAAGGGGGCGTCTGTGTAAGGAAGACATATTTTGTGATTTTCGATCAGTAATAATGGCAGTATTGGTAACTAGATGGTAACTGTTTGCTATATATATTTGAAATTGGCTCATTGTTTTGCATTTCTCCTGTACCTGTTTTGTCTTTCGCTTCTCTGGGCCTTGCTTCCCTTTGATTGGTGGCGGTCGCTTTTGGTTGTTTTATTTAAACAGTTCAGTGCAAGACTTCTTTCTATACAAGGTAAGCACAATGTAAATTGGAAACATCCACTTGAAAAAATTAAGACAATCCGACTGGCGAAGTCCTCGTACCAAGTGATTTTGTTGCAAAAATGTTAGTAACGTTCTTAATATTTCTTTGTAGAAGCTGGGAATCTCACCAATATTGCAGGCGCGTGCCTGGAGGTAGTATTACGGCATTGCATTCTGCCAAAGTAGACCGCAGTTCAGTCTATTTCTGTAGTACACTAGAACTACGGGAACCTTTGCACTTGGGGGGCTTGGATATAGCTTCAGTAAGAATGGCTACACCCACCGCTTGCTGTTGAACACTGGTATGAAGTAAGCACTATACAAATGGGAGACCTCCACTTCTAATAGCACGATAATACATATAAATATTGGAGGTTGAGCTTTACTGTCTACAAATAATAGCTTGTAATATAGATGTATGTGTAACTTTCAGATCCAGTACTGGCAGAGGTTGATGCGGCAAGAAAAAGACAGTCAACACCCAGAGCTAATTTGGACCCCATGGTTTGCAAATTTCTACGAAACCAAGTAAAGCTAAATGTAACTCCGCCACCTGGTGGAAGATTCTGGGTAGATAGCAAAGTGATTATAATGAGACAAGAGCATACTACATGAAAAGGAGGAAAAGGTTATGTAAGTAATAGTTTTATTGTGGTTCAGTGCAATGGCTTAAAGGCCTACTTTGTGAAATCATTTGTTTAATGTAACAAGTAACATTAAGTTAGTTATTAACATTGATACTAAATTGAAGGATTGTAGGAATTTCAACATTTATTTTATCATGTTACGACTAGCTTTTGAAACCAAAAATGTCTTTTCTTATTTGAGTTTTCAGAACGGATAGGTTGTCTGGACTGTTTATTAAATATTAACATTAATACAGTTTTCGTCAAAGGATAGATTTTTGGCAAAGCAATGGGAAAAGAAATCAATGTTAATATTACGTAAACAGTGCAGGCTGTTTGTCCGTGGTAATTGTTCAAGAATGAGGTGATGGTCTTCTGGTAAGGCAAAAATTTAATTTACTTTGGAGAGGTATCGAATATAACGATAAATTAAACAAAGCTGCATTTTAAACCAATATTAGTGGCAATCGCTGAGAGTAACTATTGTTTCACTCATATAGCTAGTAATGCCTAAACTTGACAAAGAAGACACCGAAACATGCGTTAACGTGCATGGAAACATCACTTTCTTCCTGAACGACAAAGAGACGAACGTTGTTTTTCTTTTAAAGTAGAAAAATGTAGTGTGGCCATCATATAAGATAAGGATGTTTCCTTTTCATTCGATTCATTACAGCCGTGGCGCCAAGTTCTTTAAAATGGCGCCAAACACCTTTGTCTGCGATGATGACAGCGACCAAGAAGACATTGCTAGATTTTAAGTAGTTTACACTAGTACTCTGGCATACAGACTAACGGTAAGAAACCCCTACTATCTACAATGTATTGTTAACACTAACAAAATGAGGAGGGTCTGTGAAACGTATTGTTTATAACATTAAATGGTCCACCCTACTTGCTTTCCAGGTAATTGTCCGATACATTTAACATCTAAACATTCGAGAAAATTTAGACTTGTGATTATTAAGAACGTAATTGTACGTTCCCTTTAATGTTAGTCCACTGTTTGCTCGCGCCCCGCTTGGTGTAACTTACTTTTGAAAGACCTTTCACGGGATAACCAAACGGACAGCAAGTAGGTTGTTTCTTTCATTTTTATGGGTTCACATTGTCTTCCCTAAATAGTATCACTTTCTTCCTACACACCCAAGGAATCGTAGTACGCAACAGCCTATCTCCTTTCAAGCCTAATTCATTTACAGGTACATTTCATACTAACTCTCATAATACCATGCCTAACTTTACATTTCTTTTTATGTACGACTCTAACGAAATTTTTGAGATCTTCTAGAGTGAATGCGAATAAAGCGGTTTTCTTAGAACAGCTGCATTTATAATTTATAGGTGTACCAATGAAAAGGAAACCGATGAGGGGATTCCCTTCCCATGTGTGTTATTTATAAGAGTTGGGAATGAGCTACTAACAAGCACGTAAATAAAACCTAGTAATAATTGTAGATTCATCTTGGGAAAATCTTATGGACTAAGCAAATGTAAAGTTTCGCTACTTGACATTTTGCTTTGTCGTTTCATTAAATTCCCTTTCGCAATTTATACATATACATATGTATATATATGTGTACATATATAGGCATATATAAATATATAGAAATGATACCAAGAGAACATCACAATTGCAAATGGTAAAGGATTCTCCTACGATGTGCTCTACAATATTATTGGGAAGTATAACAATGGCGTAATAATTTGTAGTGTATGCACATAGAAAGTAGTAGTATTACTAAGGTGTATGAATACCATATTTGGAAAATGCAGGATTTGTAGCACCTACATTTTTGACAAAATGAATATTGTCAAATGTCAATTCTCTTTGCAATATCAACGCGACAGCCACCAAGTAACGTAGCCTAGTACTACGGCTTTGATATTCGATGTCAAACGAAAACTTTAGTAACAACTCATCAGATGGCACTTTTAGGGTCGCAAACTTCACTACGGAACTGCCCCATCTCGTGAAGTTATTTCTGGGAACATCGTTTAATGGGAATATCAGCCCGCGGGAGTAACTGTTCTTACTACTTTTTTTGTAAGCCTTATATTGTGCAATTAAAAATATTCGAACAAATAAATGTCTGGCATTCAAACAATTCAACATTTTGAGAAGTAACGAACTTTTCTTGTTTTTGTAAAGGATAATTGGAATAAAACGAGAATCTTAAAAGATATATTTATTTGTTGTATTAGCAATGCATTAAATAAATACAAAATATGATAAATATTAAAAAAAAATGATTACAAATATTGTAATCCTTTATTGCTTCGTACATAGTATTATTTTCTAGTCACCATTACAAATCCATTCATTACGCAAAGTTGATCAAGATATTCTACCTAACTCAATTTATTGAATCATATAATAAATATCTTCATCGTAAAAACAATAAAACATTTTCATTTCAATAGTAAATACAATGAATAAAAAATAGGACCAGAAAGAATGACCAAGATATTAATATTTAACTATTTTGGTTGCTGAAAATCGCTCACTTAATCACCTATATACGAATTCAATACAATACATTGTAATATTTTCATATTTACTCATTCTTATCCCGCACCATGGAAAAATTGATTATACGACAGGTTTGTTCAGACATATTCAGAAATCTGCAAATTTATTATTAGTTGCGCAATATATGTTAATTCAAACCCTTTCTATATGTAGTGCAGATACCCAGCGCGGTAACCAACAAATAATGCTGCTAAATACAGCTAGTCATGGTAGTTGTATTTAGCAGCATTATTTTGCTATAGATACTCATTTTCTTCTACTTCGCAATCAAAATTTTTTAACAGCAGAAATTGTTTGCAAGTGAAAAGTGTCAGACGCTGCCATTTAAGTTACCGTGACATACTTTCGAGTTCAAGTTGAGTATCGTTTCGAATAAGGGTTTCGTAACGAGCTTACGAAATCCGGCCTCAGATTTAAATGGGATAAGCTTAAAGAGCAACGTCTGTATAATATAGCAAAATTTTATGTTAACATTACATAAAATTATGTTAAGTACAATTTGCGTTTAAAAAATATAATAAGCGAATTATTATATTATTATTAGTAAGTATTAAAAGAAAATTAGCTGTTTGCAATCAAAATTGTTTTACAAGATATATTTACATAAAATATTTAAGAAGGATAATAAAATAAAGTTACGTAATTAGATATGTATATATATATATATATTTGTAATCAAACTTACAACATATTTACAAGCAGAAGTATTAGGCGAAATATTTAAAAACTCCTATTGCTGTTAATGGGTTGTGTTAACAAAATACGATATATTTGGTACAATACTTACCTATCGCTTCCCCTCTATGCGACAAAGCAAGTAACCCTTATCATGAGTTAAGAGAACTATTACAAGGTATAATTTTTTTTTTTTCGGGTAATAAAGTATAAGATAAAGGATAGTTATATTTCTACATTTTTAGCGAACTCCTTAAGTTATACTTATGCTGTTATCAGTTGGCCGAGAAGAAACTAAGATATAGGAACAACCAGGTCCTGGGCGCTTAAATAGGAGCGTCTGAACACTTTTCAATGTCAAAACTTTTTGACAATGGCTGTCAAAAGATGCCTTTAATTATTAAAACAACTCAGAAGGGGGCGTCTGTGTAAGGAAGACATATTTTGTGATTTTCGATCAGTAATAATGGCAGTATTGGTAACTAGATGGTAACTGTTTGCTATATATATTTGAAATTGGCTCATTGTTTTGCATTTCTCCCTGTACCTGTTTTGTCTTTCGCTTCTCTGGGCCTTGCTTCCCTTTGATTGGTGGCGGTCGCTTTTGGTTGTTTTATTTAAACAGTTCAGTGCAAGACTTCTTTCTATACAAGGTAAGCACAATGTAAATTGGAAACATCCACTTGAAAAAATTAAGACAATCCGACTGGCGAAGTCCTCGTACCAAGTGATTTTGTTGCAAAAATGTTAGTAACGTTCTTAATATTTCTTTGTAGAAGCTGGGAATCTCACCAATATTGCAGGCGCGTGCCTGGAGGTAGTATTACGGCATTGCATTCTGCCAAAGTAGACCGCAGTTCAGTCTATTTCTGTAGTACACTAGAACTACGGGAACCTTTGCACTTGGGGGGCTTGGATATAGCTTCAGTAAGAATGGCTACACCCACCGCTTGCTGTTGAACACTGGTATGAAGTAAGCACTATACAAATGGGAGACCTCCACTTCTAATAGCACGATAATACATATAAATATTGGAGGTTGAGCTTTACTGTCTACAAATAATAGCTTGTAATATAGATGTATGTGTAACTTTCAGATCCAGTACTGGCAGAGGTTGATGCGGCAAGAAAAAGACAGTCAACACCCAGAGCTAATTTGGACCCCATGGTTTGCAAATTTCTACGAAACCAAGTAAAGCTAAATGTAACTCCGCCACCTGGTGGAAGATTCTGGGTAGATAGCAAAGTGATTATAATGAGACAAGAGCATACTACATGAAAAGGAGGAAAAGGTTATGTAAGTAATAGTTTTATTGTGGTTCAGTGCAATGGCTTAAAGGCCTACTTTGTGAAATCATTTGTTTAATGTAACAAGTAACATTAAGTTAGTTATTAACATTGATACTAAATTCTGAAGGATTGTAGGAATTTCAACATTTATTTTATCATGTTACGACTAGCTTTTGAAACCAAAAATGTCTTTTTCTTATTTGAGTTTTCAGAACGGATAGGTTGTCTGGACTGTTTATTAAATATTAACATTAATACAGTTTTCGTCAAAGGATAGATTTTTGGCAAAGCAATGGGAAAAGAAATCAATGTTAATATTACGTAAACAGTGCAGGCTGTTTGTCCGTGGTAATTGTTCAAGAATGAGGTGATGGTCTTCTGGTAAGGCAAAAATTTAATTTACTTTGGAGAGGTATCGAATATAACGATAAATTAAACAAAGCTGCATTTTAAACCAATATTAGTGGCAATCGCTGAGAGTAACTATTGTTTCACTCATATAGCTAGTAATGCCTAAACTTGACAAAGAAGACACCGAAACATGCGTTAACGTGCATGGAAACATCACTTTCTTCCTGAACGACAAAGAGACGAACGTTGTTTTTCTTTTAAAGTAGAAAATGTAGTGTGGCCATCATATAAGATAAGGATGTTTCCTTTTCATTCGATTCATTACAGCCGTGGCGCCAAGTTCTTTAAAATGGCGCCAAACACCTTTGTCTGCGATGATGACAGCGACCAAGAAGACATTGCTAGATTTTAAGTAGTTTACACTAGTACTCTGGCATACAGACTAACGGTAAGAAACCCCTACTATCTACAATGTATTGTTAACACTAACAAAATGAGGAGGGTCTGTGAAACGTATTGTTTATAACATTAAATGGTCCACCCTACTTGCTTTCCAGGTAATTGTCCGATACATTTAACATCTAAACATTCGAGAAAATTTAGACTTGTGATTATTAAGAACGTAATTGTACGTTCCCTTTAATGTTAGTCCACTGTTTGCTCGCGCCCCGCTTGGTGTAACTTACTTTTGAAAGACCTTTCACGGGATAACCAAACGGACAGCAAGTAGGTTGTTTCTTTCATTTTTATGGGTTCACATTGTCTTCCCTAAATAGTATCACTTTCTTCCTACACACCCAAGGAATCGTAGTACGCAACAGCCTATCTCCTTTCAAGCCTAATTCATTTACAGGTACATTTCATACTAACTCTCATAATACCATGCCTAACTTTACATTTCTTTTATGTACGACTCTAACGAAATTTTTGAGATCTTCTAGAGTGAATGCGAATAAAGCGGTTTTCTTAGAACAGCTGCATTTATAATTTATAGGTGTACCAATGAAAAGGAAACCGATGAGGGGATTCCCTTCCCATGTGTGTTATTTATAAGAGTTGGGAATGAGCTACTAACAAGCACGTAAATAAAACCTAGTAATAATTGTAGATTCATCTTGGGAAAATCTTATGGACTAAGCAAATGTAAAGTTTCGCTTACTTGACATTTTGCTTTGTCGTTTCATTAAATTCCTTTCGCAATTTATACATATACATATGTATATATATGTGTACATATATAGGCATATATAAATATATAGAAATGATACCAAGAGAACATCACAATTGCAAATGGTAAAGGATTCTCCTACGATGTGCTCTACAATATTATTGGGAAGTATAACAATGGCGTAATAATTTGTAGTGTATGCACATAGAAAGTAGTAGTATTACTAAGGTGTATGAATACCATATTTGGAAAATGCAGGATTTGTAGCACCTACATTTTTGACAAAATGAATATTGTCAAATGTCAATTCTCTTTGCAATATCAACGCGACAGCCACCAAGTAACGTAGCCTAGTACTACGGCTTTGATATTCGATGTCAAACGAAAACTTTAGTAACAACTCATCAGATGGCACTTTTAGGGTCGCAAACTTCACTACGGAACTGCCCCATCTCGTGAAGTTATTTCTGGGAACATCGTTTAATGGGAATATCAGCCCGCGGGAGTAACTGTTCTTACTACTTTTTTTGTAAGCCTTATATTGTGCAATTAAAAAATATTCGAACAAATAAATGTCTGGCATTCAAACAATTCAACATTTTGAGAAGTAACGAACTTTTCTTGTTTTTGTAAAGGATAATTGGAATAAAACGAGAATCTTAAAAGATATATTTATTTGTTGTATTAGCAATGCATTAAATAAATACAAAATATGATAAATATTAAAAAAAAATGATTACAAATATTGTAATCCTTTATTGCTTCGTACATAGTATTATTTTCTAGTCACCATTACAAATCCATTCATTACGCAAAGTTGATCAAGATATTCTACCTAACTCAATTTATTGAATCATATAATAAATATCTTCATCGTAAAAACAATAAAACATTTTCATTTCAATAGTAAATACAATGAATAAAAAAATAGGACCAGAAAGAATGACCAAGATATTAATATTTAACTATTTTGGTTGCTGAAAATCGCTCACTTAATCACCTATATACGAATTCAATACAATACATTGTAATATTTTCATATTTACTCATTCTTATCCCGCACCATGGAAAAATTGATTATACGACAGGTTTGTTCAGACATATTCAGAAATCTGCAAATTTATTATTAGTTGCGCAATATATGTTAATTCAAACCCTTTCTATATGTAGTGCAGATACCCAGCGCGGTAACCAACAAATAATGCTGCTAAATACAGCTAGTCATGGTAGTTGTATTTAGCAGCATTATTTTGCTATAGATACTCATTTTCTTCTACTTCGCAATCAAAATTTTTTAACAGCAGAAATTGTTTGCAAGTGAAAAGTGTCAGACGCTGCCATTTAAGTTACCGTGACATACTTTCGAGTTCAAGTTGAGTATCGTTTCGAATAAGGGTTTCGTAACGAGCTTACGAAATCCGGCCTCAGATTTAAATGGGATAAGCTTAAAGAGCAACGTCTGTATAATATAGCAAAATTTTATGTTAACATTACATAAAATTATGTTAAGTACAATTTATGTTTAAAAATATAATAAGCGAATTATTATATTATTATTAGTAAGTATTAAAAGAAAATTAGCTGTTTGCAATCAAAATTGTTTTACAAGATATATTTACATAAAATATTTAAGAAGGATAATAAAATAAAGTTACGTAATTAGATATGTATATATATATATATATTTGTAATCAAACTTACAACATATTTACAAGCAGAAGTATTAGGCGAAATATTTAAAAACTCCTATTGCTGTTAATGGGTTGTGTTAACAAAATACGATATATTTGGTACAATACTTACCTATCGCTTCCCCTCTCTATGCGACAAAGCAAGTAACCCTTATCATGAGTTAAGAGAACTATTACAAGGTATAATTTTTTTTTTCGGGTAATAAAGTATAAGATAAAGGATAGTTATATTTCTACATTTTTAGCGAACTCCTTAAGTTATACTTATGCTGTTATCAGTTGGCCGAGAAGAAACTAAGATATAGGAACAACCAGGTCCTGGGCGCTTAAATAGGAGCGTCTGAACACTTTTCAATGTCAAAACTTTTTGACAATGGCTGTCAAAAGATGCCTTTAATTATTAAAACAACTCAGAAGGGGGCGTCTGTGTAAGGAAGACATATTTTGTGATTTTCGATCAGTAATAATGGCAGTATTGGTAACTAGATGGTAACTGTTTGCTATATATATTTGAAATTGGCTCATTGTTTTGCATTTCTCCCTGTACCTGTTTTGTCTTTCGCTTCTCTGGGCCTTGCTTCCCTTTGATTGGTGGCGGTCGCTTTTGGTTGTTTTATTTAAACAGTTCAGTGCAAGACTTCTTTCTATACAAGGTAAGCACAATGTAAATTGGAAACATCCACTTGAAAAAATTAAGACAATCCGACTGGCGAAGTCCTCGTACCAAGTGATTTTGTTGCAAAAATGTTAGTAACGTTCTTAATATTTCTTTGTAGAAGCTGGGAATCTCACCAATATTGCAGGCGCGTGCCTGGAGGTAGTATTACGGCATTGCATTCTGCCAAAGTAGACCGCAGTTCAGTCTATTTCTGTAGTACACTAGAACTACGGGAACCTTTGCACTTGGGGGGCTTGGATATAGCTTCAGTAAGAATGGCTACACCCACCGCTTGCTGTTGAACACTGGTATGAAGTAAGCACTATACAAATGGGAGACCTCCACTTCTAATAGCACGATAATACATATAAATATTGGAGGTTGAGCTTTACTGTCTACAAATAATAGCTTGTAATATAGATGTATGTGTAACTTTCAGATCCAGTACTGGCAGAGGTTGATGCGGCAAGAAAAGACAGTCAACACCCAGAGCTAATTTGGACCCCATGGTTTGCAAATTTCTACGAAACCAAGTAAAGCTAAATGTAACTCCGCCACCTGGTGGAAGATTCTGGGTAGATAGCAAAGTGATTATAATGAGACAAGAGCATACTACATGAAAAGGAGGAAAAGGTTATGTAAGTAATAGTTTTATTGTGGTTCAGTGCAATGGCTTAAAGGCCTACTTTGTGAAATCATTTGTTTAATGTAACAAGTAACATTAAGTTAGTTATTAACATTGATACTAAATTCCCGAAGGATTGTAGGAATTTCAACATTTATTTTATCATGTTACGACTAGCTTTTGAAACCAAAAATGTCTTTTCTTATTTGAGTTTTCAGAACGGATAGGTTGTCTGGACTGTTTATTAAATATTAACATTAATACAGTTTTCGTCAAAGGATAGATTTTTGGCAAAGCAATGGGAAAAGAAATCAATGTTAATATTACGTAAACAGTGCAGGCTGTTTGTCCGTGGTAATTGTTCAAGAATGAGGTGATGGTCTTCTGGTAAGGCAAAAATTTAATTTACTTTGGAGAGGTATCGAATATAACGATAAATTAAACAAAGCTGCATTTTAAACCAATATTAGTGGCAATCGCTGAGAGTAACTATTGTTTCACTCATATAGCTAGTAATGCCTAAACTTGACAAAGAAGACACCGAAACATGCGTTAACGTGCATGGAAACATCACTTTCTTCCTGAACGACAAAGAGACGAACGTTGTTTTTCTTTTAAAGTAGAAAATGTAGTGTGGCCATCATATAAGATAAGGATGTTTCCTTTTCATTCGATTCATTACAGCCGTGGCGCCAAGTTCTTTAAAATGGCGCCAAACACCTTTGTCTGCGATGATGACAGCGACCAAGAAGACATTGCTAGATTTTAAGTAGTTTACACTAGTACTCTGGCATACAGACTAACGGTAAGAAACCCCTACTATCTACAATGTATTGTTAACACTAACAAAATGAGGAGGGTCTGTGAAACGTATTGTTTATAACATTAAATGGTCCACCCTACTTGCTTTCCAGGTAATTGTCCGATACATTTAACATCTAAACATTCGAGAAAATTTAGACTTGTGATTATTAAGAACGTAATTGTACGTTCCCTTTAATGTTAGTCCACTGTTTGCTCGCGCCCCGCTTGGTGTAACTTACTTTTGAAAGACCTTTCACGGGATAACCAAACGGACAGCAAGTAGGTTGTTTCTTTCATTTTTATGGGATCACATTGTCTTCCCCTAAATAGTATCACTTTCTTCCTACACACCCAAGGAATCGTAGTACGCAACAGCCTATCTCCTTTCAAGCCTAATTCATTTACAGGTACATTTCATACTAACTCTCATAATACTCATGCCTAACTTTACATTTCTTTTATGTACGACTCTAACGAAATTTTTGAGATCTTCTAGAGTGAATGCGAATAAAGCGGTTTTCTTAGAACAGCTGCATTTATAATTTATAGGTGTACCAATGAAAAGGAAACCGATGAGGGGATTCCCTTCCCATGTGTGTTATTTATAAGAGTTGGGAATGAGCTACTAACAAGCACGTAAATAAAACCTAGTAATAATTGTAGATTCATCTTGGGAAAATCTTATGGACTAAGCAAATGTAAAGTTTCGCTACTTGACATTTTGCTTTGTCGTTTCATTAAATTCCTTTCGCAATTTATACATATACATATGTATATATATGTGTACATATATAGGCATATATAAATATATAGAAATGATACCAAGAGAACATCACAATTGCAAATGGTAAAGGATTCTCCTACGATGTGCTCTACAATATTATTGGGAAGTATAACAATGGCGTAATAATTTGTAGTGTATGCACATAGAAAGTAGTAGTATTACTAAGGTGTATCAATACCATATTTGGAAAATGCAGGATTTGTAGCACCTACATTTTTGACAAAATGAATATTGTCAAATGTCAATTCTCTTGCAATATCAACGCGACAGCCACCAAGTAACGTAGCCTAGTACTACGGCTTTGATATTCGATGTCAAACGAAAACTTTAGTAACAACTCATCAGATGGCACTTTTAGGTCGCAAACTTCACTACGGAACTGCCCCATCTCGTGAAGTTATTTCTGGGAACATCGTTTAATGGGAATATCAGCCCGCGGGAGTAACTGTTCTTACTACTTTTTTTGTAAGCCTTATATTGTGCAATTAAAAATATTCGAACAAATAAATGTCTGGCATTCAAACAATTCAACATTTTGAGAAGTAACGAACTTTTCTTGTTTTTGTAAAGGATAATTGGAATAAAACGAGAATCTTAAAAGATATATTTATTTGTTGTATTAGCAATGCATTAAATAAATACAAAATATGATAAATATTAAAAAAAATGATTACAAATATTGTAATCCTTTATTGCTTCGTACATAGTATTATTTTCTAGTCACCATTACAAATCCATTCATTACGCAAAGTTGATCAAGATATTCTACCTAACTCAATTTATTGAATCATATAATAAATATCTTCATCGTAAAAACAATAAAACATTTTCATTTCAATAGTAAATACAATGAATAAAAAATAGGACCAGAAAGAATGACCAAGATATTAATATTTAACTATTTTGGTTGCTGAAAATCGCTCACTTAATCACCTATATACGAATTCAATACAATACATTGTAATATTTTCATATTTACTCATTCTTATCCCGCACCATGGAAAAATTGATTATACGACAGGTTTGTTCAGACATATTCAGAAATCTGCAAATTTATTATTAGTTGCGCAATATATGTTAATTCAAACCCTTTCTATATGTAGTGCAGATACCCAGCGCGGTAACCAACAAATAATGCTGCTAAATACAGCTAGTCATGGTAGTTGTATTTAGCAGCATTATTTTGCTATAGATACTCATTTTCTTCTACTTCGCAATCAAAATTTTTAACAGCAGAAATTGTTTGCAAGTGAAAAGTGTCAGACGCTGCCATTTAAGTTACCGTGACATACTTTCGAGTTCAAGTTGAGTATCGTTTCGAATAAGGGTTTCGTAACGAGCTTACGAAATCCGGCCTCAGATTTAAATGGGATAAGCTTAAAGAGCAACGTCTGTATAATATAGCAAAATTTTATGTTAACATTACATAAAATTATGTTAAGTACAATTTATGTTTAAAAATATAATAAGCGAATTATTATATTATTATTAGTAAGTATTAAAAGAAAATTAGCTGTTTGCAATCAAAATTGTTTTACAAGATATATTTACATAAAATATTTAAGAAGGATAATAAAATAAAGTTACGTAATTAGATATGTATATGTATATATATATATATATATATATATATATATATATATATATATATATATTTGTAATCAAACTTACAACATATTTACAAGCAGAAGTATTAGGCGAAATATTTAAAAACTCCTATTGCTGTTAATGGGTTGTGTTAACAAAATACGATATATTTGGTACAATACTTACCTATCGCTTCCCCTCTATGCGACAAAGCAAGTAACCCTTATCATGAGTTAAGAGAACTATTACAAGGTATAATTTTTTTTTTTTCGGGTAATAAAGTATAAGATAAAGGATAGTTATATTTCTACATTTTTAGCGAACTCCTTAAGTTATACTTATGCTGTTATCAGTTGGCCGAGAAGAAACTAAGATATAGGAACAACCAGGTCCTGGGCGCTTAAATGGGAGCGTCTGAACACTTTTCAATGTCAAAACTTTTTGACAATGGCTGTCAAAAGATGCCTTTAATTATTAAAACAACTCAGAAGGGGGCGTCTGTGTAAGGAAGACATATTTTGTGATTTTCGATCAGTAATAATGGCAGTATTGGTAACTAGATGGTAACTGTTTGCTATATATATTTGAAATTGGCTCATTGTTTTGCATTTCTCCCTGTACCTGTTTTGTCTTTCGCTTCTCTGGGCCTTGCTTCCCTTTGATTGGTGGCGGTCGCTTTTGGTTGTTTTATTTAAACAGTTCAGTGCAAGACTTCTTTCTATACAAGGTAAGCACAATGTAAATTGGAAACATCCACTTGAAAAAATTAAGACAATCCGACTGGCGAAGTCCTCGTACCAAGTGATTTTGTTGCAAAAATGTTAGTAACGTTCTTAATATTTCTTTGTAGAAGCTGGGAATCTCACTAATATTGCAGGCGCGTGCCTGGAGGTAGTATTACGGCATTGCATTCTGCCAAAGTAGACCGCAGTTCAGTCTATTTCTGTAGTACACTAGAACTACGGGAACCTTTGCACTTGGGGGGCTTGGATATAGCTTCAGTAAGAATGGCTACACCCACCGCTTGCTGTTGAACACTGGTATGAAGTAAGCACTATACAAATGGGAGACCTCCACTTCTAATAGCACGATAATACATATAAATATTGGAGGTTGAGCTTTACTGTCTACAAATAATAGCTTGTAATATAGATGTATGTGTAACTTTCAGATCCAGTACTGGCAGAGGTTGATGCGGCAAGAAAAGACAGTCAACACCCAGAGCTAATTTGGACCCCATGGTTTGCAAATTTCTACTAAACCAAGTAAAGCTAAATGTAACTCCGCCACCTGGTGGAAGATTCTGGGTAGATAGCAAAGTGATTATAATGAGACAAGAGCATACTACATGAAAAGGAGGAAAAGGTTATGTAAGTAATAGTTTTATTGTGGTTCAGTGCAATGGCTTAAAGGCCTACTTTGTGAAATCATTTGTTTAATGTAACAAGTAACATTAAGTTAGTTATTAACATTGATACTAAATTCCCGAAGGATTGTAGGAATTTCAACATTTATTTTATCATGTTACGACTAGCTTTTGAAACCAAAAATGTCTTTTTCTTATTTGAGTTTTCAGAACGGATAGGTTGTCTGGACTGTTTATTAAATATTAACATTAATACAGTTTTCGTCAAAGGATAGATTTTTGGCAAAGCAATGGGAAAAGAAATCAATGTTAATATTACGTAAACAGTGCAGGCTGTTTGTCCGTGGTAATTGTTCAAGAATGAGGTGATGGTCTTCTGGTAAGGCAAAAATTTAATTTACTTTGGAGAGGTATCGAATATAACGATAAATTAAACAAAGCTGCATTTTAAACCAATATTAGTGGCAATCGCTGAGAGTAACTATTGTTTCACTCATATAGCTAGTAATGCCTAAACTTGACAAAGAAGACACCGAAACATGCGTTAACGTGCATGGAAACATCACTTTCTTCCTGAACGACAAAGAGACGAACGTTGTTTTTCTTTAAAGTAGAAAATGTAGTGTGGCCATCATATAAGATAAGGATGTTTCCTTTTCATTCGATTCATTACAGCCGTGGCGCCAAGTTCTTTAAAATGGCGCCAAACACCTTTGTCTGCGATGATGACAGCGACCAAGAAGACATTGCTAGATTTTAAGTAGTTTACACTAGTACTCTGGCATACAGACTAACGGTAAGAAACCCCTACTATCTACAATGTATTGTTAACACTAACAAAATGAGGAGGGTCTGTGAAACGTATTGTTTATAACATTAAATGGTCCACCCTACTTGCTTTCCAGGTAATTGTCCGATACATTTAACATCTAAACATTCGAGAAAATTTAGACTTGTGATTATTAAGAACGTAATTGTACGTTCCCTTTAATGTTAGTCCACTGTTTGCTCGCGCCCCGCTTGGTGTAACTTACTTTTGAAAGACCTTTCACGGATAACCAAACGGACAGCAAGTAGGTTGTTTCTTTCATTTTTATGGGATCACATTGTCTTCCCCTAAATAGTATCACTTTCTTCCTACACACCCAAGGAATCGTAGTACGCAACAGCCTATCTCCTTTCAAGCCTAATTCATTTACAGGTACATTTCATACTAACTCTCATAATACCATGCCTAACTTTACATTTCTTTTATGTACGACTCTAACGAAATTTTTGAGATCTTCTAGAGTGAATGCGAATAAAGCGGTTTTCTTAGAACAGCTGCATTTATAATTTATAGGTGTACCAATGAAAAGGAAACCGATGAGGGGATTCCCTTCCCATGTGTGTTATTTATAAGAGTTGGGAATGAGCTACTAACAAGCACGTAAATAAAACCTAGTAATAATTGTAGATTCATCTTGGGAAAATCTTATGGACTAAGCAAATGTAAAGTTTCGCTACTTGACATTTTGCTTTGTCGTTTCATTAAATTCCTTTCGCAATTTATACATATACATATGTATATATATGTGTACATATATAGGCATATATAAATATATAGAAATGATACCGAAGAGAACATCACAATTGCAAATGGTAAAGGATTCTCCTACGATGTGCTCTACAATATTATTGGGAAGTATAACAATGGCGTAATAATTTGTAGTGTATGCACATAGAAAGTAGTAGTATTACTAAGGTGTATGAATACCATATTTGGAAAATGCAGGATTTGTAGCACCTACATTTTTGACAAAATGAATATTGTCAAATGTCAATTCTCTTGCAATATCAACGCGACAGCCACCAAGTAACGTAGCCTAGTACTACGGCTTTGATATTCGATGTCAAACGAAAACTTTAGTAACAACTCATCAGATGGCACTTTTAGGTCGCAAACTTCACTACGGAACTGCCCCATCTCGTGAAGTTATTTCTGGGAACATCGTTTAATGGGAATATCAGCCCGCGGGAGTAACTGTTCTTACTACTTTTTTTGTAAGCCTTATATTGTGCAATTAAAAATATTCGAACAAATAAATGTCTGGCATTCAAACAATTCAACATTTTGAGAAGTAACGAACTTTTCTTGTTTTTGTAAAGGATAATTGGAATAAAACGAGAATCTTAAAAGATATATTTATTTGTTGTATTAGCAATGCATTAAATAAATACAAAATATGATAAATATTAAAAAAAAATGATTACAAATATTGTAATCCTTTATTGCTTCGTACATAGTATTATTTTCTAGTCACCATTACAAATCCATTCATTACGCAAAGTTGATCAAGATATTCTACCTAACTCAATTTATTGAATCATATAATAAATATCTTCATCGTAAAAACAATAAAACATTTTCATTTCAATAGTAAATACAATGAATAAAAAATAGGACCAGAAAGAATGACCAAGATATTAATATTTAACTATTTTGGTTGCTGAAAATCGCTCACTTAATCACCTATATACGAATTCAATACAATACATTGTAATATTTTCATATTTACTCATTCTTATCCCGCACCATGGAAAAATTGATTATACGACAGGTTTGTTCAGACATATTCAGAAATCTGCAAATTTATTATTAGTTGCGCAATATATGTTAATTCAAACCCTTTCTATATGTAGTGCAGATACCCAGCGCGGTAACCAACAAATAATGCTGCTAAATACAGCTAGTCATGGTAGTTGTATTTAGCAGCATTATTTTGCTATAGATACTCATTTTCTTCTACTTCGCAATCAAAATTTTTAACAGCAGAAATTGTTTGCAAGTGAAAAGTGTCAGACGCTGCCATTTAAGTTACCGTGACATACTTTCGAGTTCAAGTTGAGTATCGTTTCGAATAAGGGTTTCGTAACGAGCTTACGAAATCCGGCCTCAGATTTAAATGGGATAAGCTTAAAGAGCAACGTCTGTATAATATAGCAAAATTTTATGTTAACATTACATAAAATTATGTTAAGTACAATTTATGTTTAAAAATATAATAAGCGAATTATTATATTATTATTAGTAAGTATTAAAAGAAAATTAGCTGTTTGCAATCAAAATTGTTTTACAAGATATATTTACATAAAATATTTAAGAAGGATAATAAAATAAAGTTACGTAATTAGATATGTATATATATATATATATATATTTGTAATCAAACTTACAACATATTTACAAGCAGAAGTATTAGGCGAAATATTTAAAACTCCTATTGCTGTTAATGGGTTGTGTTAACAAAATACGATATATTTGGTACAATACTTACCTATCGCTTCCTCTCTATGACAAAGCAAGTAACCCTTATCATGAGTTAAGAGAACTATTACAAGGTATAATTTTTTTTTCGGGTAATAAAGTATAAGATAAAGGATAGTTATATTTCTACATTTTTAGCGAACTCCTTAAGTTATACTTATGCTGTTATCAGTTGGCCGAGAAGAAACTAAGATATAGGAACAACCAGGTCCTGGGCGCTTAAATGGGAGCGTCTGAACACTTTTCAATGTCAAAACTTTTTGACAATGGCTGTCAAAAGATGCCTTTAATTATTAAAACAACTCAGAAGGGGGCGTCTGTGTAAGGAAGACATATTTTGTGATTTTCGATCAGTAATAATGGCAGTATTGGTAACTAGATGGTAACTGTTTGCTATATATATTTGAAATTGGCTCATTGTTTTGCATTTCTCCCTGTACCTGTTTTGTCTTTCGCTTCTCTGGGCCTTGCTTCCCTTTGATTGGTGGCGGTCGCTTTTGGTTGTTTTATTTAAACAGTTCAGTGCAAGACTTCTTTCTATACAAGGTAAGCACAATGTAAATTGGAAACATCCACATGAAAAATTAAGACAATCCGACTGGCGAAGTCCTCGTACCAAGTGATTTTGTTGCAAAAATGTTAGTAACGTTCTTAATATTTCTTTGTAGAAGCTGGGAATCTCACCAATATTGCAGGCGCGTGCCTGGAGGTAGTATTACGGCATTGCATTCTGCCAAAGTAGACCGCAGTTCAGTCTATTTCTGTAGTACACTAGAACTACGGGAACCTTTGCACTTGGGGGGCTTGGATATAGCTTCAGTAAGAATGGCTACACCCACCGCTTGCTGTTGAACACTGGTATGAAGTAAGCACTATACAAATGGGAGACCTCCACTTCTAATAGCACGATAATACATATAAATATTGGAGGTTGAGCTTTACTGTCTACAAATAATAGCTTGTAATATAGATGTATGTGTAACTTTCAGATCCAGTACTGGCAGAGGTTGATGCGGCAAGAAAAAGACAGTCAACACCCAGAGCTAATTTGGACCCCATGGTTTGCAAATTTCTACTAAACCAAGTAAAGCTAAATGTAACTCCGCCACCTGGTGGAAGATTCTGGGTAGATAGCAAAGTGATTATAATGAGACAAGAGCATACTACATGAAAAGGAGGAAAAGGTTATGTAAGTAATAGTTTTATTGTGGTTCAGTGCAATGGCTTAAAGGCCTACTTTGTGAAATCATTTGTTTAATGTAACAAGTAACATTAAGTTAGTTATTAACATTGATACTAAATTTGAAGGATTGTAGGAATTTCAACATTTATTTTATCATGTTACGACTAGCTTTTGAAACCAAAAATGTCTTTTTCTTATTTGAGTTTTCAGAACGGATAGGTTGTCTGGACTGTTTATTAAATATTAACATTAATACAGTTTTCGTCAAAGGATAGATTTTTGGCAAAGCAATGGGAAAAGAAATCAATGTTAATATTACGTAAACAGTGCAGGCTGTTTGTCCGTGGTAATTGTTCAAGAATGAGGTGATGGTCTTCTGGTAAGGCAAAAATTTAATTTACTTTGGAGAGGTATCGAATATAACGATAAATTAAACAAAGCTGCATTTTAAACCAATATTAGTGGCAATCGCTGAGAGTAACTATTGTTTCACTCATATAGCTAGTAATGCCTAAACTTGACAAAGAAGACACCGAAACATGCGTTAACGTGCATGGAAACATCACTTTCTTCCTGAACGACAAAGAGACGAACGTTGTTTTTCTTTTAAAGTAGAAAATGTAGTGTGGCCATCATATAAGATAAGGATGTTTCCTTTTCATTCGATTCATTACAGCCGTGGCGCCAAGTTCTTTAAAATGGCGCCAAACACCTTTGTCTGCGATGATGACAGCGACCAAGAAGACATTGCTAGATTTTAAGTAGTTTACACTAGTACTCTGGCATACAGACTAACGGTAAGAAACCCCTACTATCTACAATGTATTGTTAACACTAACAAAATGAGGAGGGTCTGTGAAACGTATTGTTTATAACATTAAATGGTCCACCCTACTTGCTTTCCAGGTAATTGTCCGATACATTTAACATCTAAACATTCGAGAAAATTTAGACTTGTGATTATTAAGAACGTAATTGTACGTTCCCTTTAATGTTAGTCCACTGTTTGCTCGCGCCCCGCTTGGTGTAACTTACTTTTGAAAGACCTTTCACGGGATAACCAAACGGACAGCAAGTAGGTTGTTTCTTTCATTTTTATGGGTTCACATTGTCTTCCCCTAAATAGTATCACTTTCTTCCTACACACCCAAGGAATCGTAGTACGCAACAGCCTATCTCCTTTCAAGCCTAATTCATTTACAGGTACATTTCATACTAACTCTCATAATACCATGCCTAACTTTACATTTCTTTTATGTACGACTCTAACGAAATTTTTGAGATCTTCTAGAGTGAATGCGAATAAAGCGGTTTTCTTAGAACAGCTGCATTTATAATTTATAGGTGTACCAATGAAAAGGAAACCGATGAGGGGATTCCCTTCCCATGTGTGTTATTTATAAGAGTTGGGAATGAGCTACTAACAAGCACGTAAATAAAACCTAGTAATAATTGTAGATTCATCTTGGGAAAATCTTATGGACTAAGCAAATGTAAAGTTTCGCTACTTGACATTTTGCTTTGTCGTTTCATTAAATTCCTTTCGCAATTTATACATATACATATGTATATATATGTGTACATATATAGGCATATATAAATATATAGAAATGATACCAAGAGAACATCACAATTGCAAATGGTAAAGGATTCTCCTACGATGTGCTCTACAATATTATTGGGAAGTATAACAATGGCGTAATAATTTGTAGTGTATGCACATAGAAAGTAGTAGTATTACTAAGGTGTATGAATACCATATTTGGAAAATGCAGGATTTGTAGCACCTACATTTTTGACAAAATGAATATTGTCAAATGTCAATTCTCTTTGCAATATCAACGCGACAGCCACCAAGTAACGTAGCCTAGTACTACGGCTTTGATATTCGATGTCAAACGAAAACTTTAGTAACAACTCATCAGATGGCACTTTTAGGTCGCAAACTTCACTACGGAACTGCCCCATCTCGTGAAGTTATTTCTGGGAACATCGTTTAATGGGAATATCAGCCCGCGGGAGTAACTGTTCTTACTACTTTTTTTGTAAGCCTTATATTGTGCAATTAAAAATATTCGAACAAATAAATGTCTGGCATTCAAACAATTCAACATTTTGAGAAGTAACGAACTTTTCTTGTTTTTGTAAAGGATAATTGAATAAAACGAGAATCTTAAAAGATATATTTATTTGTTGTATTAGCAATGCATTAAATAAATACAAAATATGATAAATATTAAAAAAAAATGATTACAAATATTGTAATCCTTTATTGCTTCGTACATAGTATTATTTTCTAGTCACCATTACAAATCCATTCATTACGCAAAGTTGATCAAGATATTCTACCTAACTCAATTTATTGAATCATATAATAAATATCTTCATCGTAAAAACAATAAAACATTTTCATTTCAATAGTAAATACAATGAATAAAAAATAGGACCAGAAAGAATGACCAAGATATTAATATTTAACTATTTTGGTTGCTGAAAATCGCTCACTTAATCACCTATATACGAATTCAATACAATACATTGTAATATTTTCATATTTACTCATTCTTATCCCGCACCATGGAAAAATTGATTATACGACAGGTTTGTTCAGACATATTCAGAAATCTGCAAATTTATTATTAGTTGCGCAATATATGTTAATTCAAACCCTTTCTATATGTAGTGCAGATACCCAGCGCGGTAACCAACAAATAATGCTGCTAAATACAGCTAGTCATGGTAGTTGTATTTAGCAGCATTATTTTGCTATAGATACTCATTTTCTTCTACTTCGCAATCAAAATTTTTAACAGCAGAAATTGTTTGCAAGTGAAAAGTGTCAGACGCTGCCATTTAAGTTACCGTGACATACTTTCGAGTTCAAGTTGAGTATCGTTTCGAATAAGGGTTTCGTAACGAGCTTACGAAATCCGGCCTCAGATTTAAATGGGATAAGCTTAAAGAGCAACGTCTGTATAATATAGCAAAATTTTATGTTAACATTACATAAAATTATGTTAAGTACAATTTGCGTTTAAAAAATATAATAAGCGAATTATTATATTATTATTAGTAAGTATTAAAAGAAAATTAGCTGTTTGCAATCAAAATTGTTTTACAAGATATATTTACATAAAATATTTAAGAAGGATAATAAAATAAAGTTACGTAATTAGATATGTATATATATATATATATTTGTAATCAAACTTACAACATATTTACAAGCAGAAGTATTAGGCGAAATATTTAAAACTCCTATTGCTGTTAATGGGTTGTGTTAACAAAATACGATATATTTGGTACAATACTTACCTATCGCTTCCTCTCTATGCGACAAAGCAAGTAACCCTTATCATGAGTTAAGAGAACTATTACAAGGTATAATTTTTTTTTTTTTCGGGTAATAAAGTATAAGATAAAGGATAGTTATATTTCTACATTTTTAGCGAACTCCTTAAGTTATACTTATGCTGTTATCAGTTGGCCGAGAAGAAACTAAGATATAGGAACAACCAGGTCCTGGGCGCTTAAATGGGAGCGTCTGAACACTTTTCAATGTCAAAACTTTTTGACAATGGCTGTCAAAAGATGCCTTTAATTATTAAAACAACTCAGAAGGGGGCGTCTGTGTAAGGAAGACATATTTTGTGATTTTCGATCAGTAATAATGGCAGTATTGGTAACTAGATGGTAACTGTTTGCTATATATATTTGAAATTGGCTCATTGTTTTGCATTTCTCCCTGTACCTGTTTTGTCTTTCGCTTCTCTGGGCCTTGCTTCCCTTTGATTGGTGGCGGTCGCTTTTGGTTGTTTTATTTAAACAGTTCAGTGCAAGACTTCTTTCTATACAAGGTAAGCACAATGTAAATTGGAAACATCCACTTGAAAAAATTAAGACAATCCGACTGGCGAAGTCCTCGTACCAAGTGATTTTGTTGCAAAAATGTTAGTAACGTTCTTAATATTTCTTTGTAGAAGCTGGGAATCTCACCAATATTGCAGGCGCGTGCCTGGAGGTAGTATTACGGCATTGCATTCTGCCAAAGTAGACCGCAGTTCAGTCTATTTCTGTAGTACACTAGAACTACGGGAACCTTTGCACTTGGGGGGCTTGGATATAGCTTCAGTAAGAATGGCTACACCCACCGCTTGCTGTTGAACACTGGTATGAAGTAAGCACTATACAAATGGGAGACCTCCACTTCTAATAGCACGATAATACATATAAATATTGGAGGTTGAGCTTTACTGTCTACAAATAATAGCTTGTAATATAGATGTATGTGTAACTTTCAGATCCAGTACTGGCAGAGGTTGATGCGGCAAGAAAAGACAGTCAACACCCAGAGCTAATTTGGACCCCATGGTTTGCAAATTTCTACTAAACCAAGTAAAGCTAAATGTAACTCCGCCACCTGGTGGAAGATTCTGGGTAGATAGCAAAGTGATTATAATGAGACAAGAGCATACTACATGAAAAGGAGGAAAAGGTTATGTAAGTAATAGTTTTATTGTGGTTCAGTGCAATGGCTTAAAGGCCTACTTTGTGAAATCATTTGTTTAATGTAACAAGTAACATTAAGTTAG
The DNA here is from genome assembly GCA_023509865.1 of Trypoxylus dichotomus. Taxonomy (NCBI): domain Eukaryota; kingdom Metazoa; phylum Arthropoda; class Insecta; order Coleoptera; family Scarabaeidae; genus Trypoxylus; species Trypoxylus dichotomus. Next base: position 34,606,703 of record CM042075.1, read on the forward strand.
TTATTAACATTGATACTAAATTCCCGAAGGATTGTAGGAATTTCAACATTTATTTTATCATGTTACGACTAGCTTTTGAAACCAAAAATGTCTTTTCTTATTTGAGTTTTCAGAACGGATAGGTTGTCTGGACTGTTTATTAAATATTAACATTAATACAGTTTTCGTCAAAGGATAGATTTTTGGCAAAGCAATGGGAAAAGAAATCAATGTTAATATTACGTAAACAGTGCAGGCTGTTTGTCCGTGGTAATTGTTCAAGAATGAGGTGATGGTCTTCTGGTAAGGCAAAAATTTAATTTACTTTGGAGAGGTATCGAATATAACGATAAATTAAACAAAGCTGCATTTTAAACCAATATTAGTGGCAATCGCTGAGAGTAACTATTGTTTCACTCATATAGCTAGTAATGCCTAAACTTGACAAAGAAGACACCGAAACATGCGTTAACGTGCATGGAAACATCACTTTCTTCCTGAACGACAAAGAGACGAACGTTGTTTTTCTTTTAAAGTAGAAAATGTAGTGTGGCCATCATATAAGATAAGGATGTTTCCTTTTCATTCGATTCATTACAGCCGTGGCGCCAAGTTCTTTAAAATGGCGCCAAACACCTTTGTCTGCGATGATGACAGCGACCAAGAAGACATTGCTAGATTTTAAGTAGTTTACACTAGTACTCTGGCATACAGACTAACGGTAAGAAACCCCTACTATCTACAATGTATTGTTAACACTAACAAAATGAGGAGGGTCTGTGAAACGTATTGTTTATAACATTAAATGGTCCACCCTACTTGCTTTCCAGGTAATTGTCCGATACATTTAACATCTAAACATTCGAGAAAATTTAGACTTGTGATTATTAAGAACGTAATTGTACGTTCCCTTTAATGTTAGTCCACTGTTTGCTCGCGCCCCGCTTGGTGTAACTTACTTTTGAGAGACCTTTCACGGGATAACCAAACGGACAGCAAGTAGGTTGTTTCTTTCATTTTTATGGGTTCACATTGTCTTCCCCTAAATAGTATCACTTTCTTCCTACACACCCAAGGAATCGTAGTACGCAACAGCCTATCTCCTTTCAAGCCTAATTCATTTACAGGTACATTTCATACTAACTCTCATAATACCATGCCTAACTTTACATTTCTTTTTATGTACGACTCTAACGAAATTTTTGAGATCTTCTAGAGTGAATGCGAATAAAGCGGTTTTCTTAGAACAGCTGCATTTATAATTTATAGGTGTACCAATGAAAAGGAAACCGATGAGGGGATTCCCTTCCCATGTGTGTTATTTATAAGAGTTGGGAATGAGCTACTAACAAGCACGTAAATAAAACCTAGTAATAATTGTAGATTCATCTTGGGAAAATCTTATGGACTAAGCAAATGTAAAGTTTCGCTACTTGACATTTTGCTTTGTCGTTTCATTAAATTCCTTTCGCAATTTATACATATACATATGTATATATATGTGTACATATATAGGCATATATAAATATATAGAAATGATACCGAAGAGAACATCACAATTGCAAATGGTAAAGGATTCTCCTACGATGTGCTCTACAATATTATTGGGAAGTATAACAATGGCGTAATAATTTGTAGTGTATGCACATAGAAAGTAGTAGTATTACTAAGGTGTATGAATACCATATTTGGAAAATGCAGGATTTGTAGCACCTACATTTTTGACAAAATGAATATTGTCAAATGTCAATTCTCTTTGCAATATCAACGCGACAGCCACCAAGTAACGTAGCCTAGTACTACGGCTTTGATATTCGATGTCAAACGAAAACTTTAGTAACAACTCATCAGATGGCACTTTTAGGGTCGCAAACTTCACTACGGAACTGCCCCATCTCGTGAAGTTATTTCTGGGAACATCGTTTAATGGGAATATCAGCCCGCGGGAGTAACTGTTCTTACTACTTTTTTTGTAAGCCTTATATTGTGCAATTAAAAATATTCGAACAAATAAATGTCTGGCATTCAAACAATTCAACATTTTGAGAAGTAACGAACTTTTCTTGTTTTTGTAAAGGATAATTGGAATAAAACGAGAATCTTAAAAGATATATTTATTTGTTGTATTAGCAATGCATTAAATAAATACAAAATATGATAAATATTAAAAAAAAATGATTACAAATATTGTAATCCTTTATTGCTTCGTACATAGTATTATTTTCTAGTCACCATTACAAATCCATTCATTACGCAAAGTTGATCAAGATATTCTACCTAACTCAATTTATTGAATCATATAATAAATATCTTCATCGTAAAAACAATAAAACATTTTCATTTCAATAGTAAATACAATGAATAAAAAAATAGGACCAGAAAGAATGACCAAGATATTAATATTTAACTATTTTGGTTGCTGAAAATCGCTCACTTAATCACCTATATACGAATTCAATACAATACATTGTAATATTTTCATATTTACTCATTCTTATCCCGCACCATGGAAAAATTGATTATACGACAGGTTTGTTCAGACATATTCAGAAATCTGCAAATTTATTATTAGTTGCGCAATATATGTTAATTCAAACCCTTTCTATATGTAGTGCAGATACCCAGCGCGGTAACCAACAAAATAATGCTGCTAAATACAGCTAGTCATGGTAGTTGTATTTAGCAGCATTATTTTGCTATAGATACTCATTTTCTTCTACTTCGCAATCAAAATTTTTTAACAGCAGAAATTGTTTGCAAGTGAAAAGTGTCAGACGCTGCCATTTAAGTTACCGTGACATACTTTCGAGTTCAAGTTGAGTATCGTTTCGAATAAGGGTTTCGTAACGAGCTTACGAAATCCGGCCTCAGATTTAAATGGGATAAGCTTAAAGAGCAACGTCTGTATAATATAGCAAAATTTTATGTTAACATTACATAAAATTATGTTAAGTACAATTTGCGTTTAAAAAATATAATAAGCGAATTATTATATTATTATTAGTAAGTATTAAAAGAAAATTAGCTGTTTGCAATCAAAATTGTTTTACAAGATATATTTACATAAAATATTTAAGAAGGATAATAAAATAAAGTTACGTAATTAGATATGTATATATATATATATATATATATATTTGTAATCAAACTTACAACATATTTACAAGCAGAAGTATTAGGCGAAATATTTAAAAACTCCTATTGCTGTTAATGGGTTGTGTTAACAAAATACGATATATTTGGTACAATACTTACCTATCGCTTCCCCTCTCTATGCGACAAAGCAAGTAACCCTTATCATGAGTTAAGAGAACTATTACAAGGTATAATTTTTTTTTTTTCGGGTAATAAAGTATAAGATAAAGGATAGTTATATTTCTACATTTTTAGCGAACTCCTTAAGTTATACTTATGCTGTTATCAGTTGGCCGAGAAGAAACTAAGATATAGGAACAACCAGGTCCTGGGCGCTTAAATGGGAGCGTCTGAACACTTTTCAATGTCAAAACTTTTTGACAATGGCTGTCAAAAGATGCCTTTAATTATTAAAACAACTCAGAAGGGGGCGTCTGTGTAAGGAAGACATATTTTGTGATTTTCGATCAGTAATAATGGCAGTATTGGTAACTAGATGGTAACTGTTTGCTATATATATTTGAAATTGGCTCATTGTTTTGCATTTCTCCCTGTACCTGTTTTGTCTTTCGCTTCTCTGGGCCTTGCTTCCCTTTGATTGGTGGCGGTCGCTTTTGGTTGTTTTATTTAAACAGTTCAGTGCAAGACTTCTTTCTATACAAGGTAAGCACAATGTAAATTGGAAACATCCACTTGAAAAAATTAAGACAATCCGACTGGCGAAGTCCTCGTACCAAGTGATTTTGTTGCAAAAATGTTAGTAACGTTCTTAATATTTCTTTGTAGAAGCTGGGAATCTCACCAATATTGCAGGCGCGTGCCTGGAGGTAGTATTACGGCATTGCATTCTGCCAAAGTAGACCGCAGTTCAGTCTATTTCTGTAGTACACTAGAACTACGGGAACCTTTGCACTTGGGGGGCTTGGATATAGCTTCAGTAAGAATGGCTACACCCACCGTTTGCTGTTGAACACTGGTATGAAGTAAGCACTATACAAATGGGAGACCTCCACTTCTAATAGCACGATAATACATATAAATATTGGAGGTTGAGCTTTACTGTCTACAAATAATAGCTTGTAATATAGATGTATGTGTAACTTTCAGATCCAGTACTGGCAGAGGTTGATGCGGCAAGAAAAAGACAGTCAACACCCAGAGCTAATTTGGACCCCATGGTTTGCAAATTTCTACGAAACCAAGTAAAGCTAAATGTAACTCCGCCACCTGGTGGAAGATTCTGGGTAGATAGCAAAGTGATTATAATGAGACAAGAGCATACTACATGAAAAGGAGGAAAAGGTTATGTAAGTAATAGTTTTATTGTGGTTCAGTGCAATGGCTTAAAGGCCTACTTTGTGAAATCATTTGTTTAATGTAACAAGTAACATTAAGTTAGTTATTAACATTGATACTAAATTCAAGGATTGTAGGAATTTCAACATTTATTTTATCATGTTACGACTAGCTTTTGAAACCAAAAATGTCTTTTTCTTATTTGAGTTTTCAGAACGGATAGGTTGTCTGGACTGTTTATTAAATATTAACATTAATACAGTTTTCGTCAAAGGATAGATTTTTGGCAAAGCAATGGGAAAAGAAATCAATGTTAATATTACGTAAACAGTGCAGGCTGTTTGTCCGTGGTAATTGTTCAAGAATGAGGTGATGGTCTTCTGGTAAGGCAAAAATTTAATTTACTTTGGAGAGGTATCGAATATAACGATAAATTAAACAAAGCTGCATTTTAAACCAATATTAGTGGCAATCGCTGAGAGTAACTATTGTTTCACTCATATAGCTAGTAATGCCTAAACTTGACAAAGAAGACACCGAAACATGCGTTAACGTGCATGGAAACATCACTTTCTTCCTGAACGACAAAGAGACGAACGTTGTTTTTCTTTTAAAGTAGAAAAATGTAGTGTGGCCATCATATAAGATAAGGATGTTTCCTTTTCATTCGATTCATTACAGCCGTGGCGCCAAGTTCTTTAAAATGGCGCCAAACACCTTTGTCTGCGATGATGACAGCGACCAAGAAGACATTGCTAGATTTTAAGTAGTTTACACTAGTACTCTGGCATACAGACTAACGGTAAGAAACCCCTACTATCTACAATGTATTGTTAACACTAACAAAATGAGGAGGGTCTGTGAAACGTATTGTTTATAACATTAAATGGTCCACCCTACTTGCTTTCCAGGTAATTGTCCGATACATTTAACATCTAAACATTCGAGAAAATTTAGACTTGTGATTATTAAGAACGTAATTGTACGTTCCCTTTAATGTTAGTCCACTGTTTGCTCGCGCCCCGCTTGGTGTAACTTACTTTTGAAAGACCTTTCACGGGATAACCAAACGGACAGCAAGTAGGTTGTTTCTTTCATTTTTATGGGTTCACATTGTCTTCCCTAAATAGTATCACTTTCTTCCTACACACCCAAGGAATCGTAGTACGCAACAGCCTATCTCCTTTCAAGCCTAATTCATTTACAGGTACATTTCATACTAACTCTCATAATACCATGCCTAACTTTACATTTCTTTTTATGTACGACTCTAACGAAATTTTTGAGATCTTCTAGAGTGAATGCGAATAAAGCGGTTTTCTTAGAACAGCTGCATTTATAATTTATAGGTGTACCAATGAAAAGGAAACCGATGAGGGGATTCCCTTCCCATGTGTGTTATTTATAAGAGTTGGGAATGAGCTACTAACAAGCACGTAAATAAAACCTAGTAATAATTGTAGATTCATCTTGGGAAAATCTTATGGACTAAGCAAATGTAAAGTTTCGCTACTTGACATTTTGCTTTGTCGTTTCATTAAATTCCCTTTACTTAATTTATACATATACATATGTATATATATGTGTACATATATAGGCATATATAAATATATAGAAATGATACCGAAGAGAACATCACAATTGCAAATGGTAAAGGATTCTCCTACGATGTGCTCTACAATATTATTGGGAAGTATAACAATGGCGTAATAATTTGTAGTGTATGCACATAGAAAGTAGTAGTATTACTAAGGTGTATGAATACCATATTTGGAAAATGCAGGATTTGTAGCACCTACATTTTTGACAAAATGAATATTGTCAAATGTCAATTCTCTTTGCAATATCAACGCGACAGCCACCAAGTAACGTAGCCTAGTACTACGGCTTTGATATTCGATGTCAAACGAAAACTTTAGTAACAACTCATCAGATGGCACTTTTAGGGTCGCAAACTTCACTACGGAACTGCCCCATCTCGTGAAGTTATTTCTGGGAACATCGTTTAATGGGAATATCAGCCCGCGGGAGTAACTGTTCTTACTACTTTTTGTAAGCCTTATATTGTGCAATTAAAAAATATTCGAACAAATAAATGTCTGGCATTCAAACAATTCAACATTTTGAGAAGTAACGAACTTTTCTTGTTTTTGTAAAGGATAATTGGAATAAAACGAGAATCTTAAAAGATATATTTATTTGTTGTATTAGCAATGCATTAAATAAATACAAAATATGATAAATATTAAAAAAAAATGATTACAAATATTGTAATCCTTTATTGCTTCGTACATAGTATTATTTTCTAGTCACCATTACAAATCCATTCATTACGCAAAGTTGATCAAGATATTCTACCTAACTCAATTTATTGAATCATATAATAAATATCTTCATCGTAAAAACAATAAAACATTTTCATTTCAATAGTAAATACAATGAATAAAAAAATAGGACCAGAAAGAATGACCAAGATATTAATATTTAACTATTTTGGTTGCTGAAAATCGCTCACTTAATCACCTATATACGAATTCAATACAATACATTGTAATATTTTCATATTTACTCATTCTTATCCCGCACCATGGAAAAATTGATTATACGACAGGTTTGTTCAGACATATTCAGAAATCTGCAAATTTATTATTAGTTGCGCAATATATGTTAATTCAAACCCTTTCTATATGTAGTGCAGATACCCAGCGCGGTAACCAACAAAATAATGCTGCTAAATACAGCTAGTCATGGTAGTTGTATTTAGCAGCATTATTTTGCTATAGATACTCATTTTCTTCTACTTCGCAATCAAAATTTTTTAACAGCAGAAATTGTTTCATATTTTTTATAATACCGTTAGTTATTCTAATTAAATTACTGCAAGTCTACCGATCAATTTTAAAATGTAATGATCTGTAGCAAGCAAGCCGTATAAGCATTCCATAAAATTACTATATACATTCTATAAAATTGCTATTCCTGTAAACACCTAATAGTAGTTTGAAGTTTTCGATGTTTATTTTTTTCATCGCGGATACAAAGTGCCGAGATAGTTTAATGTGTAAATAAGCAACAGTATTTGGGTAAGTTCATACTACAACACTTTTCAAACAACGATTTAATTCAGGAATAATTAACAATTCCAGGAAAAGTGTGTGCCGTTTTATAATTGAGGATGTAATTTGTAAACAGTATTGTTTTTACTACTAGTGCGAAAATGACACAATAGCACAAGGCGAAAGGCGCCGCGATTAGCTATAAACGGAGGTATTATGAAGCTGCAACCAGCTCGATACATGCGTATTATTTTATTCTCAATCATCCTTCTTCAATATGTAACAAAAAGCCAGTAAACAATGTACCAAATTTTGAAATTACAATATATGTTTTTAAGAAGTAGGCAAATAAACAATAGGTTTTCATGATAATTTAAAACATTCAAATTGTTAATGTGTACATCTGTATTCGATTTACTTGTTTACCTATTGCGATATGTTTGCTCAAATAGCGGTACTCTTGACATTATGAAAATATAAAACAAGTGATACGAAAACGATATATATACATAATTTAACCAATTTTTAGCTAAATTTGTGAAATAATTATAACTAGTTTTGTGCTATTAATGCTGCGAACAGTAGTTTTTACCGCACTTTAGTAATACTTGCATAGTGACAAATAAATATAATAAATAACTATACCGCATTTGATGAAATAAAAATTGATAGCAACTACACATTTTGGCGTTTTTTAAATTAATTATCCTGATTGTGACTACTATTTTGGTATAATAGTACTGTGGAGTAAATCAAATGACCAGCGTATCAAAAATTAACTTACATCTATATAGAACGCATTTGTTAATGTCTTCCTATTTTTTCTTCAAACGATTTTCAATTTAATACTTTCTATGCGTGAACTTATTTTGCCTATATTTTATTGAATTGCTGTCTATGCGAATACCTTAACTGCACGTATTGTATAGACACCATGACATATAAATTATGTGTATATATATTTTTTTCATGACTGAACTGAGCTGAACTACAAACAGTTTTGTTAAGTATTCTAAATTTATCTTTGCATAATTTATAATGAAGGGATTAGTAAAAGTGATTTTTTAAAAATATTATGTAAAACATGGGGCAAAAGTGTAAGAACAGTCAGCGATGTTATTGGCAAATGAAACTGGCTAATAATCATGAACATCCAACAAATGGAAGACTAATTAGATTCTAAAACAATTTTAAAATGATTGCATTAGCTACATCAACCGACTGATATTACAACCCCCACTCCAAGTACGTTCTATATATTATACTTATCAATAATAACACAAATCGCTTATTTCGATAGTAGGAGGATTTCTACCATATACAAAAATATATATATCAATATGTCTATATAGGTACATATACAGAAGTGTATATATATATACATATAGGCATATTTACCTATTATTATTACCTAATTATGGAGGGAATATTAAAAAGTACATACTAGCTATTTTACAAAAAGGCATTTTCCTGGTAGCGAAACAATAAATTTGCACAGCGTAGCAAAATTAGATTTGAGCACTTTTTGGTCCATGTTTAGTATACATAGTTTATAAATACATAATGGTATATAAATATATGTATATGACACTAGAAGATTTTAATAAAAATAAATATATTTGGTTGATTGGTTGGTTTATTCACTAAACATGGTACGTAATTCTGAGACCCTTAGTTTTTTAAAGTTATATACACGTGTGTATATAAAAAATCACGATTTATTTGTTTGTATATAAAAATACTTCTGAACAACTTTTGTGAGCACATCCAACCTGTAATGGTTTTATTTACTATCGTAGTTCATGAAATCTGTTCGTATTCTTCCAATTGCACTCATTTTATTGCAGCATAATTTACAGTAGGCTTTTATTATTATTTAGCCTACGTATACCGCATATTGAAAAAGTAAATAATTGCATATGTTGTGTATAATTATATTGGACATATTATAGTAAACTTTCAAAAAAAAAATGTATATCATGAACTACGATTCCTATATTTTATAAGCTAACTAATTTTGGAGGTCCACATGAATCCGGAGATGTGATATCAGCACTTGAAACTGAAGGCAACCTAATTTGCGTACTACATGTAGGTGCTAGAGGTCCGGATACAGGCGTAAGACCCGTTCCGCCTACCATCAAAGATTCAAAATTAAATTGTATGCCGGTAGAGGGGGTTGAAATCGAAATTCCTGGTAACTCTGCAGCGGTCTTCGCAACATCTAACGTTCGAGGTCTAGATGATTTAGGTAAAGTTGATATCGCCTGACTTAGCATAATTTTTTTAGATGGGGGTTGAAATGACTCCTCATCTAAAGGTAACTGTTCTATAAATTCTGTTTTCACTTTATCTTGTGTATTTCTAGTCAGAAGAGGTAAGTCATACGGTTTTATGTCCGGAGGACTTGGTGACCGCCGATATTTGCAGTAACTTGAATTTTTATGATTTTCTAAAATATATTCCAGCTCGTCTTTTTCGGATTGTGTTTTTTGAATGTCTTGATGTAATTCTATTTTTCTTTGCTCCAGCTTCTCTGTTTCCTGAAAACAAAAGCAAAACAAACAATTAATGATCTCCGAAAACGTAAGGAGAGCAGCTTTTGCCAGAGGTGCGCACCCATCATTTACAAAAGCGATAAACGCTATCTCCGAAGTCGACGTATAAGCGCCATGCTAGGATCTAAAATGACGACGATCAGGGCCAACAGAGGTTTCGCTCAAGGAAGGGTATTATGGCCTTTCCTCTGTGTCTTGCACAAAGATGCAAAGCTACACTGATGAATTGGTTACCACAACTACAGCAAAAGGCTCTCGATACTGCTCATACACGGTATCAAAACCACAGACGGCACAATCGTTCCTTCTACTAGGACAAAAAAATCTGTTTAGCGTCGCTATACAGTAAGAAAATTAACTTTAACGACAAAGGTAACTATGTGGAACTAGCACTTGATATAAAGCTCATGTGGAACTCCCACAAGAAACTAACGTGGAATTAAAGGACACGGATCTGTAGATAATACTAAAATTTATGAAAAGTTTCAAAGTATTTTAACCTCATTAAGGGCGTGGTTATAATATATCTTATAGGTCACAGTCACTACAGACACTAGTGTCCAGAGCCTATCCAATAATATACAGTGTGCGGCAATAGTACATCTGTCTTACTCGGACTGTATGCATACTCAATAACGGAGAATTACATTCTGCATCAATCCACATTATCATCCGTTCTATTTCTACCATAATCCAGAATAATCAAAATTACAAACTTGTTAATATAGGTAACATTAAAGACAATCTCTTTTCAAAACCCTGCCAATTTGCCCTCTTTATAAGCAATATAAACGTATTTACCAAGAGAGTTATAAATATTTTAGGGATTAACAAGCCAGTTTTCTAATTTTCCGGGAAATTCCGCTTTATTATGTTACACATATATGCTGCCACAAAATGCACACATATAAACACAAGAACACACAAGGAATAATATTGCTTTTTTAGAATATCACTTAAATTAATGACTAACCTCAATCAAAGCGTTTGTGTGATCTACCCTACGTTTTCTACACCTTGCAGCAGCTGCTTTGTTTCTCTCTCTACGAATTCTTCGACGTTCTTCCTCTTCCGGCGATAAATGAAGTTCCTTTGCTGGTTTTCTACCTCCCATGTTACGTCTTTGAGGGGGATTGCTAAGAGCGCCGTTTTTGGGAGTATGAGGTGGTGTTGGCCTATTATTAGAATCTGAACTAGATTGGGATAGTGAAGGTTGCCACAAAATTGATTTGGAGTAGATGTCCACTTCAGAGGCTTGAACGTATTGATTGTTTCCTGTAAAAAAATCTGTAGTGGGTAATGCATATTAAGAGAGACACATCGCCATTGTTCTTGAAAATTCATTAATGCAATTGTTTGATTTATTCCTATAAAACGGTCATGCATTCCTCTTCAGCAGACTACGAGGTTTGTTCAGAAAATTACTGGAGTTTATTTTGTAACTTTTATTATCTTTAGATTATTGGTCCTTGTGTCTTTCAAAGTACTCTCATTGCCTATTTACACAATCTTCTCGGTGGTGTTTCCACTTTGTAAACCAGTTCTGGAAATGTCCTTCAACGTCTGTGACGAATGTTTTAATGTCATCCTTTTAATTTCAAGAACAATAAAAAATCGCAGGGAGCCAAGTCTGGCATGTAAGGAAATTAAAAGAAGGCAATCTGATTTTGATGATGAATTGACAAAGCAGAGTACGTGAGCACGTTGTTGTATACCCTAACCATGAGTTACCTTGCCACAGCGCTAGTCTCTTTTTGTGATTTTTTTTGCATAACCATTGTAAAATGTTGCATACTCTTCAAAATCAAAAAAAAAAAAAAACATTATTTTCATGGGATTTTTTTGGCATAGAGATGCTTTGTCAATCTACTGCGGTGATAAAACTTTTGTCGTAATGTCGAAGTCATAAAATTAGCCTTCGCCTCCCATTATGATCTTTTGCATTCGTCGTCGTTGACTTGTTCAAGAAGTTGCATGCTATCCTGTTCGGTTATCAAACAAAATTTGCTCGATGCATGTTTAGTTTTTTGGTCAAAATGTCATGGTAAGAACCTATGAGATATTAACATCTTCTGGAAGACAGTCGAACAACGGTTTGAATACTTCAGACGCTTCATTTTGTAAACGCACGTGTCATCAGTTGAAATCAAGGACCCTTCTTGGTCAAGTCAACAGTCATCTTCAATTGATTGACGGCCACTGTAAAATCGTGTAAACCATTCGTAAGATTGCATATGACCTAGGTCATCATCTGCGTAGGCTTGTCTCAAAAGTTAAAACATTTCGATGAAAGTTTTGCGCATCATTTTACGTTGCATCGTTGCTTACAAAAATCGTGCAATAATCGTTATGAATATTGAAGACGAGATGCCAACAAATCAAAAGCATCTGGTTATACCAGACACAACGTTGCCAACCGCACATCACTCTCAGTTAGCGTTCGATTATTATCTGAACAAACCTCGTATACGAAACATAAATTAAGTTTTCTAATTATACCGTGTTTCTGTATTGTCTCCAACACTTAAAGCAACAAATAGTCAATATGTTGTATATTAATAAACTGTCTCTTTGGAAATAACTAGACAAGAGCTAAACATGTGTAGTGTTTACGTGAAGTAGTAGTATGAAGTACAGTACAAATAATTAATCAGCGGCAATTGTTCCACGTTTACTTTCAACATCTTTACTGCTTGCGCTAGGCCCGACGAGTTTAAAGTTAATAAATAACACTGGTTGTTCAAGTTTCTTAAATGGCTACCATGTAATCAGTTTATAGTGATTGATTGGATGGAGCATGATATACGTAGTTAACGGAAGTGAAATTTATTTGGAAGATTTACAACACCGCATTGAAATATCAGTCGCAATGGAATAAAGGTACTTTTTGGATACTTAATTTGCCAAAATTAGCATTTTATAATTTATAAGTTGTCACTCTTTTAAAATCCTATATTGTTTATTTTTTACGTTATGGTTTCAGGGTTCTTCTGTTCTGTATATTTTATGTATCAATTAAATTAATAGCGCAACCTTCATTGACTTTATATGATAAATTTCATAATTTTCCTATTGCTAACGTTGAAATTTAACTTAATTAGTTTGGGAAATCAAAAATGTCACGGTTCCGGTGCGATTCGAACCTGTTCGCGAGTTGGTGCAATTGGCCCGCGCTCTTTAGTTTTAAAATTTGGAAATGTCCACGTTTTAGACTCATTTATGCCGTAACAATGTTATTTTGTACTCATTCCATTCACAGGATATTCGACTGAACTAAACTGACCAAAAAATATTTACTTACTTAATAGTATGTGATGAATAATTAATGTCGTATGTTTCTGTTTCTTGAAACATCGTCTACTATCAGCAGTTTCTTTTGTTACAATTTCAAAATTTCAGAAATAGTTTAAATATGGTTATGCATTAGTACTTGATTATTATCGTAAGAACTACAAAGTAAATCCCAAGCTATCTGGCAATCTTGAGAGAACTCAAGTGATCTAATGACTAAGAACTGCTTTTAAATAATGACATTTTTGAATTGAAGAAATTGTTATGAATTAATGAAATAAGGGTGTCTTCAAAAAAATATGTATATTTCCCTGAGTATTTCGGTAAATGAATGATTGCGGCAAAAAGTAATTTTATATTGTCGTGACAACGGATTCTATATCAAGCAACCCCAGAATTGGAACTATTACATAATGTACATTCTCATTATTAATGGAGGGATCAATAAAAACACTATTGTTACTATCAGATACTTGACTCTTATATAATTTATTGCTTGTGCTAATATAGTTTTTATAACGCTCGAATATTTAAAAAATGGACTTTCAAAAGTTTTGCGATCACTATATTCGTCTGATTCATTGCATTCGATTTCTGTTTTGCCCTGAATTGTTCTAAATTCATTGTAAATGTCATTTTATTTGTCCAAACGTAATTGTAATTCAATAAGTACGGCCCTGTTCAAGGGTTTCATCATATCAATGTCCTCAAGATATGTATGTAATGTTAGAAGTTGGAGGCAAAGTACCCTTAGTACTCCCTCTTTATGAATTTTAAGCACAGATATTCAATCTGTACAGGTTTCTTTCCAAAGTTTTACAGATATCTGCTTTGGGTATTCTTTACTAACTTATCAATTCATGAGAAAGACATGTGAGATATGAAACGCTATCACACGGATTTGATTGATTTTCACTAATACCATGAGAAAGCTGTATTTACGTTTCCTTATCTTGGTAAAAACAAAATTGATCAAAATTTTAAATCAAAGAACCTGTTTAAAAAAAATTAACGAGGCTGAGATTTTCCACAACAATTTATATATATGTATGTCTCGGGTTATGTCCCGCGTTCGGCATTGGTTGTTAGAAGAACCATGTACGTCCCGGCGTTTCGATGTAATCGCATACATCTTCTTGAGGTCGTGATTTCGACTGTGACAGCCCGTCTAGGTCTATGTCTATTGATTTTGAACGAGGGTCGGAGAGATACTTAATTTCCTTCTCACCTTGTTTGGTAGATCGGTGGCCTTTAATTCATTTGTGGGTCCAGTGTGCGTGTGTATTTCCTATGTTTTCTTTCTTTTTGTCTTGTGTAACGTAATGCCTTTTTCCTCAGCTCTTCGTTTAATTTGTGCAGTTCCTTTTTTCCTTATTCGTCGTGTTGGTTGTATTATTTCTGACTGTTGTGTTATCATGCGTTTCCATTCTGTGTAATGTGTTTTGTGTTCTTCTGTATATTATAGTCTCAAGTGTTTCTAGGTTAAGTTCTTGATACAGTATTGTATTTGTGATATAACGCGGTGCCCCTGATGCGAACCGCGTTAGTTTGTAGAGTTTTCCCTATATCGTCTTCTTTTGCGCTTCGGTTGCCTGATGCCAAAGTTCACCGGTGTAGGTGGCGATCGGTATTACTACGGTTTTAATGATCTTGACGTTGTTATCCAGTGATAGTTTAGTTTTTTGTGGGTACAGGACCTTCGAGGCTCCCGCTATTTTCCTTTTGATTTCCTTGATATGCCAGGTGTATGTGAGGTATTCGTCTAGAACAACCCCTAGGTACTTCGCCTTCTTGGCCCATCCGATGGTTCTTAATTTGGATTTCGTCGGGTGCGTCTTTTACGTGGCGTGAAATAGATGGCTGTGGTTTTCCCTATTTATCTTTATTCGCCATTTTGAAAACCATTTCTAGAGCGTGTAGATGTATACTTGTAATCTATCGTGCAATGGTTTGCTAACTCTTGACGTGATATTGTTGACGATGGATTCTCATAATAACTAGAGTTGTTGTTTGGGCTATCGTTAACGATGGAAATAGAATTTAATCTATGGGTACAAAGGCAGCCTATGTCGTGCATTTCTGCCTTGCGTGAATTAGGGACTTCCCCAAGTAGGTCGGGGATTTACCGTTCTTATTCTTGGGGTGTACGCTTTCGATTGAATCTGCTTTCAATATTAGTCTGATGTCTATGCGGAAAAGACACAGTGGGCGATACATTCATTGCAGAAATGGCTCCAAATAGAAAAATTCTCACGCTTAAACCAAAAATTGAGATTGTTGAATTTACAATAAGGAGAAATTAAGTGTAAGGAACTTATCCAAGCGTTTTAATATTGAAAAAACACAAGCTGCAGATATAATTAAACACAAAGAAATCCTTCTAAACAAATGAATGTCGAACAGCAATTTGAATGAAAAAAGAAGCTTTTTGACTGGTGACGGTACTAAAATTGACAAATTGTGCAGCTCCGCATAAGGGGATTTCTTTAACAGGTATGCATATGATTTTTTTAGATAAGGTTTTCTTGTATTAATACGTTGATTTTCTTTTCATATTAAATTCTAAAATAGATAAAAAAAGTGAGATTACCAATAGGTTTGTCGTGACAAAAACGCAAAAAAACTTTTTTAGGTCCGCTAATACGATGTAAAACAAGAGAAATAGCCGCTTCTTTGGGACATTCTACATTCAGTGTTTTTTCTGGTTGGCTGAATAAATTTAGAATCCGCCACAATATAAGTTTTAAAGCGATTTCGGGAGAAGGAGCTTCGGTTGATGCTGAAGATGTTTCATCGTTTTTTAAAAAAATGTCCTTCTTTGATTAAGGGATATTCACCGAGAGACATCTATAATGCCGATGAGACAGGCCTGTATTTTAGGACTCTACCTGACAAAACGCTCACATTACCGAAGGAAAAATGTGTTGGGGGTAAGTATCCCAAAGAGAGGTTTATAATTTTGCATTGTGCAAATATGGCTGGTGAAAAAGAAAAACTCCTAGTCATTGGTAGGGCAGCTAAACCCAAAGCTTTTAAAAACATTAATATAAATAACCTGCCTGTAACTTGGAAATACAATAAGAAAGCTTGGATGACAGGACAAATTATGACAGAGTGGTTGCAAGACCTAGATTGGAAAATGGCTAAAGAAAAAAGAAACATTTTGTTATTTTTAGACAATGCGGGATGGATCTCATCCGAAAGACGTTCGCTTAAATAATATAAAAATATTATTTTTACCTCCTAATTGTACATCAGCTTGTCAACCACTTGACCAGAGGATTACAAAGAATTTTAAAACTTATTACCGAAGTCTAATACTCAAACATCTGCTAGTAAACATTGAAACTGCTGGTACAGCTTTTGAGTTAATAGAGAAAATTACACCACTGGATGCAGTTTATTTGGCAAAAACCGCTTGGGACCAAGTAACCAAAGAGACAGTTCAAAATTGCTTTCGCAAAGCAGGATTTAATCATACAAATGTGCAAAGTGAAGACCAGTTAACTGAGGCTGATACATCTGACCTAGAAGATGATTTGCCTCTTAGTGTACTTTCAGATATCCTCAAAAATAAGAATTTATTGAAATTGACGGATAATGAAAACCTTAATGATTTTTTAAACGTAGATGAAGATTTGTATGTTGATGATCCAGATTCAGAACAAGAAATTGCAAATCCAGTTGAAATACAAGAACTTTCGGAAGATTCTGATGTCGATGAGGCTCCAGTGGCAACAGAAGCTATCCCAAATTACGGTAAAGCTATTACCTTGACCAAGCAGCTCAAAAGTGTTGTCGAAAATCATGGAGATACCGAGTCTTTGGAGCTTTCTAAATTAGAAATACGATTTCAAGACGCCATTTTAAAGAAAAAGAGAAGACAAACAACAATATATGAATATTTGCGTCCTTAAAGTGACTATTCATTTCATTGTTTTGTATTACATACTATGTATCTATGTACATACATATATTATACTTTGTATGTATATATCTAAAGGAAAGAAACTTTTTTTCTTAAGTTTAAAGTTTCTTATTTATTTATTTATATACATATACGATTTAAATGTCTCAGTTTCTTTAATATATTCATTTTTCGTTAAAACACCATTTTTGTTGTATCTACTATATATTTCTTTTATGCGGACACCCCTCCTGAACGGACATCTTCAGTTGGTCCCGTTGATGTCCGTTCAAGGGAGATTTCACTGTTCATGAAATAGTGTTTAACTACTTTAAGAAAACTTCGCCTGATAGTAAAAAACAAGAAAATAAAGGTAATCGGCGTATTGTTGATAAGTGTGGAACGAATTGTGGAAAAGGAAACATCTCTAAGACGATAAACTATTGTTTGTGAGTCTACCAGAATGATCACATACATGTACGGTCGCTTAACTCAAAAATTATGAGAAAACAATGAAAAAATTATTTGGGTATTTTATAAACGCACATTTTTCATAATTCTGACGCATATAAGGGACACGACGAAGCGGAGTGCATCAGTTCGACACCGATTGCTAGCCAAACGAGAGAATCTACAAGAAAATGAGTGAGATATCGTCCCTTACGGGACCTACAACATACACCGTCAGAAATCCTTGAATATTGTTGCGTATAACAAAAACCTAAACATGTACTTTAGCATATGAAGCCTTTTCTTTTTGAAAAATCGGACTCATATGGCCTTTACTTGATAAAACTTTATATCCCTAACGATATATAGTAAAACAGAATTCTTGCTTTAATTCTTAGCTTTATTTCATAATATTCATTCTTTTCTCACCATTTTTTTAATTCAAAATTTTATATTTGCATGGGAGCAATACGAGAGCAAACTATAAGTCACCCGTAAGAGAACGTAGTATAGTGAAGTTACTCGGCCAGCACAAAATGAATTCTAGAAATTGTTAGAACATTGATATTTGTACCTTGATACATTGACTCGTTAAAGATAATTTATCTCTGCGTAAAATCTGCAGCTAAACTGAAATTTCCAGACTATGCCTTCACTTAGCATATTTCTCTTGTGTTGCATTTTTTTTATATTTCACTTTATTGTACACATCATTTCTTAAAATTATTTTAAAGCAAATGCGCAATGTTTTCATGAGAATTAGAAGTGTTAATAAATCATGGATTATTTGTGGTAATTCTTTTCATCCAGTTTTTCAATTGCTGCCACTTTGAATTACAATGCAAAATGTTGGCTGTTGGAAGAAATCTTGTGTTTTTTTAGGGTAGGGAGCAATATGTAAGGTGACTGCTGTGAACCCTACAATTTTGTAGTTTTGTAACGCGTTAAAGATCCTAAATTAACAATTCGAGTAGATATTTTTAAACGTTTAGATTAAAAAACATCAATAAGTAGTAGTATTAAAGATTGCCAAAATTCACCAACAGAAAAGATTTACCTATATAAAAACCAAAGTGAATGTAAAGTGTCTGGGCGCCCGATGTTCTGTAGCCTTAGATATAGGTAAACTGATATGGATGAATTGAGAAATTTGTAAATGTTAACAAGTGAATTATTTAACTTAGCTTAACAAATATGTAGTAGATGGCATGCAGTTTATAATAAACACATAATATTTTATAAACTTCAAGATAAACAAATTAAAAAAAATAAATGTATTATTTTGTAAGGGGGCTATGAAATAACACACTTAATAACAATAACGAATTATTTCTTTTTTTAAATTCTCTTTTGCTTTTACGTTTAATATTTAGTTGGAAACCCTTTACAATCCAACACTGCTGCACATCTTCTCGGCACATTTCCAACAAATTTTTGATCTCTCTCCACAGGAATGTTACGCCAGGCTTCTTCAATAGTATTTAGTAATTCGTCTAATGTCGCTGGAGATTTGAACTTTATAACAACCCAATATCCCATAGATGTTCTATAGCGTTTAAATGAGGAGTTTGTGCAGGCCATTCTAACACTCGAACTATTCCTCCTCTAACCAATGTTTTATGTTCCTCGCCGTATGTTTGGAATCAGTGTCGTGCATTAAATTGCAGGTTACTGGAAGAAATTCATCAGCATATGGTTCCATCACGTTTTGTAAAAAGTTGCGATATACATATTGATCCATTTTGTTCCTGCAATTCTGAATATAGGCCCTACACCACGCAATCACATAGAAGCCCATATCAATACACTCCCTCCACCGGGTTTCAATGTTTTTATTTCGCACATACATTTTTCCCGAAAAAAAGCGTTTTTCCTTGTGCATTTTCGCAAACTGCAATCTTCTTTGACGGTTTTTATATGACACGAGTGGCTTTCGTACTGCAATACACCTATGTAAGTTAAATTCCTTCAGCCGACGTCGTATTGTTCTTTTTGATGTATCAATATGAAATTGTCTATACATTTTATATTTGTGCGAAAAGGATCTTGTTGACTTAATCGACGAATAAGATTGTCATGTCATAAGGTTGTTTTACTAGGCCTAATCTTCCGTTTTTTGTTTTCTATAGTTTTTTCCGTCTGAATTTGCTTCATCGCATTTTATATTAATTTGCGTGAACAATTTGTTCGTGATATTTGTGAAATTAATATGCCCTTCCCTTTCATGGCGCAAATTAACTCTTTTCTGGCGTGCAATGTTTTCCTGATCCCATTATACGAACACCTAAATTTTTATTATTAATAACACGTTAATTTTGAAAATGGTAAGTACACTACTTTTTTGTACAAAATAACTCGAACACTATAATAAGATTCCGCTACAGAACCGACAACTGTGCCATTTATGTACATGCTAGAAAAGCGAAACTAGTATTAGAATGCCGTATTATTGTTTTGGCATATATAGGCTGCTCGGGGACTCCCACTCTGGTTTAATCTAGATTGAAACGAGAAAAGTTTGAGTGATTTATGTGGTCGCCACTGTATGTCTAGAAAGGAATATTTTTTATTTATTTTATTATTTTCATTTGGTGATCTAAAGCGTTCCGCGTACTATAACTGTAGCTATTTTAAAATCGCTTGATAAGATGGATAAAAAATATTTTGTATTTAATTTTTTGAATCTGTTTTATGGCTCGGCAATGAACTTTTATCGTTTGGTAATGTAAAGCGTTCAAAATACTACGACCTTCTTCATTTTTGTTGCAACCCTTGCGTAGTCATCAGTTAACGTCGTAACAGGTAAATTATATGAGCATAAAGTCTGTACAGAGTGGCCAAGATAAGGGGCCCAGGGTCATACTGCACGTGATATATCAATCGAGTGTTCGACAGGGTTCACATGATATCCAGCGGCCATTTGGTGTTAACTGTCATATTATGTTTGTCAGTGTCAATGCGATATGGAATTTCCGGAGAGGAAAGTATAGGTACATGGCCTCCCAGATCGCCAGGTCTGTCTACCTGCGATTTTTATTTGTGGGGAAACAACCTGCATACAATTGCAGAGTTGAAAACAAACATACGCAACGCAATTGCTGACACCACACCAAATGAACTGGCAAAAGATTTTGAAAACATATTTAGACGTGCTATTTTGTGTATCGAAGTTCATGATGGACACTTTCAACACTTCATATGAACTACTGAATGTTCATTATGTTATTTATTATACTCTGTATTTACTACTTTTAAATAAAAAATATAAACTTTAATAATATAAATATCACAAAAGTTTGAACAGAACATAAAAATTGACGAATGTGTCGAAGATATTAATACATGTTTTAATAATGCTTGTTATTTAAAATCCTGTATATTTCTTGTAAAAAATTCGAACGTAAAAAATGCGCCAACCATCCTCTAATATATTAGCGATTCACGTTTCTGTAAGTATTTGTACTACTGTATTCATACCGGGCCTCTTTCATCTTGGCCATCTGTATAATGCACTTAAAATTTATATTTTCTTCTGAAAGCCCCTATTGTATAATCAATATGTAAAGTCGGTAGTTAATTGCATGTTAAATTATTAGCGAAATTGTAACCAAGCATATTCCGGTAGATAGCAGTCGCTTGCAGTAAATAAAACAAAGTATATAACATTGGCGCGTGGACAAATATTATAGCAAATTTCTCTTTATTGTTGTTTTATATATATATAAAAAAAAGAAAAATATTTTACCATCAAGAGTAACAGAAAGAACTAAAAACGTGTCGACAATTACGAAAAATAATATAGTACTGTATATGCATTTATGTGTGACAAAAGGAAGTTAGTTTGTAAAATGACTACATAATCTTACATAAAAGATAATAAGGCACTAATTCAAAAAAAAATTCATCAAGGTATACTATTATTCTTATGACATTATTGTCATTTAGCGTCCTAGATTTATATTTAGGAAAAAAGTATTGTCACCGATAATATCCACGCGGATAATCGAGTTTGATATGTATAAAAATGAAAACGAAGCACAAAAATATATAAATATAGAACAGATTTATTACTATTACTTCTTTCAGGTCGATTTCTTTGTTATAAATTAACTTAATAGAACGGGAACTATACTACTGGCTCTCCACGTATGTAATTTCATTACTTTTTACGGATTGTTTTCTTACTTCACAACATAACAAACCTTTAAACAAATCCCAACCTTTATGATGACAAAAATCTCAACTCACAGGAGTATAATATACTAAAGGGTGTATAGAAACGACGCTGCAGAAGGATTGTGTGAAGTACACTTACTCGAAGGAAATACAGTAGAACCCGGTTATAACAACTTCGGCTGTAACGACACTCTTTTTTAGCGTCAAATGTTAAGCGGTCCCGTACTTTACTATTCAAACGTACAGGGAAAAAACCGGTTTTAGCGTCAATAACCCCTGATATAACGACAAATATTTACCACCTGAGGTATGTATTTATATTATCATTTATGGCTCAATTCCCGGTATTTGCCTAGTCTGCAATCGACTGTTCGGGGATTCCAAAAATATTACCGTTTCTTGCAATGCGCCAGGCAAAGTTCCTAAGAAATTTCCTCAGTCGGCATTTGAATCGTGTGAGTGAAACATCGAGATTTCTTTATCGAAAATGTCAGGTTTAAAGCGAAAAAGGTTAAGCGTGAACGACAAAGTCGCGATAATCAAAGCAGTCGAAAGTGGAAGGAAGAAAGCGGACGTGTGTCGCGAATTTAGGTTAGTTAAATCCACGATTTGTACAATTGTGAAAAATAAGAATAAAACCATGAATACCTTTGTGAAAGGGAAAGAAAAGTAAAAAAAAATTCGATCGCGCGAAAAGGTTGAAATCGACGAAGCGCTTATTACGCGGTTTAAGCAATGTGAAAGTGCAAATTTACTCGTTAATGGACCACTGCTTATGCAAAAGGCCGAAGAATTTAGAAGTTTATTTGGAGACACAAATTTTGAGTGCAGCAATGGGTGGCTGGAGCGTTTCAAACGGAGACATTCATTAACGTTCGAAAAAGTGAGCGGTGAAGTGAAAAGTTTTAATATGACAAAAGCAGAGACGTGGCTAAACGAAGTGTGGCCTAAATTAAGACAAGATTATGAAGACAATGAAATTTACAATGGCGACGAAACGGGAATTTTTTATAAACTTCTTCCAGATAAGACTCTGAGGTTTAAAGGCGAAACATGTGTAGGCGGTAAACTAGCCAAAGAACGGTTAACTGCATTTGTGTGTGCTAATATGACCGGTACGGGGAAACGTAAAATTCTTGTCATAGGAAAGTCAAAAAAACCACGCTGCTTCAAAAACATAAAAACACTCCCAACAAATTACTGGGCAAACAAAAGAGTATGGGTGACTTCAGAAATCCTTGAAAATGAAATTCGAAAAAGGGATAAAGAACTTGCCGTTAAAGGTAAGAAAATCTTGCTTTTAGTCGATAACTGCCCAGCACATCCATCATTAGCCCACTTAAAAAATATTGATTTAGTGTTTCTGCTCCCAAACTGCACTAGCATCCTTCAACCAATGGACCAAGGCGTAATAAGAAGCTTAAAATGCTTTTACAGAAAATTTCTTCTGCAGAAAATTATTACGGGTATGGACAAGAACGCACCATGTGCAGTTTCACTTCTCGACGCGTTGGACTTTTTAGAGAAGGCTTGGCGTAGTATAGCCTCTTGTTTCGACGACTTTGCATCTGTGGACAGTTGCCTTATTACGTCGGGAATGCGTTCATATTCTGATATCGTAGAAGACATAAAACAGCGGGATAACGAAAACGATAATGAAATCGAAGAGGAAGAAGATTCATGCGTCGAAGCAGAACACGTACCGACAAACGAAGAAGCCCTAAGTGCCATAACACTTTTGAAAAACATATTATAGACAGCGAGAAACGTCACCTCAAATTATTAATAAAGTGAGAGAAGTAGAAATGGATATAGAAAAACAGTTTTGGCGTGCGAAAACTGTGCAACGGAACATGTGTAAGGTTATATGGTTAAGTACATACATTAAACTAATTAAATTCACATATGTACCTGTTTACCACCCGTAATATTGTTTCCCACCAATTCGTGTATGTAAACATGGAGACTGTAAAAAATCCGCCTATAGCGTCAAAAAATTCGCAGTCCCGTGACTGTCGTTATAACCGGGTTCTACTGTAGTTTAATTACGTTGTATTATTCCTACATTTACGATTAAGTGTGCATAATCAAATCCTTTTAATCGACAGAAGAAGCCAGTATAGATTATATGTTTATTTTTGCATATTAGTTTTAGAATTGGCCGTTTTATAGTATTTATTTCATATAAGAACCAATATATTCTAATTACATAATAAAAAAGCGATCGCGTTCAATTAGTACCTCACCATATTTAATGCAAACCACAATTTCAAAACAAAAGCCTAAAACAGCACTTACCAATTGAATGAACAAGTGGAGGAACAAATCCAGCTTCGTTTTCGTGACTTTCTGTTTCCGCTTGTAGTTCAATGAAGGTTTGCTCAATGTTTCTCAAAGTAGTGGGTGTTAATGTTGGTGTTGTTCTTGTAGGAACTCCGGAATTTAGTCCTTCGAAATTTAGGAACTGTAAAGAACCTTCAATCAATCACATAGTTCACATCAATACGAACAAAAATACCAAAATTATCTTTAGTACGATAAGATAATATGAATTTATAAAATAATAAAATAAAAATATTTCAAATCTAGCACTTGATATATTTTATATAGACACAGACTACCAGAACAGACCAAATAGATCTAAAAGTTTATCTAAATTCACTATCTTTATTATACATAATTGGCATTGTATCTATTTATGTCCGATTCTTTTTAATAAGCAGAGCCCGAAGACGCTACATTCACCTAAAATTACGAATGCGTTATCGTTTTTAGAGATTTATAACAGATGACGTCAAGATTGAATCTTTATTTATATTTTGTATTGTCTTATCGCAAATCTTGTATTTCTATTTCATGGGTGCAGAGGTATTTGGGAAAATAGTTTTATAGACTAAAAATATAAGAAATGCCGATTGAATCAAAAGCTCTTGAAAGAACGACAAACTATTTTAATATAGTAGAGGCACTCTAAGTTTCAATGCATGTCATCAATAAATCATGACGAAAGGTTTTACGCCGTTGCCGGATACACACATAAACTCGCTATCTAACCTAACCTAACATATTAATAAATTTCTATTACTTGATTTATTATGGTATACCAAATAGAAAATTTTAATAATCGGTACTACAGAACTTAGTAAGAAGCATCTAACAATACGTAAAAGTGTTCCAACTACGCAAAGTAAATATATCTTCCCTGGAGGAAAAAATGTTTTATTAGTAGGATTTCAAATTATTTACGAATTAAATAAAAAAAAAAACGGGTAATGAATCAGAATTACTTTATTCAAATATTTGCTTCGGAACTGTTAAAAATGAAATTACACAAAATACGAAAACAAACACGTTCAAATAAGATTAATGTATTATTTATTTACAAATTAATTAATCAGCTAATTTTCTTCAAAACCACTCTCTGAGCTTGAATCATCATCCTTCAAATCAATAATTAGGGGAGGAATTTGCACACGATCTAATCCAACTTCTCTTTATCATAGGTAATGTTGTTATGTCCAGCCATTCTTGAATATTGCCTTTTGTCCAACTAGCCTCTGGTAGCTTGTTTCTTAATTCAGAGTGATAACCAGCGTTATTCATACTAGTCATAGAATTAGGTTTTATATTTGGTAACAACTGCATCGTAAACCATTTTATAAAATTTTCTTTGTTCATTTCTGCGTGGTAATCATACCCTCTTGTTTTTGAACAAAATATAAATGAAGCAACTGGTATAAAACCATCACTATTGCCTGCATGTAAAACTGTATACCTATAAACAAGCTTAGTGTGAAACAGAAATTATATTTGTAATAAAACAAACCTCTTGCCTTCAGTCTTTAACTTTTACACACTTTGCCGATTACTATCCTGCCAAGAATAATTATTGCTGCCACTTTCAAATATCCATGTTTCATCTAAGTAAACAGGATCCTGTGCGTTATTGCTTTCCATGTTGTTTACGTATCGTTGTAAAAACACAACACGAAGTAATGCAATATGATGTTCCATTAGTCCTCGTCGAGGATCATCTTTTTTCAACGTAAACCCAATGTTTTCTAAAACTTTCCTAATGAAGAAACGCCTCCACTAAACAAATCTCTCTCTCTAAACAATTTACATAAAAGAGATGAACGTGTAATGTGTTCTTCTAAAATAAATCGGCATTAGTGCATCTGATTACGTAGAATGCAGTTTAACATACGATTATGGTACATTTGGTGAATTACATTACGGATAGCAGCTTCGCTTGCTTCATCAATATCCACAATTAGTTTTAATTTGTTTCTACTCTTGGTGCAGAAAGGTAATGCACATTTGTAGCATCAGAGACGCGCTAAAATGCAACAATTTTATGCCGTTATTATCATGTATGTAGAAATAGAATATAATCTACCTCTCTGACAGCAGTCAACGGTAACAAGGGACCGTTATTGTCACGTTCTTGCTCAAAATATTTAATCACCGAACTGATTAATTTTCACGTGGCATTTTAGTAAATATACGTCGACTAGTTCTAACAAAAACTTTTGGATATGTAAAGCAATTAAACATCGAGAACGTACTATTTTGTTGATGATACTGTTAACAATATTAATTTGAAAAAGTCATAATAGCAACCCAGACACTCAGCTAAAAATAAAGGAACTATTTGTAATTGAATTAAAAATACAAGGGATGTTCTTTAAATGTTTCATACTGAAACATAGAGGACGCCACTAATCAAATATCAGTACTAAAAATTAACCCCCATCTTTTGTTAACCTAAATCAAAAGTTTCAGTGCAATTCGTGTAGTGTTGTAGCTACAACGAACTCTCAAAGTTGACAAGTCAGTTATAAAATAAAATTAAACCGGAAACATTTTCGCGCAATATTTTTTTTATAATTTTCAAACACAATTATCTCAACATGAAGACCTCAAGTCAAACAATTTTGCATGAAGAATTGTGTCTAAAAAATTAGTTTCCTGTTGGATAGCGCATCTATTAGCCGAATAACAGAAAGCAGCTCGGATATATTAGTGTCAAAAAACTCTGGATTACGTCAATGCCCGAAACTCGTACAGCGTGTATGTACAACATCATCAGTGGTAATGAATTTTGGATTTACTCATACGAGGAGCTAGTCGTCTGTTTAGATGTTCTAACCTGAAGAAAAACCGACTAAGTCATGCGTTCTCAAAGTGTCTCCAAAAAGATGGCCTCGAAATTTGTCCTACAGCAAGGTCATGTAGCAGCAATTCCGCTATAAAATCAAAGAATTGTTAGAGTCGATTGTCGCAAGTCGTCGTTGAGCTTCAGGAAATTAACCCCGAACGACGACTCATTCTCCAACAGGACAATGCATATTCGCACACAGCACGCAAGACAATTTTTAATGCAACAAAACATCGAATTGTTAAACCATCCTTCATACAGTTCGGACCTAAGTCCCAACGATTTCTTTACCTTTCCGACAATCAAGAACTGACTGAGTGGTCAAAAGTTCCAGTCGTCAGAAAGAGCAGTCTATGTCTTAAAAAAAACAATTTTCATTCGAGCACGTACAAAAGTGTATTAATCTTTGTGGAGAATACTTCGAAAAATAATGAAGTCTTTAAAAGCTATCTGCTGTTTTACTCTGTTGTCCATAGTTAACAGTGTGATTACACAATTTAAACGCAAGGAAAAAACAACAGTGGAGACGAGACCAGGTCGTGCCGGACTTTCTGAAAGAAGTAAAAGGATGCTTGTGCGCGAAGTGTTAAGAGAACCGCGAAAAAGTACAGCTGAGCTTGCGGCAACTTCACAGAAGTCAGCGCGCCGTTCTGCGATACCTCCACAGTGTGGGGATGTATAAAAGGGTGGCAAAGTAAAACCTCTCCTGACGGCGTTTCAAAAACGGCGCCGAATGGCTTGGGCTATCGAAATGCGAACAAAGCCCTAAGAGTTTTGGCGGTCTGTCATTTTTTCAGACGAAAGCAGATACTGCCAATTCGGTCATAGTGGTCGTACGTGGGTATGGAGACGTTCGTCACAGCAACTGGACGACAATTTTTTGCATCAGACGGTGAAATACGGCGGTGTGAACATCATGGTGTGGGGCGCGATATGGTATGCTGGAAGATCGCAATTAGTAATCTGCGACGGAAATATAAATGCGGCAAAATATATCCAAATATTAACAGAAGGACTATTACCGATATTCGACAACGCCATTTTATTTTTATTTATTACATAATCCAGACAAATATGGCGAAACGACCCCGAAAACCAGCAATAAGGAAGAACTCGTGGCAGCTGTTACAGAAGAGTGGTTAAATATTCCAGAAGACACAATTAATCATTTAATAGATTCTATGCCACGACTACTCGCAGCACTTCACGCAAGTAAAGGTGGCTCGACAAAATATTAGTCTAATTTAAAAATTTTAAAATGTTTTGTATATATAACGAGAATAGAATCTTTTTTTTAATTAGTAGGTGTCTATTTTATTCTGTCACCCTAGTGTACATTAGTGTTCATAATAGTATAGACACTTCCTATTTCATGCAAATTTTGACGCTTGCTTCAAACCTTTAAACAAAACAATTATAAGAAAAATATTTAATCTACGACTTATTGCACTTGTACACACAAAAGAAAAACTAATAATAAACATTAGAAAACATCAAGTAAGTTATACTTTTCTCATCGAAAAATCCACCTATTTCCTCAGTGAGGAATATTCACTCCCACTGCAATACCGTCCATGGATGGGTTTTGGACGTTGGACATTTTCCTTTAATTCGTCTGTCCAGTTCGTTGCGTAGAAGCCCTATCTATTTAACGACCATCGAACTTTAAATCAGGATATTCAGCTATAAACTTCTTTATTTGGGCAACCAGTGGTCGTTCCTTTCCCTTACATGTAATCGACATGCTTAATTAATTATTATTACGCGTAATACGACGTACGACTTCTATCGTTGTTAGTGACTGTGAAACGGTCGAATTACGCGGGGAACGCGGTAGGTTTCCGTATCGGCCTGGGTGGGGATCTTGCGCGCCCAAGATTTGGCTAATTTTGCCTACCATTCTTGATAAAATATATACAGATAAAGGGTTAAAGTGTTATTCCATACAACGAAGTATAAATATATTACAATGCGTAATACGATGTACCATACGTGCATACACAACAGGAAAACCGAGAAGATTAGTTCACCGAACGAAAGAAATCGTACGGGCGAAGATTTGGCCAAGCGTAGTAATTATAAACTTACTTATTGCTACCCCTTGCTCAGATTACAGCATTCTGGCACTACATATTCTGCGATTGTTTGGTTTGTTGCTTTCATCAAGACTTAGTCAGCAGCACTATAGAATTTAGTATAACATATTATTGTTATAATCAACAATATGTTGCCGATAAGCAGAATTGAGCTCTTGGTTTGCCGCGTACAGTAAATGTCGTACGGCATTAATGTGACCACAAGATTCTTGAAGTTTCTTTATTTTGCGGCTAGGTAATGCAGATTTGGCACCAGTTTTAACCCAACTGAAATCTGATGATCCAAACGCAGTATCAGAGTAACAAACACGAAAAACAATATAATAAATTATAAATCCTAACCCCCCATATCTAATTATTTAATTTTATATATTACCATGAAAAAATGTTGTGCAAGCATTGTACTTTCGGTTCTTCTTTCATTATTTCTTCCAACTTTAGTTGAGGTAATGGCTTGTCTGATTTTTCTGACGCATCTATTTTTGAAGATAATAACGGTTTATTTTCGAAAAGAAAATTTCCAATAGATCAAATTTGACATTGTTATTCTATCAAATGTCCGTTGTTACCGAGGCGACATCTTATCCATGGTGCAATGGACACTTGTTTGCCTATTGCTATTGCTATATATATATTGTAATGATATGAAATATTGTCTATTAATTACCAATCAATTTTTCTAAATTTTACTAGTTTATCTATTCCAAATATTTTCTCGTCACTATTTGGTGCACGCCGTTAGTTTTTTTTATTATGGTTGATCTTAGACGTTGGAGGCAAAGTACCGTTACTACTCCCTCTTTATGAATTTTAAGCACATATATTCAATCTGTACAGGTTTCTTTCTAAAGTTTTACAGATATCTACTTTGGGTATTCTTTGTTGACTTATTATTCATAATTTTCTTGTTAAAAAAAAACAACGCTTCAACACCGATTACAGAGGAGACGTAAACTTTACTATCGTTTACTGTATATATCGCTTTTCGTAAACGTATTTTTATATAAATAAATATTTCCAAATTTCATTCTTAAAAGACGTTTAATATACTGTACTCACATATTTCAATAACATTGTATAAATATGCATTATTCCGAAATTATACTTATCACCTTCAAAATTTCTCGTACGACGGAAGGATGGCACGATTGGCAGCATTTTCCTTTATAATCTCATACGTATCAAGTATGTGTAGCCTACCATATAGGCGAACAAATGCGTTGATATGGATATAAAACAAACCAATAAATAAATATCGTGTAAAACTCAGACATGTTGGTATCGTTTCTCTGAGAATAATTAGTTATTTTCTCAATTTTACAAAAGATCTTCGTTTACGAGGGGAGGTCCAGAAGTTCGTGGAATGGAGGGGATGGAGTGGGAATAGGGGCGCTCGCTAGGTGTCATTCTGATTGGCGACTCATCGACTCATAGCGTCAGTCGTTTACGAATAGTTGCCTGCTAAACAAGTCAATCCGGAAAAAAACCGAAACTATGGAGGAAATTGAACACCGTCCTGTGATAAAGTTCCAAAGCAAGGAAAGAACGCTCAAACCATATTGAATGAAATGGAAACCGTTTATGGGGAACAGTGCCCTAGTAAATCAATGATTTATAAGTGGCATGGTCTTTTTAAACATGGTCGGTCATGCCGCTGCAGAAACAGCAGTGCGGAATGTTACTGGAAATGAAACATTGTTCCTCACTTTGAGCCTGAGTCCAAACAGGAGTCCATGCAATGGCATAAAAAGGGGACACCACCGCCAAAGAAATTCAAAGTGTCAGAATCGGCTGGAAAGTTGATGGCTACTGTTTTTTGGGATTGTGAGGGGATATTATTGATTGATTACAAAGAAAAAGGTAGGAGCATAACCGGAGAATATTACGCAGCGATATTAGAAAAATTAAAGGAGACCATCAAAGAAAACGTCGAGGAAAACTGACCAAGGGTGTGTTGCTCTTGCAAGACAATGCGCCGGTTCACAAGAGCAAAGTTGCAATGGCTGCTCTGCACAAGCATGGCTTTCAATCAATAGTCCATCCACCCTACAGTCCAGACCTGGCACCTAGTGATTTTTATTTGTTCCGCAATTAAAAAAAAGACTTACGTGGAAGAAAGTTTTCCGACGACAATGAGGTAAAGGAGGCAATTTTGGCCTATTTTGAGGCGAAAGATAAAAGATATTTTTATGATGGTTTAGAAAAATTTATTCATAGATCCAATAAATGTATTGTGCTTAAGGGTGATTATATTGAAAAGGAAAAATAGATTTATTGTTTTATTTCATTTAAAACCCTTTCATTCCACGAACTTCTAGACCTCCCCTCGTCCATTCATAAAGTATATCAGCTGATACTATAAATAAAATCTGGAAGTTCCGGACACATATTTTGGAAGCCGAAGACCAGTCCATCTTAAAGGTGAGAAATCACGTGCGAGTGAGTACGATTTCAAAGATTAAAGACGTCGAATCTTCTTAAGTTCTTCAAAATTATTTCTATCTATTGCTTTCATTTTTGTTTCGCATACTAATTAGAATATTTAAAGATTAGCTAGACAAGAATTGCCTTAGATTTTTTGTAAAAAACATATTCTTTTGTAAAAAAGCGGTATATATTTATTAATTTGTCAATATATTTATCTTTTCAATCTTTAAATTTGGTTATTTTAATTGGAAAACATTATCAATTAATTTAAAAACAAATAGAACAAAATTTAAAACAAAGAACGTCCCTGTGCACATAGCTTAAGCGATTTCTTTTTAATTAAGATTATTTTTTGAAATTGCATAGAGAATGCCGATAAGTGGTAAATAAATGTTGATAACTGTAAACTGATATACATGAGAAGAAACTGCAAAAAATTAATGTTTGAATTTTAAAATTAAAATTAGACGGAGATCTGACACTGCTTTTCCTCCAACACCAACAAAATTTGGAATAAATATTTAGTGTATTCTAATTAAAACAGATAATATCATTATAGTATCATTAGTTTAATTTCAATTTATTGTGCTTTGGTTGAGTCTAAACTGCGCTATGGTAACTTTCAGTATGGAAAACTGCATTGTAAGAATTATTACTGGTGTAGACAGCATTCTTTCCTGTAAAAATATTTTTAAAAGTAAAAATTACTGCAACAAATAAGATCACAATGTAAGGTAATGAATATAAACGTACGGTATTATTATTTCTTTTTAGATTCTTAATGGGGATAATAAAATTTAGACGTTTAAAAAAATTGATTGAAACACGCAAACGGCGTCAGGGATTAGGAATTTGAAATTTAAAAATAGAGATTTTTTTAGAATTTGAGAAATAAATTTATGGACGACAACACACAAGGTCATTATCAGAAATTACTGAAATATTTGTCAGTAATATTCTTTACTCTTGTAGGTACTGGGGTGAAACGTTAGTATTACCACCAATATTACCTTTGGAGTACATAAACATACAAAGTTACTACAGTTGACATCAAATCTTTCAAATTTTGAATACTGGTAAATGCTTTCTCTCTTTATTTAAATAATCACGCGAACAGCATTTGCAAGAAAACATATTGGATAGTATGATGAATGGCATGAATTTATCTAAGGCAAATTAATTGATTTAGATGGACACTCCATTGAGTGGATTTTTTACTTTGTACCCAATATGATTGAAACTGTAGTAGGATACGTAAATCCGTTCTTGTGACTATATCATTTTAACTATATTTTTTTTCACCCAGTTTATAAGTGAATTATTAATATCTAACAGCCATTGAAAAAGCAAACCATGCAGTAACAAGATACCTCATGTATAGAACAGAAATCTATCGAAATCAAGAACAATATGGCGACCTTTGATACTAATTGCAAAAGACATAAAATGCGTTCAGAAACTGTTTCGTTAAATATCAGCGCACTGTAAGTAATTACTTCAATGTGATTTCTGTATATTTAAACTGACTTGAAACACTTAGTAAAATATATCCCTGCCTCTAGAGGTAAGTGCAGTTTAAGGGATCACATATATGCTGCATAAATGATTTTGAAGTTATTAAATTATTTGTATTCTTGTGACTTAAAATTAGGTGATGCACAGATGATTGTTACAAACGTACTAAACATAGAAGAATAAAATCGCATTTATTTCCGATTTTAGCTATTAGTTGTTACTACGCTGATGACATTCTTGAGCAACATTCTTTGTAAAATATAACGTAGTTAATATTTATAGTAATATCTTATATACTAGAAATACACATTTTTTAAACGAAAAGGTGAAAGTATAATGAAATATCATTTTTACTAATTATAGGATTTTTCATGACTTTCTTGTAACAGCATTTAACAAAGACAATTTAAAATATCACATTAGCACGAAAGTTCGGGTATTTTTAATATTACAAAAAATACACTACGTTGAACGCCATGAATGCCAAAAATGTGTTTGTATTTTCACATAATACATTTGTTTATTAGAAATAAGAGACAATTTTATTGTTAATTAAAGAATGTCATACCTGCTGAAAAAATAGTTCTCGGGCAAGAATATTTGCAATTTCCTTTTGATCCATAAACGCCATGTCGTACTTATTTTCGCGCACTTTTACTGAGCAAACCGTTTTAGAAACACGCAACGATATTTAACAAAAATTATTCTGGCAACCAGAGAAAAGAATTATATTTTCAATGAGAAATTAACGAAATAAAAAATGTACCGTAATAAATATCACTAAGATTAATATCGAAAAATTAATATCGGGTGCAAAGTCGTATTAGAGTTCGTTCGTTCGTAATCGACGTCGCCGTGATAAGGACCGAGCCCATACACAGCGAGTCGCGGAATGAATAGTTCCCAGCTAAAATTTTCGTTACTCGCCCACTATGATCTTTATTTAGACACGAGGTAACCTAAAGTTTGCAGTTTATACTAGTGCTTGTAATTTATTTATAATACATTATTATTACTTTATTTGTTCAATTATATTTGTGCTATAAACGTATATATTTTATGGCGCATTTATCACTAATCAAAAAATACACCAGTAAGCAAAATGTTTAAATGTTGTATTATATGAATTTAAACACGGATGATTCTGGCTGGTGTAGCTACCTACTATAGGTTATCATTACAGTGAAATCGAAGAAATTGGTGTTTAAATATTTCTAATATGAAGTTACTTACACGAAAAAGATTAGCATAAAAATTGATTAATAAATTTTGATAGTAAGTACATACATTAAAAACGTAGCGACTATAATAAATTAAATGTCTATAGTACGCGCCATCGAATCATTTTTAGTTTCAAAATCCTCACTGAAAATGCTCGATGTTGAAAAATAAAAGTTGCTTGCTCTTATACAATATATAGACGTTTTCTTTTTGACATCGATTAGCGAACAAAATGGGTTTTGTTTACAAGAAATATGTTCTATTTCAAAAATTCTAAGTTGTGATTCATTCCCACCACAAGAATATTTATGATTAAGATTTGTAATTCCCTGCGGAACATGGTTATTTTTTTGGTACAGTTAAATTCAAAACAAGAACATAACCTCCTTACATTTTCTATTTCACCGTAGTGTATATGGTATTAATGTCGGTTTTATATCTGGAGTACTCTATCTCTATACAATTGATTTCAAAATTTCAGTTACTGTTGCAATATATTAATTTAATAATGCCGTATCTTATAAAGTCTTTCTAGATATTAAATAAATTTGCTTTTACTAATTGCCTGTACATGCTGACCTGACCTCAAGCTGCATATTTTAATATCGGGATCAAATTAGATCATAACGTTAATGATTATTTTATTTCATTACTCAAATTGTATGAGACCGAAACAATGGAAGCTAAAACGAATCGAAACAGTTTGATTCATTGATAGTGAACTTTCAAATGCAGAATCAATTGTGACCGATCGTAAGTACATACATCAGCTTGTCCTTTACACGTTCGATTTCTAAACATTTGAAAATGAATTTGCGATGTTTGATAACAGTAGCATTTTGTACGGGGTTTTTTCGTAAAAAAATTCGTTTTCTGCTCGTATCACTTCCAAAATATTCAAAATTAAGAAGTAAAGGGAACGTGTATTTCGCAATTACCGTACCGTTTGCCCGATTTTAGGAAATTTGATAATGGCAACGTTTGATCTTTGTGTTATACTGAATATATTCGAAATTGAGAGGTGATAGGAACCCTCATTTTATAGATTCAAATTGTTTTTGTTAAGACACCTCAAAAAGTTTTCTTCCCGGGATAAAGGTAAATAAGTGAATACTAATGTAAAAAGTAAATGTCTAACTTTTCTCGAAAAAATAAAAATCTTGAACGAGGCTAAAAAGGACATTAAAAAGGAAAATATTGCATCAGGTTCAGTATACCTTCTAGTAGCCTTTTACTGATTACAAAGATAATAAAAATACTTTAAAGCAAAATGAAGAACGAGTTGTTCAAGAAAGATGACATTCTTCTTTCGAAAGCCTAGATCACTTCTAAAATGGATAGAAGCGAGTAATGATAAAAACTTTGTTGAATGTTGATAAATGTTAAGGAATATGCTACAATCTTAAGTCATTCAGATTTTTAGGCGAGCAAGTGACGAACGTTGCGGTATAGTACATATTTCAGGAGAAAGTGCAGATCTTAGTGTAATTAACTACGATCAATAGGGAGAGACGATTTAGTGTTGTCGAAACCGATGTGTCTTTTAAGTATTTTCCAGACAAAACATTTAGTTTTAAAGATGGTAAGTATTTCAGGACAAGTATAGCAAAAAAAAAAGATAATCATGTTTGGTGTTAATATCGCTTGAATGGAAAAATTGGAATTGGTTGTTCAAAAAAAAAAAAATAATAAAAAGGCAAGCTATTTTAAGAACGCTAATTCACTAGGAGTATTTTATATCTATAAACGAATAACGCATGTCGAGGTTAGGGGTGTGTCTAGCGATATACCCCTAACCTCGCAGTAATACGGAACGAGGGCTTTATTGAATCGATTCAAATTGAAAAGATCGATATGAGGATAGGATTTCGCAGTAGTAGTTAAACAAGGGTAGAAAATATCGTTAGACAGAGCTAGCATACTGACACACAATCGCCCTGTAGAATAGTATGTGCATCTCTTGACTTTGTTAACTTATAGAAATCTTAATTCATCCTCCTGTTACTCACAATTACGGCCATCGACACGTCGAAAGTGCGCTCATAGTATATAGCAATATACGTACGAACGTCACATGGGCCACATTAAAACGAATTGTTTATTGTTTAGAATTATTAGTATTCAGTTTGGACTTAATAGCTACTTTTAGTGAATTAAAATGGACAGAAGTAAACATTTCACTGAAGAACTAAGGCAACTAATTTAAGAAATAAAGGGAAAATGTACCGATTTATTCAAGATCCATCTAAACCGCTTGCAGATACATTGAGTTATCGGAAAAGCCCAGAGACCCGTGGTCGCAAGAGAGAAACTACTGTTCGGGAAGATAGCGCTCTCCAACGCCACGCTTGGCGACTTCTATATGTGACGGTTTTTATTAATTTGAGTGTACTGAATCCGAAAATTATTTCACATTATGCTCTTTGAAAAATCACCACTGCGGCTAAGATGTTATTTATGTAAGAACTGTAAGATATATACAAAGTCAAAAATTTTAATAATTCGTTTTTAAATACAATATTAGTCACGAATATAATACTTATTATAATAATCATTAAAAAATTACAATAGTACTTGTAAAAACACAAACAATCAGAGAACAAATTTTCCTTTTCCGCACTTTCTGCTGTGTATTTTGGTTTGGCAATATCTTTGAACACTCCAGCAGGAGTCGCCATCGTGTGAGGATCTGATTTCCTTGACACGAGTTTCCATGGTCTTTAAATCTTGATGAAATCTGTCGCCTTGTTCAGCGCTTACAGCACCTAAATTTTCGGGAAACTTATCAAAATGACTATGAGGGAAATTAAGTTTTATGCTCGTGTTATAACCTAGGCGTTGACATTTTTGAGGCATTGATTCCATTAGATCTTTATAATTGAAGTCCAAAATTTCGATATGCCATTAAAGTACTGCTTTGTATCAAATACCCCGGCATTAATTTTTTTGTAACTTGGTTGAGGAAACTTTTAACATATGTACTTGAAACAGTCCCCTTGCAAATCTTGCTGCATATAGTTAAACGATTTTCAAGAATTTTGAAATCGGCAAACAAAAAATGCAGTACAAAAAAAAAAACGTAACATGATAGGGAAAAATGGGTTTCATATTTGGCATTTGCTTGTCTATATTAGTTCAAAACAAGTGTTGGATTAAGATATGACTACTACTACTCTGACTAAGGTCAGCAGAAAAAAATATTATTTCTTGGCCAGTGTAATTGAATATTACGATGTACCAGAGATTCACCCTTCAGTGTGTGCCGTACAGAGTAAACAGTGCAGTAAATGCGCCGCGGACCGATAAATAGCATTTATTATTACATCCGCAATAAAACAAGAATTAAAACTAAATGTGAGTGCTAGAACAATTATAAAACGATTAAGAAAAGAAAAATTGCAAGTTATAAGTTCAAGAAAGGTGCCGCTTAAAAGAACAGTATATTACACGCTGTCATCATAGCCCAAAAAGATTATGGTTTAGGAGTGCTTTTTCTATTATAGTAGAGGAGAAACACGCTGGAGATATTTTAATCCAAGATGGTTACGTGAAAATATTGCACGATAGTATGTTACCATAGTTTGAAAAGACGCTGTCATTAAAATGGATCTTCTTGCAAGTTAACGAGTCAAACATAATAAGGTTCGAACACCGGGGCCCTTATTTCTCAGAGTTAAGGTTTACTGTGGTTTCCTTACTACGTGGCGAATACTGAGAACCAAGATCTTGAAACACAACACGGGTGCAACCATAATAACTAATGACTCATGACCTCTGTAATTGGCAAAAACTGTTGAGGATTATTATTATTTTGTTTTAAGAATTTTGATATTACAAACAGAATTGTTTCAAAAATGTAAACTATTATGCATATAGTACAGTTGGTAAAGAATAATTATTTCTCGTAGTGTTCACATTTTATTCACGATTTTTGTGCACAGTACAATTGCAAAGGTAGAAAGCAACCTGTTAGAAAAAATGCTTTCTTGACTGGTATTCCGGAATTGATACAAATACCGATACCTAAATTGTTTATAAATATCCTTACAAAAATGTTCACATTTTCAAACATTTCTGACGGACTGTTTACTGCCTTAGCTATAACCCAGTGTGCAAAAATCACAAATAAATTATGGCAAGCACTCCGAAAAATAATACTTCTTCACATACTGTATTAGGGAATGGGATATCCAA
Source organism: Trypoxylus dichotomus (assembly GCA_023509865.1). Lineage (NCBI taxonomy): Eukaryota > Metazoa > Arthropoda > Insecta > Coleoptera > Scarabaeidae > Trypoxylus > Trypoxylus dichotomus. The sequence continues at coordinate 34,645,165 of CM042075.1, forward strand.
CTTATTTATTAAAACGTTACAACAATATTTACATTTTAAAACTTTGCTGGCTGGTTCCCTTCTCCATTTGCAATAAACCAGTGGTGCAAAACTCGCAAATAAAATGTGACGAACACTACGCAAATAAATATTTTTTGCCAATTCTATTGTGAATAGGATACCCAAATTTAATTGTTTATAAAAATTGTTAGAAAAATGTTTACATTTTCAAACTGTTCTGACGGATTGCTTTCTACATTTGCAATAGCCAAGTGTATAAAAATCACAAATAAAATGTGCCGAGTACATCGCAAATTAATAATACTTTAGCTACTGTATTTCGAGATGGGGTACCCAACTTTAATTGTTTATAAAAATTGTTACAACAATGTTAACATTTTAAACCTCCGGTGGGTTCCTTTCTTCATTTGCAGTAACTGTGGCGAACAAAAAGAATAATTCTTTACCTATTGTATCAGGGAATGGGATACCCGACATCAATTGTTATAAAAGTTACTACAAAGAAGTTTACATCTTAAAGTTTTTCTGGCGGGTCCCATTCTCCCTTTTCAAAAGCTCTGCGTGCGAAAATCACGAATACAATGTGGTAAAGCTACAGCAATAAATGATTCTTAACCTCTTGCATTCGTGAATAGTATATCCAACTTTGATAATTTATAAATGGTTACAAAAATGCCTACATTTGGCGTACTCCCCTCTACCGTGGCAAAAGTCGCAAATAAAACGTGGCGAATACGACGAAAGAAAATAATTCTTTATCTATTCCATAAACGCATAGGATACCCAACTTTAATTGTTTATAAAAATTTTTGCAAAAATGTTTGCATTTTTTAACTTTTCTGGTGGACTCCCCTTTTCCTTAGCAATAGCTCTGTGTGCAAAAATCGCAAATAAAACGTGGCGGACACTACGAAAATAAAATATTATCTATATCTACTTCATTAGCGCATAGGATGCCCAACTTTAATTGTTTAGTTACAAAAATGATTACCTTTTTAAACTTTTCTGACGCACTGTACTCTCCCTTGGCAATAGTTCGGTGTGCAAAAATCGTAAATAAAACGTGGCGAACACTACGAAAATAAAATAATTCTTTACTTATTCCATAATCCTATTGGTTTATGTTTATCCAACTTTAATTGTTTATATGTGTATATATGTATACATTTTGAAACTTCTCTGGCGGACTCCCCTTTCTCTTAGCAATAGCTTCGTGAGCAGAAATTTCAAATAAATGGCGGCGAACACTACGAAAAAATAATTCAGTTCCTATGTACTGTACTAGCGGACGGGATACCCCGGGCTAATTGTTTATAAAATTTGTTACAAGAATATTTACATTTTAAAATGTTTCTGGGGGGTTGCTTCTTATCCTTGCAATGGCTGTGTGCAAAAATAGTTAATTAAATGTGGCGATTACTACGGAAATAGATGATTCTTTACCTATTGTATTAGTAGATGGTATGGCAAACTTTACTTATTTATAAAATTTGTTACAAACTCCGACGTCGGCAATAACCCAGTGTTTAAAAATCACGAGTTAAATGTAGCGAACTGAGATAGATTTTCTATTGCTGAAATCTATTGCTAACTTCACACCATTGAAATTAGGATGCGTGAAGTTGGGCCCGCGCTTTCGATTTTCAATATTTGAAAATGCCTATCTTTTCTGCTGACTTATACCGTAATAATTTCCCTACCCTAAAGGTATAGGAAGAGATTAAACGTACGGCAGGGGCCGTTTTACAGACATCGAGCTGACTTCAAGCTTCTTAAAAATTTGATAACGGCTCCATATTGAGCTGATTGGTACCGCAATTCGAGACTAAGGTTTCCCGGGAGCCGTTATTCCGCAACCGTCTGCCAAATTCACGATGTTCGAAAACTTGGTAACGGCAACGGCTGGCTGTAACAATGTATAATGTAATCAAATAATAACAGACCCATTTTGGAGTTTAATAGCATAATTGATGAAATCTTAAATCATCTGCAATTTAAGGCGTAATTTAACGTCCAATCACTCTTTCTTCGCATGAAAATGCTGAATTCCTTTGGAATGGTCTAGTAAAATTAATTCATAGATCTAATAAATGTATTGTGCTTAAGGTTGATTATATTGAAAAGGAAAAATAGATTTATTGTTTTATTTTATTTAAAACCCTTTCATTCTACGAACTTCTGAACCTCCCCTTGTAAGTAGTAAATTCAAATGCTTTACCAAATGTATTTGTGCAACTTCATATTTATATTTAAAATATTGACGAATGCATAATACTTTTTACATTTATATACAAATTATTAGTGCGCCATGAATGAACTTATCTGTACAAATCTTTAGCTGAGCTAATAACATATTAAAAGTAATATTAATAATGAAAAAGTACCTTGAAAAAATATTTAGATTAGCTATTCAAACTAGTGCATTATTTAAATTCTCTTCCAGCATTTCGAATACATTCTTTTTTATCTTTTATGTTTATACAGTTTATTAAATAAAGAGCAGTGCTAGTTTATAAAATACACTGGCTTCTTATACAAGTCAACAATATTACTGGTATGTTTATAAATTTAATTTGAGAAAACCTCAAGAAAAAATCTAAATCCTTACTGGTTAACTCAGAGGTTAATACAAATATATCCTAGTTCATTGTGTTAATATTATCTAACTACATGAAGGCTATATTGACTACAAAAATGGTGTTGGTGAAATTTAATCGTAACAACGTAAAATTTACGACCCACTTTCAGCAAACTAACCAAACAAATTTTGAATCAAATCAATCAATCGAATAAGGATTTTGGATTCATCAATGAGATTTCATTTGCTTTCAAGACCAAAAAATATTGCGGTTCCCAGTTGCAAAATGTAATTTTCAATTCGATGTAGTTCACTCTTCAAGACTCGAAAAAGAGAATTATGATTCAATTAGTAACACAAAAAAAGGTAATTATAGTGTTAACTAACTTTGGTGAACATACTTTTAGTAACTTTCTTAAGGTTGACTAACTATAGCTCGGGAAGATGGGATATTTTCAAACCCTTAATTAATATGCGCCACCTAGCGTATTGTCAAAAAAAAGGAACTCATTGGGGCGTTCAGTTAATTCTTTTTTATGCTGCTACCAAAGTAAAATTTAACAAAGACTTAAATAAACCATAAAAATTACCATTTGAAAAAGAAGAATATTTAAAGCAATAAATGTCACTAGGTTTTTTGCCCCTGACGTTTCACGGACAACTGCTGTTCGCATTTTCAAAGGTACTGGCTTCGTGCACGTTGTCACTGCACTTGCTCCGCTCCGCTGAACCGTTGCGGCGAGCGTCAACAGCGTAACCGGATGCGCGCAGTGCCGTTGTCCATATTCGGTTCAGTTTTAGCCCGTCGTCTCTGTTGATGTTGTTCGGATTTTTGTATATTTCAATGGCTTTCCTGCTTAATCGGCTATAATAGTTCTTAGTTAATGTTGGAACTTTGTGTCTTTGAATCTAATCCTGTAATAAAAAAAATAGGGGTTGTTCTAAACGAAAACCTCACATACACCTGGCTTATCAAGGAAATCAAAAGGAATATAGCGGGAGCCTCGAAGGTCCTGTACCCACTATTAAACAAAAAAAACCAAACTATCACTGGATAACAACGTCAAGATCATTAAAACCGTAGTAATACCGATCGCAACCTACACTGGTGAACTTTGGCATCAGGCAACCGAAGCGCGAAAGAAGACGATATAGGGAAAACTCTACAAACTAACGCGGTTCGCATCAGGGGCACCGCGGTATCACAAATACAATACTGTATCAAGAACTTAACCTAGAAACACTTGAGACTATAATATACAGAAGAACACAAAACACATTACACAGAATGGAAACGCATGATAACACAACAGTCAGAAGAATAATACAATCAACAAGACGAATAAGGAAAAAAGGAGTTGCACAAATTAAACGAAGAGCTAAGGGAAAAGGCATTACGTTACACAAGACAAAAAGAAAGAAAACACACACACGCACACTGGACCCACAAATAAAATAAAGGCCACCGATCTACCAAACAAGATGAGGAGGAAATGGAATATCTCTCAACCCTCGTTAAAAATCAATAGAGCTAGCGCGCGCACGAGGCCAGTACCTTCGAAAATGCGAACCGCAGCTGTTCGCGAAACGTCAGGGACAAAAAAACCTAGTGACACGGCGGAACCCGATAACCGTTACGACTATGACAAACGGCCGTGGAAGTCTGAGAGACTATTTAATGTTAAATTTATTTTTTAATATTACCTGTATTATGTTATTCATTGTTCATAATTTATTTTTTAATAAAAATACATATTTTCTTTTATGCAATTTCTTTATAAATAAATAAGGCTCGCTAACGTAAACTTTCAGTAATGTAAACAGTGTTTGGCTGATGTCGTTCGCATAATCGAGCATCTACTGTATATTATTTTTTAATGGTACAAATAAATAAAATATATAACGGAGTAAGATCAAGTGATCTGGCTGGCAATCTTCCTATACTTATTATTCTTTAAGGAAATAATCCTCTAAATATGCGAGTGTCGTAATTGCTGTGTGTAGACGCCAGGTCTTGCTGAAAATATCCACGCAACATTTTCTCTGGAATTACGTTACTTATTACACAAATTAAGTTCAATAACGGAAAAGAAAATTTTTGAGCTTATTGCAGTCTAGCTATCCTACATTTTTTTGAGGAATCTACAGAAAAAATAGCGTCAACAATGGCGGTGAAAAACGAAAATATATCTGCCAGAGCAATTGGACACCAATCAAGTGAATAATATTTTGGGGATATACTCCCTATAGACCTAGAAATAGAACTGCAAGAGTGAATTATGGGCCGGCGAATAACATTGGACCGGTAGAGTGTGGACCGAACCCTTTTCGGTTAACTGAAAATAAAAATGAGAGCAATCATTGCATTTTGCATTTTTGAATAAATGTACAAAGTGGTATATGTGTTGTTTGTATTTTTTTACCAAGACTTTTGGATCGAGGACTCTTTTACTTTATTCCAGAAATCTGCTACCCATTACACTTCCTCCTTAAGATTTATTTGGTTTAAACTGTCGATCAAACCACAATTTCCTTCATTTAATCGACTCTACTAAGATTGGGTTATCATTACGCTTAAAGTTTTCTAAAACACCCTGGTCCATGAGCTAGAGCAGTGAAAGTACATTAGAAGCCAGAAAAATGTCTTTATCCGAACTGACTAGTTCTCATTTGGATGTGATGGCGAATTATCAATCAAGAATGTCTTTCTTGGAAGTCCACACTTAAAAAAAATAACACTAATCATAAATTCCTCAAAAAAAAAACACGTTTTAAACAAGCCTTCATACAGCTATGTACTTCTTTGGTGTTTAATACACTGGTAATTCCGTTGTCATATTAAGGTTTCATGGTGTAGTTGAAGGAGAAGTTAATAGACTACACTATTTTTCGATGTCTCCGAATTTTCTTCCAGTCTTCTACAATACTCGTGTTCACTCCATAATCTTTAGCAACATTTTTCAAAAGTTCGCCGTGATCCAAGCGCTTTAACGTGTTGAATTTGTCTTCCGATGAAATTACTTTCCTTTTGCAGTTCATCATTTTGGCATCCATAGTAATCCGTCTAAATAATCGCGCTGGCGAGCAGTGACTGAGCAGAGAATGCAACACGCATGCTGCAACCGACAAAAATACCAGATATTTCTAGTTCATTTCGCTTAAATGAGAGACCGTCGCATATAAGTTCCGGATAAAACGGCGCATTTAAAAATTGTGTTCGTTCTGGATAACGCGACTTCCCGTTAAGTAACCTACAGATAATCGAGCTTCTACTGTATATATTTTATTAATTTTATCTCTTCGTATTTCTGGGTAATTTGGTATATTTTAAGATAGATAACTTACATACTCTGTTTAGAATAACAGTAAATACTATTTGTTGTCCAAGAGAAAACGGTGGAGGTGTACTTCATGTATATTTTATACGGGTACTACGGACGTCACTGGAGTTCGGGTGTTTTCGTAAGAAGTGGCTACTATCTTAGGCTGCTGCTTTCACACCGGTCGGTGCGCCCAGATCGCTAGTAGGTAACATTTCATGGGTATTACGTTATTAAGCAAATGACATAAAAAAATTAACAGCGCCGGAAATTGACGCAGAAATGAATCGCGACCTTGCAAGAGAAATTTTTGTTAGCACGGTAAAGCGGCAATTAAAAAAATTCGATCTCAATCTTATCGAATTGTTATGGGGATAAACTTGATGAAGGATTCGGAACGTGTGGTGTACCTCGACAATTATTTGTGGAATATCTTACAAGAAGAGTGTCAAACAGAGCCCTAGAAAAACTAGTTATTTTAGAAATTGTCCTTTGCTCAAAGGAAGGATTTGTCGACGAACGGAAAATTTTATGTTTATATTTATACATTTTCCAGTGTCCGAATTAAAATATAAACGCTGGAATACGTAAAAATGAAAATGTGAAATTAGATATCCCACAATGATGATACATTTTTTCTTATTAAAATATACATAAATACATATGTAAAGTAGACGACCTTGTAATCGACCTTGCTCAAAAAACCTATAAAGAAAAAGTATCCTCTTTTTGAAACGTATTGCACGTGTTACAGCATATGTGAACAAATAACTAAAATATACGTGCTCGATATTTATACCTAAAAGTAATAACTACAAGATACCTATATAAAGGTCATTGGAAATTCCAATGAGTCAGTCGTTTCGGAAATGCTGCGCATTCCTATGGAAGCGGTTACATCTGTATTGAGAATAGTGCTTAGCCAGCAACAAGTGAACTGCGTTATGTGAACGACTAGAGACCGGATTATATGCAAAGTGCATATATTTTATTTTATTTATTTATTATATTTTCCGTCTATATGTAAATGTATTACAGTAATTAAAATTAATTAGCGTTAATTAATTTTAATCACAGTCTACAAATAGACGTAAAATATAATAAATAAATAAAATGAAATATATACACTTTGCATATAATCCGGTCTCTACTTACTAACAAATTTTTCAAAAACTATTATTGCTGTATATCGTCGTCTAACTATTTGAATGAGTTTAATTCAATTAGTAATATACCATATATTTTCTTATACATTATTTATATATAGCACAACACAGATTTTAAAGTAAATTGCAAATGGCAGTCTAACTTGAAGACAAAAAACTAATATGTAACATAATACTTATTCGATTAACAAAACACAAAACTAAACAAAAAATGTGGGAATGTAATATTATAATAATAAAAATTAAGCTTCTCCATTCTCTTGTAGATTATTTCGTAGATGTTATTTGAACGTAACAATTTCTTTTCCTATTCGCCTGTGGAGTTCGGCCCGTAAAAGTTGGGGTTTAGGTCGGAATTTAGAGAAGGACGTGTGATTATGTTAACAATAACGACATCATTCCTTTGTTGCGTTTCTAAATACGGTAAAATACTATAGTGTGATTTAGATTATCGTGCATAAATATGGAATTCTATTTTAATTTAATAATAAACTGCTATCTATCCAGTAATTTTTCCGTTTCTCCGTTCTCCACTCAACGATACGGCCATTGTAAATTTTTTGCTCTATTAGCTTGTCATAGAAGCAGTTTTCTTACAGAAATCTAGCCGTGCAATCCTGCTTCTTGCAGTTGACATTTTACAACATACAAATGCAGCCACTGATCCTCGATTATATTTGCTAATCAGAGTAAACATTAAATTATCTGCTTGACACGTGCTCATTGAGGATTCTGGGCGATTTCAATCTTTTAAATTACCTATGAAATCAACGTATGGTATTAACGACGGCGGATTTTGTAACTCCCATCATTTTTATATAATTTTCTTGATAGAATAACCTTCTTCGTGTATAATAATGATTGAGGATCGTTTCTCGATATTTATCAGCTTTCGGCGCGGCACTTCTTGGCATAATTTCGTCGAATTTGCATCGTACGCGATAATTTCACGCATTTTTTGGTCCAACTCCTCGAAATTTTTGTGTTTTGGACGGCCTAATCTTGGGTTGTCCTCCAAAACATCACGACCACCCTAAAATCGCTTGAACACACGCGTACGGCATAAACAGCCATCACCATAAACGTTTTTCATTAATTCAATTGTTTCTGTAAACCTTTTACCAAGCTTGAAACAAAATTTAATAATAACTCGTTCTTCCATCACATATTTGTAACGAACCGATAAAAAGTACTGTCACTTTAAGCACTATAACTTAACTACCACGTGATCGTTTTTAATGCTCGCGGTCTCGTTTTGTAGAGAGGATAGATAGCTTTCAAATTATATATTGTTCAAACCGATGACGTTAGTAACTAGTAACTGTAAATTTAAAAAGTTCCATTATTTTTCCGACATACTGTGTATGATAATAACAAGATCAATTCTTTTAACGTTCAACTGTGAGTGTACATCGGTCACTTTGGATATGCAGTGACTTCGCTAACGACTTTTTGTATATTCTATTGCCACAAGTATTTCTTCGTAATTGCCTATGTAATTGTAAAATTAAGAATGTAAAAATAAACCTCCCTGTAAGCGTGTTCTCCGATGCGTAAGAAAAAATGACTGTGGTAGTTGAGAGATGCCTATGAACTATTCAAATCCGTTTAGGGGATTTAAGAAACACGCCTTTTTTCAGCAATTAAGTCATTTATCTGTAGACGACACAATAGTTTCTGTTACAAGCTGAAAAGCCTTAAGCTTACACGTTACATGTAATAAGTTACTACATATATTTTTAAGAGAACCACCCACCCAAACAGTTCTAGCATCATCATTAACATTAATACTTGATCTGGTGGAAGCTGAAATTTTGCCAATGTACTTAGGTCTATCCCCAAAATTGCTTCACTACTGCACTTCTTTAATGTTTTGCTGACTAACAATAATCAGAACGACAGTTGAAAAGTTTCCAGTGTCCACACTACAATACTGGCAACAGAAATATTTCGAGAGTCTGTAGTTTGGTCCACGCATAAGAGCTTTTTATTAATTCAATCAAATTTAATATAGTTTTCGCGCGTAGATGCTACAGAATTTTGAAATGCTAACTGAGATAGTAATTTCCATTTGAAATTATATCTATCCTAGAAGAACGATTTTGTGTGAAAAAGCGTTAGTTAGGATGAATATTAAATCAAATATTCCTCTTGAATACCTTTAATATGTCTTTTGCAAATTTGTCCCGGCAAGACAAAGGTATATCATGCACATATCATCCTTGTACCACCGTATTCTTTGAATTCTTGAATAAAATTATATACATCTTCAGCAAACGTAGGTTTTCTAACAACTTTTAGCACTAAGACAACCTTCTTTTAACATAATTACGCTATACACAAAAACTACTACAACATAACAAAAGCACGTAAACAATTCTCCCACATCTGTCACGATGTATCAAGACCGCTCTCCATAAATAAAACACGTATGGTATTTTATATGCACACTGATTTGCCAGAATTTATTCTTTATTACACATAATTGAACATCACTTATTGAACATTTGTTTATGCTTCGCCTTCTTGACATGTTACTTTTTATCTACATATTAATATTAATTTTGAAATTTAAATTTTACAAAATTTTATTGATGCGTAATAATCAATTTAATTGAATTCTTCATCTTTTAGTTTTATTAGCGTTTCGGGAAAACTTATGCTTGGCAATTCTCTTAACTTTTATTATTATTTTCATTGATAAAAAAAACCAAAGAATTGCAAATTCTTCCTAACAGGCAGATTATTCGAATCTGGGCTTATCTTTAAGTATATTTTTATATGATAAAGACGCTGCATGATTGGGAAGAGGAACCTAATAAACATTCTCACTGATACTTTTTAAAAATAAACAGTGGAATTGCAAGCGATAAAGAAATTACAGTTTAATACTCTGACACAAATTAAAATATGTTTATCTTGAACCAGTATGAGAATTAACAGATGACAACGGTAATAATTAATCTCACTATTATACTAAAATGAAAAATCATTCCATATTTAATTTTGTTAAACTTTCACCCCATACAGATTGAATGTTAAATGGTATAGGGCTAGATTCGATTCTAATACATATAAAAACGCTAATTATACTACATTTGCGGCATGAAATAATGCAAAGCTCTATTTATGCAACTATAATGCTATTTTATGAACGTATGTCTTAGGATATCGACAGCAACTCGCTATTAATGTGTAGTCAAAAATATGTTAAAGCCATTATCACGATAGAATATGTTACAGTGGGTTTTTCCCAACCACCTACTTTATATAAACACACTTATCAATTTCCTCTTTGCAATCACACTTCTATTTAAAAATTTAAATTATAATAGAAATTAAATGGGACGTTGCTTTCAATTCAATTAAAGCTACGTATCCTTAAATATTAATAATTATTACAAAGTTGTACGTACATTTTACTTGTATTTTAATCCAAGGCTGCTTTTTTATCCTTACGAAGATGTTAATGAATAGAATAGTTAAAAAGATTAACCTTATTCAAATAATCCGACATGAGAGTGTAGAAGTGAATTGCTTACAAGTATAAAACAAAACAAAACAAAACAATAACACCACGTCACGTCATTCAAAAATTTTGACACACGCCCAACACACGTCTAAAATGAACTAACTTATGGGCAGGAATTGCTGGAATTGTTTTCAGATAGTGTTTCACATGACCGTGACGTCATCATCGTTCCAGCGTATTTCACGTAAAAGTCAGACCATAACTTCGCACTGGGCCCGCCTACTACATTTTGTCGTTTAACGTTTAATACCTGGAGCGGCTAACAAATCTTACACAATATTGCAACACCGCGTGAAATAGCAGACAATAACGCTCTCTGTTTGCAAATTCGTATAGATACAGTTTCAACGTTACTTTCATATTTAGTGACCAAACTAAATAATACAATAAAAATCAAAACGTAGAAAAAAATAAAAGGGAAACCGGGAATACTAACCAATAGATAAGAATCTTGATACATAACCAATGATAAAATTATCATTGGGAGTTGCTATACACTCTGTAATATGTTCTCATAAGATAGAACTATAATCTAAAACATCGTAAATGGGAAAATTTTCGACGACATTTGAGCATAACTCGGGAAAACTACAAGCACAAATGTAACAAGTAACATGGTTCAATTTCAATTGAAACAGATAGATTACCACGTTTCCCAGAATATTAAAATAGCAACTACACTACCGTCCATAAGATTGGAAGCAACGTGAAATTCCTTTAAATTAATACAACTGATAAGTATATCGTCAAATCAAATTTCACCCAGCAGGATATACGACCCCCTCCCACCTTTCCCACACAGGGCTCCGACCCAATGAAAGGCAAGCTCGCTGTTTCTTTGGCCAGCTTATCAACCTTCGCATTGCCCTACATCCCTTGGTGGCTTGGGATCCACTATAGTGTGATGTAATTTAGATATTCCAATTGCAGTAGTAAGAAAGAATCTGATAAAGCTACAGCGATAGCAAAACGCATTTATTACGTTGTTAAATATATTCGAATTATTTGTAAATTTATGTTTTACTTCTTGGCTCATATTCCAATTGTCTTAAATACCAATTCAGATTCAAATATCTAGGTTTATACAGCCTCCAATGCTGTCTGATTGTCCGTAAATGAATATTGACACTTGGAAGTCCTTTCTCGTGGATCTTTTGAGCACAAATTTGAAATATGTTCTTCAGAGTCTCATTGACCATTGATGCCTCTGCTAATATGTTAGTGTTTCGTTATTACCACTTATTAAACTCCCAAGTGTATGCTTAGTATGTACTTCCAATTCTTTCAAAAACATGTAACGAAATTAATTGAATATAATTGTACTAGTCTAATAATATTTAGTAATCCAAATATAACCATATATTTCGACAACTCTTTCGAAATGCTACATGGTTACACATTTTAATACTTTTTTACTGTTGATTAGGGTGTCTAAAGGGCATTCCTCATTCAAGTACAGGTAGTGTAGGACAGAAAACCACAATGCAACTCAAAATCAAAAAATATTCCTACGCACGATAGAAAACATTTGATAAGTTTACGAAAGAACCAGATGTGCTTTTACTAATTTTGAATTCTCTTAACCAGGCAGCGTATATAAATAAGGTAACGTAGGCTTTTGCGTTAAATTTCAATTGATATCTGTCCATGTTTGACACACCTCTTCCGAAAACTTCTGAAGCTGACTGATTAGTGAAACATCAGGAAACTTGCGACAAGCACCGCAAAATCCAAAAGATATCATTTCAAAGCGCGTAATCTTGAGTATTTTTAGTAATGTCCAGCAAGTTTTTCTAAGTACTTGAAACACATACCCAACGAATCCTTTTGTAAAACGTCGCAACTATTTAACAGTTGCATTGTTCAATTTAAAATTCTTTCAATACTCAATCAATAACAATTTTATCATATTCTCATGCTGCTTATATCTAAATTGCACGTATTTAAGCCATATCACTTGTTTAAGTACAAAGAATTTTCAGTTCACATTCCCTGGTAAAAAAGAAATCATAGATAACGAAATTACTTTCTGATGAGTAGTATTTTTAAAATATTGATTGCCTCAGAACAATTGTTTGCTAATTAAAACATGTTTCAACAATGGACTAATGCGTAAGTACATAGTAGAGCAAGAGTTCGCTTTCTTGAATGAAAATAAATTGGTAGTCAAGGATGTCATGTAGTAAATATTGCACGTAATGTTGTAAGAACAATGTTACATTTTTATTATTTATATTAATTTGGTAGATTTAAATACAAATACAGCAAAGCAAAGAAATGTAAAAAAAAATTGAATGAGACTAAATTGCCTGGTTTATGGTATTTGTTCGTACCTTAGATGACAGATTCAGGCCTTACGAGGCATCTCTTTCCCTTTTCTGTTACAGAACATACAATACGTCGCGGTTGTCACAGCAATAGGGAACAATTTAAGCTAAGTGAAGTTAATTACATTCTTTAGATACTTGTACCATTACTTTAACTAATTCCGGATCAGTTTAATATTTCCAGTTTCGTTAATTATACATTCAAACAAGGGTTATTTTACATTTTTATTGTAATATTTAAAAAATGCAATTTCTTCCAACTTTATGCGCAATTAAACGACAAACACTAGAAGTAAACATCACCTTTACAGAGAGTTTGAAGCTGTCATGTTCAGCCATTTTTAAGAAAAAATTTCCGCAGAATTAACTTGCAAATTCTTGGCAACACCGGTGTATAAGAATTGTACTGCAATATTTGTAATATATAACCAGGACAATACAAAGACAATCTTGATAAACCATGTTGCGTTGTGTAGTAATATTTTGGGTATTTATACATTTGCCATTGTGACTATATTTAGACATTCATTTTCATATCTGCACTTGGTGTACAATAGTGTATATTATTCTTTATTGCGGCAGACGAAAATATAGCCAGGTCGTTCTCCAATTTCTTATATAATATTACACACACTAGTTTTTTAATATACATATTTTAACAATTACAATTTTTTGTAATAACTAAAATTTAATCTCTAAATAATACTTATTTTCTTAAAAAAGTCGAAACAATAGTAAAGCTTAAATATTAGCAAAATTATAAGGAATGTCAAATCTGACACATTAAAAACGATATAAATGACGAGTTCAAGTTAAAACCTGTTTAAAAAAAATGCATTCAGAATTCATGTGTTGTAGACAGGTTGTAAAGCAGATTATACAACAATCAGGTTGAAGTGGTATGTAGTCACCATATATGAATTTGACGCCTCAATTTTTCACAGTACTTTCGGATTCATTTATTAAAATTAACACACCCGGAGCAGTTTTGCCTGAAACACTCGTTAGAGGGAGTTTTGGCTATAACTTTATTTTCATTTGATATAATGAAACGATTTTAATACTGTTCAAGTAATGTGTGCTTCAATATGCCCAAAAGCAAATAGTTTTGATGCCCACAAAATGGTTATAGAATTGGAAACCACAACACAGTATGACGCGATTTCGGTTCACTTTTAATACAGTTGAGTTTGCGCGAAATACCTATATATTCCCAAATGATTCATGAAAAGGAAGTTTTGACTAAAACTGCAGATTTCCTGAGTCAGTACAATAAAATAAACACCGAATTTGGAGAATGCGCATGCGTTGATGACTATTATTGTGTGAATGAGAACAAAAACAAAACAAACATCACCAAATGAGAAATAAAGTGAAAGTAAGGATGTAAATGTCTTTCAATAATGATAAACGTTTAAATACCCTAAATGTCATTAAAGTTGATTGAATCTCACAATAACCGTTAACTAAAGATTAATATTGAATTTTTTGCTTACTTTTTCTTTTTTATTTTAGTACTTGATAATTCTATTTTCAAATTTCAAACCTTTAATTTGCAACTTTTACTTACAACTAGTTTTAGAAAATGGTTGATAATCAAAAACCAATATGTTAAAGACAATGCTCACAAGATATAAAATTAAGATTTTAAGCAAATTTCTAAAAAAATATCAGTCAATATATGTATATATTCGCACTGAAAATGAAGATGTAGAGAGGCTATCATTTTATGAACATCGTTTTTAAAAATCTTTTTTTGGTGGGGCACTTAATGGCATACAATTTACTTTTTTCTATAATAAAACTTGCAAAATTCATTGGTCTCACCTTAGTAACGGTGCATTCAGAATTTTCCGTTTTCCTGTGCCATCCTGTGTTACTAATAAAAGCAATAAGTACAATATGTATTGATTTCCAGGTTATTAAGTAGTTACGAGGGCGACCTGAAATGTTTTCGGAATCAGCAAGAATTTTTTATTTGCGTGTTCGAACTAATATGGATGGTAGTGTACCTTAATTGATATAACCTCTATATTTTATTAAGAAAGCTTCCAAAGCATACATTATGTAAATATGTGTATTATATGTCATCCTAGGATTATTTGATACAGTTATTAAATACAGTACTAAGCATTATTAATCGTAGTATTACTATCAGTATAAGAATAATCTTTTTGTGCCCACACAGCGAAAACATTCACCAGCCGCTATTGTATATACACAGTGATGGCCATATAATTAAGATTTACAAAATAGCATCGATTTTAGTTTATACATCCTGTATATAAAATTTCAGTTCAAGAATACGATAAGAAAAGTAATCGTTCAGACTTCCAAAATTATAGGGCAATAAATATTTTATCCAACTTTGCAAAAATTTTTAAACATCTTCTGTCTCACAGAAATTTAGTGTCAAATCTTATTTATCTTGGCGGCAACATGGTTTCATTCCTGCAAGGTCTACTACAACCAACCTTACAGAGTTAGCACAGTATATTGCCGAATCTATGGATGGACGCTAACAAGTGGATGTGTTATATACCGATTTTCGTAAGCATTTGGCACTGCCGATCATTCCCTTATGATATCTAAGTTAAGTAGTTTTGGTTTTCCTCCAAGTGTAACACAATTGATCCGCTCGTATTTAACTGATCGTTCATGCTATGTTCACTACAATTAAGGATATATATCCTTAACATTTTCTGCTTCGTCTGATGTACGCCATGGATCCAATTTGGTGCCACTTTTATTTAATATTTATTTGGATGATTTCATCCAGGAGCTGGATTGCAATGTACTTGTATACGCAGACGATCTTAAGATCTATAATACCATAACCTCCCCGGCAAATTGTCTATTTCTCCAGAAGAGTCTGAACACTATTGTCAGATGGTGTATACAGAATAGAGTTCATTTGAATGTGGATAAGTGTCCTGTCGTAAGCTACTCTACATGTCATAGACTCTACAGTTATCAATATACTGTAAGTCACACTATTATTCCTAGGCACTCATCTGTGATGGACCTGAGCGTGCTGTTTGATGCAGATTTGTCGTTTGCAGACCACATAGTATCCGTGCGAAATTCAGCCATGAAATCTTTAGGATTTCTGATACGATTCTGCAGATTATTCAAGCATCCTGCGTCACTAAAAGCGTTATATTATTCACTTGTCCGTACTAAGTTGGAGTATGCCTCCTTAATCTGGTATCCTCACTATCTCCATCTGCGTGTATTCCTTGAAAGAGTGCAAAAACAATTTTTAAAATATCTCTCCTTCAAAATTGATGGCACTTATCCCAGACGCGATGTTGATTATGCGGGTCTGCTGACGAGACACGGCTTTGTATCATTATTGGATCGAAGGAAGGAGTTTACCATTGACGTCCCTTCCCTTCTCTCCAGAATTAATTTTGTGGTAATTCAGTACGATACAAGGTACTTCTCTACTTTTAAGTTCCTTTTAAGGTCATATAAAGCAAATGTTCTGCTTAAAGCACCCATTACGCATATGACTGGAAAAGCCAATGGATTAATTGAGGATCCTTTTTGTTGAAGTGTCTATATGGTTTACACTGTTGTTCAGTTTCAGTTTGTATTTTTAAATTTTCCGCATGCACGTGCACCCTCATCAGTAAAATGTGGCAGTAGTCGACAAGTGCTGTACGTATACATATCTATTAAAGTATATTAAGCCAAGCAAGTGTCTTTTTTCTTTTTAGTAATAAATTCGACTGCTCGAGTACATTAAATCATCATCATTGTCGTTCCATTTCTTCTTGCTTTTTGGTATCACCGAGCTATTATTCTGTTCATGACTCAATTGTATCATTTTTCATTAATTTTAGTTGCATTGTACATATATATATATATATATATATATACTACATTATTACTATATTATGCTATATTACATTATTCTCACATTATCCTGTAAATGAATTATTTTCTGGTGGGCAATAAAGGATATTATTATTATGTAATTCCGAGAATGCTCTGTAGATCGTCTCTACTTGATGCGCGTTTAATCCGTTTTTCTGCAAAATAATCTAAGACCCCTATTGTTCTCATGGCACCCCTGGACATATGATTAAAAACGTGTAAATATGAAACAGTCGTCGTTGAATTCGTGTAGTATTCTCATTGAAAATTTATTATTGCAACTGTGATATTTGTGCAGCCCCGATCTAAACCCCCACTGGATATTTGTGAAATGATGTAAGACGGAGTATAAAGCAAAAGGGAATAGGCAGTACGGATACTCTTTTTGAACATGTTGTACAGGCTGGCAAAGTATTCTTCCAGAACGCCCATGCAGCTCTTGTTGAATCTGTGAGTAGAAGACGCGAGGTAAACAAATATTAATACCACAGTTGAGTAATTAATATTAATTACGTTTTTAGTTGTACATTATTTTTGTTTTTGTTACTCTATTCTCTCGTTCTAAATTGTTTATTTTTATATGTCAATTTCAGACGTATAAATTAAATATTTTGCTTTATTTTAAAGCATATTCTTATGTTAATACATTATTTCGGTATACACTATACCATTTTTCAATAACTCACAAGCAAACGTAAGAAATCTGCTAAACATATATAATTCTTGATTATATGACCACCATTGCATCTGTACGTGTGATTCAAGTGCACACAGAAACAAAATAAAATAGGTAAGTTCTTTTTCTGGGTATTTTTCTTGTAATAATCGAATAATTTTCTTCAAAACAGCATGTTTATGCAATGCTAGTAAATGTAGATATATTACGAAACAAGTACCAGTAATGTCTAACACCTGTTAAATGTGACCTAGAGCGCAAACATAAATAATGCGAATTGACAACAATGCCGCCAGAAAATATAGTTATGATTATTAGGGACGAATAAAAAATCGTAAGTAAACTTAATCCACACGTTATATAACATCCATTAGGTATCATCATAAATACCAAAGTAACGTGACCAATGGAATAGCTTTCAGGAATATTTCGAAATATTGAATCTTTGGACGTTTATTTGTGAAATATTATGTACCGTATTCATACAATTAATAAGTCAGGAATGTTACATACACATCTCCCTACTGATAACCCCAGAAATAGAATACATTTTTACAAATGGGCAACATCGTAAATACATTACTTATCAATTAGGAGAATAAACTTACTGTTATAGGTAAGTGAAAATGTATTAGTTGGAAACACATTTTTCCTTTATAAAATAGAAAAAAGTATAAAACATCACTGATGTTACTGTTGATATCGTATTTCCAACATTAATTCCATAACTAAATATCAAACCTCATTTCCCCTGCGTCCATTTCTTAAAATTTGTATCGTAAATAAAATTTATTAATTATTTATGGAGAATGGAACCACTAAAAAATCTCAAGGCATAATGGTTCAAAAAGACTTTAGTATACATTATATTAATAAGGAAACTAAATTAGTTATTACCAATGCAAAGAGACCCTTTGGTGTCTGTTTAATATAAAGACAGGAAAAATTAATAATTTGTAAATAGTATAATTGCATTATAAATTAATGTCTAATTAGCTAAAAATGTATATTTATGTTTGTAACTCTACATTTTGTACATACCTTTTTTATACATTACTCTCACATGTAAAATAAGATATTGTATTTTTAATTACTTGCCATTTTTGTAGTGGTTACCTCTTCACTGCCATAAAACACATCAGAATCTGTATGTTGAAGGTCTAAACCGAAATTCAAATACGGCACTAATTGAGACATAGGTAAAATATTCTAAATGACAAGATTAAAAGAAAGTCTAATCACCTACGCAGTACGCGACGGATAGAACCAAAACTACAAAAACCTATGTAGTACTGATATAAGACAATGATTGAGAACACATTTATAAAATTTACAAGGCCAAGAAGTTACTCCCTCCCGCTTGTATTTACACTACAAGTACGCAGCGACCACATTCTGTCGTTCGATGATATGAAATGACGTCAGTGTGATCGAGTAGAGGGAGTAGAGCAGAAGTATTATTCCCGGAACATGAATTAATTGTCAGAATTCCAAGCACAAATGAATGATACCGATAGGCATACACGTTACGGCACGCAAAATGGGCAGAAGAATTATTAAATATATAAATTATATATATAATCTGCAAAAAATAGCATAATAGAAATACACATATTATAAAAAGTTACAGACCGTCTTCTGCCGGAGTAGTAATTAATTCAGTCAAATGTTACTCATTAGCTAATGCTGGTAGCCATCGGCGACCTATTCCACAACCCCTAAAGAATAAAAGAAAGGGAATTTGTGTATGACTGAATCCGGTTTCTATTCGAATGTTAACTTATGTAAGAGAATCCGCATGAAACAACGTATCTTTCGAGAAACGTTGCATGACTCATAGTAAGTTAATTCCATGCTGCAAGTGAGACATGTTTTAATGAAACAAAATAGATTGCCGCAAAGGTGGATTTTGTATTGTCAACACGTACGGGGCATTACCATTGTTTGATTACATTGGCAACAATAATAGTGTGCAAGCCCGCTTTAGAATTATAACAATTATAGCTTCCTTCAACACCGTGCTAGCCTGTTTCATTTCCACTGGCATAAGTTACTGAATGCAGCTTATCATTCATGTACGTAACTACACATACAACATGTAAGCCCAGTCTTAAAAATAAGTTTCCACTTATAAATACAATAAGATTGAAAATAAGTCAGATTAATTGTATAATAAAACTTCATTATCGATCAGTATTACTTGGTCTTTGGCAATATAAAGTGTGTCCTTTAGTCATAAATATAGCACGCCCATAATTCTTAAAGTTATTACTTAGAAATGTGAAAAACTTCCAACAATTATTCGTTTTTTTATGCGAAATTATTTTTAAGAATTTTGATCTCACCATATAGTTATTATTTTCTTAAACCTAACAACGTTGCGGTAATATTATTTATATATGTTAAACTGAAATCCACATAAGGGATACAATTACCATTTTAATAATTTTAACTAGTCGTAATCGGTACTAATTGAAGAAAAAGATATGTACTTGCCTACACATTTTTACTCTGACTTTAAGGTGACGGTCCGTCGACTGATGAATTGAAACGAAATGAAAATATACTCAAAACTTAGAAAAAAGCACTATTCTTTGAAATTTCTTCCAATATATACTTTTACTGTTTCTAAAATCATGGAAAAAGTAAAACCGTTCTTCTTTTCTTAATTTTATATAAATACTTAGATTGTGTCTACATCACTTCAAATGCAAGAGGAATTATCGTTCAGGTAATACAGTACATTGCCTGCCGACTTACCAATGGATCGTTAGATCAAAAAAAGTCAGCTTCATTTTATTTAAGTTAATAAAAAGCTCTTACTGTAACAATTTTGGTAGTAATCAAGTAAGGCGAACTTGGCTAAGTTTTAAGTTTCTTGCTATAAAAAATTAGGCTCTTTTCCTTTATTAGCACTGCTTATTCAACTTTATGTATTTTTGGTTATCGTCGGGAGCACCTGTACATGACGCCGTTTCTTTATCAAATGTCAAAATGCAACTTACTCCTAGTGGGACTGCAGATACTATCGCCGATACCCGAACTACAAATATATCAATAACTACTCAAATACAATCGCCTCAATTTTGTTCAGTGTTTCTTTTTAAAAACTTAGTAAAACAATCCTCACGCTCTCAGGACTAACTCAAAGAAAACAGCTGGATTTCCAACAACTTCGAAAACAGAATGATCACAAGGAACCTTATGTTACAATATATTTTTTGCGGAGTATTGTGCAACTACATAGAAATTACAGTTCTTGATTCCGTTCTCGTTTCCCTTGACATTCCCGTTAATTTCGCAGCCGCCTTAAATTAACAAACAGAACTTACTATCAATTTGGTATCATCCAATATTCGAAAATATTAACTATAATAGGGTGTCGTTGAAACACAATCACTTCGCACCCATCAAATAGACATCAACATGGTTAATTCAAAAAAAAAAAAAAAAAAAGATGGAACAGAAAGTAAATTTAATATTTATCTTTTCGTTGACACAAATCCTCCAAAATCTGTTGGCTCCTACGTGAGGTATTATTATTATTATTTTTATTATGGGATAAGCCCTAGACACCATTGCCTATAGTTGATGTGACTTATAACAATGCCCTAAAGGAGATTGGGTTAGTTCGAGGCTTTTAATAAGCCTAAGTAATAGTCTCGAATATTTGTCCTTTAACATTAAAACCTTTGTACATATATGAAAAGTTCTATCTATGCCGATGAAACTGAATTCTCCCCTGATATAACTAAATGTGTTGGCATCATTTGTAAACGTATGTGACATTGTTGATACGGACACTCATTCAACTATCACAAATGAATTTAATTTTAAATTGAATAACGTGTCCCATATTAAAATTATTAATTCTTTAATTCAATTGAGAGCAGCTAAGCTCTTTCGTGAATAATAGATACAGAGTAGCATGAATGTATTAACGGCTACTCAGAGTTTCAATGGAATTGTTAAGTTGAAAAACTAAGTCATACTAAGAATAGTTACGACCGTGAAATTAGCAACGGTTTTGCGATACGAAAATCTCGCATAAGTTGTGCACTACAAATTAAGCGTGCAGAAACGAGTGCGCACTCATCGGCGGTAATATATTTCGAAAGCGGTCGGACATATCCGAATTCGGGATTCATACGAGTATGGTTAGCTGTGTATGAATGCCGGATTTGATTGATGCACAACACAGTAAAAAAAAATAGCAAGTCATTACATTCATTACTTTTAATATTGGTAGTTACCGAGCCGTATGATACTGCGAAAGCATTCGTTTCCGGAACCTTACTACAAATACAGCAGAATTACGAAATGATATCACGATATCCCTTGGGCTAATAATTACTATTCTTAATTCTTATAGCGCCTATTACAACGTTAACCAACGACGACCCAAGTTCATTGTCGAAACGTACAAGGGGTGGAACAAAAACGCAAAATACAAAATAATTTTTGATGAAGTTACAAAGTGATGTAGATGATTTCAAAATGCGTCAGGTTGTAGTCCTTTGGATGCTTCACATTACTAAATGATGATCATAGATCTGTTGAAACTTTTTTATCCCCACGGCACGAACCAACGTACTATTAAAAGCACCACTAACTCGTGTTTAGAAACGCCAACGTCTTATACAGTGACCCTTTTTTTCTTTCGTGAGGATTTTTATTTTGATATATATACTCTTATTCCATAGGGTAATAGTAATATTTAGTATTTTTGAGACATTAAATACATGTAACTTAGCAATTATTTTATATACACAGATATTCGTTTTTTTTCTTTTTGTATTTTGCTAACTGGGTAGTGTACCTGTTGGAAATAAATTACTATTATTATTATGAAAGTTCATTATCGGGCCATCAAAGGGGTGCAGGAAAATAAAACTAAAATATTTTTTCCAATCTTATAAAGCGATGCTGATGATTACAAAATAGCCGAAGATATAGTACGTGACACGCTTACATCACCCAAACGACCAAAGGAAACATTATTGCGTGGCTAAATAATAATAGCATTAGCTACGAAAATACAATGAATAAGAGTGAACTTTTAGAGATAACAAAGTGACATAAAAAAGACAAAGTTTATGTTATTGATGAATTACTTCGGGCACATGGACATGAAGTTTTAACAATTCCTCCGTATCACTGCGATTTTAATCCTATTGGACTGATATAGGCAAATGCGAAAGGCTATTACAATAAACGTATTATTCGGGATGGTTATGGCGACAGACAAGTAGATATGTGGCAAGAGAGTTCGGACAGCTGTACACCAGACATCTGGCAAAATTGTATAAGTCATACGGACAAAATAATTGAAGAGTGCTACGAACGTGAAGCAAACGTAGAAGATTGTGTTCTAACGGTTAATTGTAGATCAGAAGACGAGGGTGAAGACACCGATTGAATATACTTTTAATTGTCGTATCTGATTATTTCTTTCGATATTCACATAATTTAATTTAATTTAATTCATGTTATGTTTTGCATATCATATTGTTATAGAAATATGTTTGTTATATAAATAAAATAAAGATATATTTCGTTTAATGAGTCATTGGACTAAACACTTTTATGTTTCTTGTTTTTCCATATTTTGACTTGAAAATAGTTTTTTTCATATGGGATCTATATTCTTAGGGCCATGAAGACTTTTAAGAAAAGATTTAATAATTAGTTTAGCCCATTCAGCTCCTTTCGGTAAGAACATATGTATTGATATACTATTGTGAAAGCATTGTCAATAGAAAAGTTCACTATTTATAATGCTGTTGCTTGCAATCACCCATTATTTGATTTTTAAATGCATCGTTGATTAAAATGTTATATAACCAAGAAAATGTATTAAAGACGGTAACCTCAAAATTTGACAATTGTTGTTTTCGTACAATTCATTGCAAACATGGTTGGTGCACCTGAATTTGTTTCAGACTCTGCATACGTCATAACCAACTATCACGTAACTACAAACATTCACGGTTTTCAGTGTAGATATAGTAGTTGTTGAACCTTTAGTTCGTTACTGTGTTCAGAAATGTATAAAAGAACGTGCACTGGTTTTTTCGCGTTGTGCACTATGTTTTAACTTGTGTTTTCAAATATATGTGTATATACAGTGGCTTACGCTGTTTCTTTACACGAAATTATCTCATCTGCAAAAGGGAAACCAACACTTCATAGCTTTTATGTACTCCTGGAATAAAAATCAACACTTGAGCAGTAACTGACACAACTGTTGAGCCAATCAAGGCCAGACGAAACCACTCAAGATGTCCATTTTTGTCAGACAATTGAGATGATATATTTTCTGCGGTGTCTTGTACTCTCCGAACTACGGTTTTGCAGATAAACTGACAGTTTTAAAAAATTTTCCTTTTCGGCATACATTTGTTCGGCTACTGCAATTACGCATTCTTTAATCATTCTTCCATCATTTTTCTGTCCATAAACTTCCTGTATATTTTGAGTAATTTTGAAAATGTTTGGTTTCATAATGACGTTTAATATTATATTCTTCGAGAACGGGTATGGTTTCATTGGAAATCAAACAGCACCTTATTACTAGACTCAATCACGAAATAATGAAAGTTTCGTTAATCTTTAAATGTTCTGTATTCACTGTCTATTTTTGGCTTCCTTTCCATACTAGTGTTTGCTATGTAAATCGTGTCATATCAATTTGACAGTGTCTGTATATAGATGTTACGTATAAGGAAGGTAGCGGGGAGCAGAGAAGTAGAGTGGAGTAGAGCAGAGAGATAGAGTGTAGTAGAGTAGAGAGACGGGTGTTGTACGAGACGTTGTGACGGATTAGTTATAGTAATAAATACGTTATATGTTTGGAAATGTGACAACATATGCTACTACATGACACACTACATTTACAAAAAAAAGCTTGATCGGTATAATGGTTTTATTAATCAAAATATTATATAAAAAGTATAATTTGAAGATTATATGGTGATGGAAATACAATTTTTTACTTGCGCTTTCTGCTCTTCAAATATTTTTTCAGACAATAATTTAAAAAAATATCCACGTTTCCCGCTCTACTCTCTCTACCATCAAATATCTAGATGCGCCTTTGAAATGTACAACTCGAAATTTGTGACAGTAATTGCATGCAGATATTGTATATGCAGTGCATATTGCCAAAAATTCTGCATTGCAATAATGTAATCTTTGCTGCTCACTACATTCAAGATCTGCAATAAAAATATTGTGAGGTTCATACATGTGAGCAAAGACACTAGCTGTACATACATCACAATTATCAATAATACCTCTAACATTCTTTGATACAAATTTCACTCCAATATTATTCAAAGTTTAATAAACAGTTTCACACGAACACAATCATCTAAAATCAGAGAAACACTACAATAACCACTATGTAAAACAAAAATGGAGAATATACGATAATGTTCACCAAAGCGCGGGGCGTTGTTAAACCAAATTCGTGACAAACACAATGCAATCAACCAATGATGAGCTACCATTTGCCGAGATGCGTCGATCGCGTACGAATCAGTCAGATATAGCGCCATTCGTGTAAAATATGTTGAACTAACCGTAAAAACAAACTCCTTCAAACTGTAAATTTCGTGTTCAAATTTACTTACGATTTTGTTGCCGTTGTTTCCTGCAGTTTTTCATGGAATTTCATCTTTATAAACAAGTTGTGGCAAAAAGAATTCTTTAGAGTTCTTTTATCTCATCATTTAATAATTCAAAGTACTACATAACTAATTATACAAACAAAATAATTTTTACTCTACTATTACAAAATTACAGCTTTGATTTTGTATGCCCGAGGAAGCAATAGTACATCCAGTTGTAGGACCATTGAAAAACCCTCAAGGGAAACATATTGGCAGTAGGTAGAGGCTAATGGCTTACAATTTATATGTGCAATTGAAGCAAGAGAATTGCAAGTCAGCGTCTGTCGACTGCAACATGACTTGGTTTAAGTGAAAGAATAGTATGAGAACAATGCCAAAGAGATTAATACAAGATAAATTCTCAGCTTGCCGCCTAAGCAACGCCTTCGAGAAACAATATACGATCACTTAGACGAAGCTCAAAAATCTATAATTAGGCGACATGTCCATTCATTCTTTTTAAGAAATGACTTGCCTACTTGTACAAAATTATTAAATGTAAATATAATACATTTTGACCTTCGATTTGAACCAACTTATTAATCCTTTGCAGGTTATTACTGCATATGACAATTTGCCCTCTTAGGATTTAAGTGGTTAAAAAGGAATCGAAACAGTGTGCTAATGTAACAAGACATTGTGCTACGGAGACGTCGGTATTTAACTAGCATTAGAAAATTAAATAAATTGAAATTATTTGTTTATAAATCAAATTCATATGTTTATTTCATTTGTTATTTTATAAATAAAATGCTAACAGTAAAGAAATCCTTTTTATTAAATTTATTGTAACTATATAAATTTGTAATATGTGCAGTTAAGAGATTTTTATAATGCATTAATATATTTGATATTTTATTGTAGTTATTAATATGCATGCAATTATTTGTTGACTGTACTGTCGTTGAAAATGTACATTGGTTTTACTGCAGTCGGGGTACAGTAGACAAATATATTTGCACTGCTGTTTTCTTTTTCACTGAACAGCTCATCTAACTTCACCATTGACAATAACCAAATTCTATGCAAGATTTAAGGATGTTGTGTATTGGCATATACTTTGAAGCCATTCGATGGACTTGGATACAGTCCCGTTGAGCCCATTATGTATTCTTCATAATCAGCAACATTCCTCCTGGTACGTCCTGTTCTTGTATATATTGAATTGCTTAGTTTCAATCATACCATTGAAACTTTCTCTTTTAAAATTGATGGAGATTACCAACGGAGAGATTTACTTCTTGACAAATGACTTGGTATAACACTATGTATATACCCACTCATGTCAAAGTTATATTTTCGCTTCAAGTTTATCCATGGCAATATTGTCATTTTAAAGCTTGTCATATGACATTTATGTTGTTTTCGATTAACACCAAATGCATTCTCATTTACTTTTTTTTAACATAATTAAATAAGCTCCAACTATTTCGGTAAATGAAACAACCGAAGGATACGTTTATATTGCAATTGATGTTACTTTTACTTTATTGTTTGCGGTATTATTTTACCAGGTCATATAACCATAATGTATTGCACATAAAATATGAAAAACTTCCTATTTATTATACAAGATTTCAAACTTGGATGTTTACGATGTTGTCATTTGACAGTTCCATTGGTTAAATTTCACCAGTGTAATACAGCCGCCGATGATATCTAAGCGTAAATGGATTAATACCATCTACATAAACCGTGTTTTTCAAATCCTTTAAATGCATTCCAGTGTTTCACAAACAATATTCCCACATCCCTGAATCACAATAACCAATTCTTACTCATTGGAGACCATGGATAAAGGTATCATTTTAGTATTTCATAAAATAACGAGGTAAACTAATTAATTTACCTCATTATTCTTTTCAGGAAGATAAGTGTTTTACAGTGTATTTCATAAAGTACAAAGTATAAATAGGTCTTTATTATTTCCCACTTAGCATTACTTATTTTACTTTATTATTACGAGAAGGCGAAGTAACGTCTCTGACATGACGACGAATCAAGCAGCTCCAATTATATAACATTTATTAACTTCTTTGGTTGCAACCCGTATTCTATAAAATTATAAATATTTATGCATTGGAAAACGGGCAATTATGCATTTCAGACAAGCGATGAAAACTAGAACAACAAACGAAATGAACACAGCAAAAAGGAGGTGGTAAAAGAAAAATTATTTGTAGAATATGTTTAAAATGGCCATCTCAATTTCTAAACGGACTTAGGACAATTCTCCGTTTACTATTGTTTTACAACGAGTCTTTTCTTATGTAAAAGGTTTCTGTTTGCGTTAAATCTTTTCGATGAACTCTTGAAGAAGTTATTTTTTTAATTTAGTTCCTCTTGGTACATACCTTTCCTTATCAATTGTAACGAGTAAACTATTTCACCAAAATGATCAAAATCATATCTCCTAATTCTTCCTGAGAAAAAATCATTTCTCTAGAGTATGTCAACCAAGTTTCGAAGTATTAGGGCCTGTGGAGTAAAAGCCCTCTTTTATTATTTATATGGATTCATATGTAACTAACTGTATAAGTATGAAAACCTATACGGGAACGTTAATACATCTGATAATCATTCGGAGTATCATCCTATTATCTCAAATAACTTTTGTATTAAGAATCTGGCAACGTTTAGTGCTAACTCCATAAGAGCAATACTTCGAAGCCTGACTGACATGGTGTATAGGTACAAATTTCAGGCAGCATGAATTAACATATTTTTATAAAGAGGCTCGACTGTTGCGGAATGATTAATGTAGTTTATTAAATTTTAGTATTAATTTATGAAAATGTAGTATATCAGATCAATGTTTTTGGATCTGATGGAGGACGAATAGGTTGGAGGGAAATAAATGGGAAACTGAATTACAAGAATTTACACTAACCTACATTGAAACACGGCGGCGGCCACGTAATGATCTAGGAGTGCATATCGGCTGGTACAGTTAGAGATTTAGTCTTTATAGAAGATAACCGCAATAAAGCAATGTATTTACACATCTCAAGGCAACATTTAAGACAAAGCGCAGAACAATTATGAGTATTACCCGCGTTTAAATTTAAAAGTAACGCCAATATCGGAGATTTCCGCATTTTCTAGTTTGTTCCTTTATTTTCAGCAAATAGCATCATTATATTCATTTATTATGTAGTATTATTATTATTTGAAAGAGAAAGATAGAGTTTTTAATAAAATAAAGTAATTAAATTACGTATTACGGAAACCGAATATTAAAGTTAATCGCTGTACATCGTGTGGCTTAATTAATTCATACTTATGTTGGTTATGATATATATTTAATAGGTTACAAACAATGACCACTCAGAAAATTAATTTATAAATTATATCTAATAAGCACACATTCCGCCTGAATATATGCACATATATAAATACCATGTAGGCAGTACATACTATATTCTTAATTTGTATCTGGAAATAAAGTCATTATCATTATTCTGCAAACATTCATGTGTAGTAATGACCACAAGTAACTTCGAATTAATAGGTAATACCCTATACTAAACTGTAAATATGTTCCTTGCTTTTGGCACTTACTGCTTTAAAATCAATGAAGATGTTATCTACCTCAAGCTAATAGTTTTCTACGCTCAGACTCAATGGTTCCAGTGAGTGACCACCCCTATGCATGTATGTATGTATGTATGTATGTATGTATGTATGTATGTATGTATGTATATATATATATATATATATATATATATATATATATATATATATGCATATATATACTTATTCCCTTCATAAGAGTACCTACCATCGAATCAATAAAAAAGGAATGTGACACAAAATATGTACATGTTTAGAAGTTGTATTCTTACGCGAATATACTTAAAATTAAATATACGAACATAAGATATATATTAGTTACCATTATTACGAAAACAGTACGTCAAAGTATGGAAAAACTAAAATACTAAAAATATTTACCAACCGAATTTTGTAGAGCAAACCAAAATATGAGGATTTAAAACAAAAATGTAAAAAATAGATAGATATTTACATAGTTACTTACAGTAGGAGTTTGAGTTGAATTGTTCATCGATGCCATAAAATCGGTTGCTGATATCTGAGAATTCTGACTGTCATTAGAAAAATCTGAATTATTTGATGTGCCATCGCTTAAATCCAATTTCAATTTCACGACGACCATTGTGTTAATTCACGTCCTTTGTAATATATTACCACAGCCTTATAACGTAATATAAATATAAAAGTAAACAGCTGTCGTCGAAACAATCCCAATTACTATAAAGTTTTACTGTTGTTGATAAAGTTAAAAACACTTGTTTGGATGAAATACAAAATTGAATCGTCTAAAAGATATAACACGCACAATTTGTTATTTAAAAATGAGTCAGAGAGGGAAACGTTTTTCAAGAACAACTACCTGTGATGTCATAACTAAAAATATCTAGTGACTTGAGAGATTTTATCCAATAGATGGATATAATTCTCCGAACATTCACGAAACTAACCGATTAAGTATTTTCATTGCAAGAAATATATTCTCAGAAATTATGACTCATCGTTGGTAGCAGAGCAAATAAGTTTCATAGTCTGCATAAGATATACTATTCCAATAAGATATAAAATTAAAAAACAAGCGGATGTTAAAAAGCATTGCGCTGTAGTTAAAATGATAGAGCTTGATAAGCCTGACTGATGTTTTAAATTATGATTACATTCTGATTATATTCTATCAATGCATATACAGTATTCAGCTCTAATCCCGTATTACTGTGAACGTAATAATAATAATAATAATTAGGACAATTTTTATTCCATATACATAAGCGATATTGGATGACTTGTAAGCTTTACAGTTTAATTATTTTTTAATGCTTTAAACTTAAGGCATAAAATAAAGAATTTCAATGTTTGAACTAGCAATGTTTTGATAAGAACAAGAGCAAACGAGACAATGTAAGCGGTATGACTTGAATGTCAAACTAACCTACACAAAACGTGTCAGAAAATGGATGCTCGTTTAGAATGCTGACAATACGAAAGCGGCATGATACATTCACAATTAATAATACGTGCCAATGGGTATCACTCGCCTTATATTTGTTATCTCGTAGTTTCTGTCATGAGGTACATTCACTCTTAACGTAAATAACCTATATAAAAGATTCTGGGATTCCCGAAGGATTATACAGCAAGATCTAGATTTTGTAGAGATTGGACCTTTCGTTAGGAGTCCACCTACTAAATTCAACCAGGGCTTAATGTGACTATTAGCGAAATTCATACTAATCTTTGATAAACAGATACATTCATAAATCTTAAACTATCCCTTATGATGTTGCTATAAATATTATTTCTTGTAGTTACAGTTTACAATTATTACAAATTACAGCCTTATTCATAGTCAGAAAGTTAGTGGGGTGTTAGTACGCTATTAGTTAGTAGCCACTAAGACTAGGACCCTACTAAGACTGCACTATCTAGTTAATTATGATGTTAACAGGTAAAATGATGTGGCAATATGGAAAGGGGCATGCGTAGTGTATAGAAATTGTTTGAATTCAAACGGATTAGGTTAAAATTATCATTGGCACGCCTTTTTTAAAAAGGAGATGAGAGTTCCGTATAAGCGGCATCGAGTTAAGGATTTTAATAGATTATAATGGAGTGCTCACGCTTTGCTGTGTTTAAAATGACCCTTCTTTTTTTTAGAAGGTTAGTTTAAGGTACCTAAAAATCGATTTAAAAAACGTTATTTCTAGGTTATGTTCAGTGGTATATGAGTCATAGTTTATGAAATTTAAGTTGGTACTTATTGTGTTTCGTCTAAAAGTTACTAAAACTGATAGTAAACACTGATAGGCGGTAAAATTTCATTTGAATATTGGAGAATAATCTGTTGTATAACATTTACTATTCCATATTTTTTATTTTTGCATACAATATATGTAAATAGACTAGTACTGTTTTGAAACTGTATTACATTATTGTGAAGTTCCCATAGTTTTTTTTCTATCGTTCTCCTTATAGAAAACAATTAACAGGAAAAAATGGACAAAAATAATAAAGACAATAATTTTCTAATATTATTTATTATAACATGCGAAATACAATAAGTAGATGAATTAGTTTGGTTTTTAACGCAATTAGCTAATTATTGATACGAAGATTACGCAAAAACTATACCGAACTGGTAGTAAACTATAAAATGCACTCTTATATTAACGTGATTTTGTTATATGCATATTAAAGATGTGCAAAAATTCCATGTTTAAATTATACAAGTTTAAAGCATACTGCTAATATATGATTTTAAAGAAAAAAATATGTTCCTCATTGAGAAAACCAACACACTGCCTTAATACGAAATAATAAGAAAAAAGAGATGGGACAGTTCCATAGTAAAGTTTATGACACTAAAAGTGCCACCTGATGAGTTGTTATTAAAGTTTTCGTTTGACATCGAATGTCAAAACGGTAGTACTAGGCTACGGCGCTTGGTGGCTGCCGACGGGAAAATTAAAATTTTGGTTTGTGGCTTTTCTCTTTGGTTGGGTTGGTATTGAAAAGGGAATTGACATTTGACAGTATTTATTTTGTCAAAAATCTTGGTGCTACAAATCCTGCATTTTACAAATACGATATTACAAGATGTAACAAAGGAAGTTATACAAGCTAAACATAAAGCATGTTACGACTATGCAACTACATGGGTTCAATAACGAGTAAAGGCTGGAATTCGTAGGACCTAAATTAGTATAGTTCAGTACATGTTGGTTTTTCTAAATTCTATGCCTTTATTACAATTTGAAATGAACACAGTTATTTACATTTCCAATTGGCTTGTAATTATAAACATAATGATTTGGTTCGAGCATATACAGGACAGCAGATCTGAGAAACGTTGTACTAAAGAGATGGGAGAATTGCTCTTTGCATCAAACTGTTATTGATCTTTTCGTCTAGTCGATCACAGTCTGTACAAGATATTTTGTCTATTCCAGATTTATCCATGTTACCTACCTGATCAGCAGTTTTGAAAAAATTCGAGGTTACTTTAAACTGAGAAACTAATTTTGCCAGAAATTGCAGAAAATAATCGTTCAAGATCTTTTGTGTAACATGGATGAAGTGATTACACTTCATACACCTTAGTAATACTACTACTTTCAATGTACATACACTACAAATTATTACGCCATTGTTATACTTCCAAATAATATTGTAGACCACATCGTAGGAGAATCCCTTACCATTTGCAATTGTGATGTTCTCTTCGGCGTTATTTCTATATATTTATATATGCCTATATATGTACGCATATATATACATATATATATGTATAAATTGCGAAAGGGAATTTAATGAAACGACGAAGCAAAATGTCAAGTAGCGAAACTTTACATTTGCTTAGTCGATAAGATTTTCCCAAGACGAATTTACAATTATTACTAGGTTTTATTTACATGCTTGTTAGTAGCTCATTCCCAACTCTTATAAATAACACACATAGGAAGGGAACCCCCTCATCGGTTTCCTTTTCATTGGTACATCTTACACCTATAAATTATAAATGCAGCTGTTCTAAGAAAACCGGTTTATTGGCATTCACTCTATAAGATCTCAAAAATGTCGTTAGAGTCGTGCATAAAAAGAAATGTAAAGTTAAGCATGGTATTACGAAAGTTAGTATGAAATGTACCTGTAAACAAGCTAGGCTTGAAAGGAGGTATGCTGTTATGTATTGCGATTCCTTGGGTGTGCAGGAAGAAAGTGATATTAGTTAGGTGAAGGCAATGTGAACCCATAAAAATGAAAGAAATAACCTACTTGCTGTCCATTTGGTTATCCCATGAAAGGTCTTTAAAAAATAAGTTACACCGAGCGAAGCGCGAGCAAGCAGTGTGAAAGCACAATTACGTTCTCAATGATCACAATATTCTAAATTTTCTAGTGTTTAGATGCTAAATGTGTCGGACAATTACCTGGAACGCAAGTAGGGTGGACCATTTAATGTTATAGACAATACGTTTCACAGTCCCTCCTCGTTTTGTTAGTGTCAACAGTACATTGTAGATATTAGGGGCTTTCTTACCGTTAGTCTGTATCGCAGAGTACTAGTGTAAACTACTTAAATTCTAACAATGTCTTCTTGGTCGCTGCCATCATCGCAAACAAGGGTGTTTGGCGCCATTTTAAAGAACTTGACGCCACGGCTGTAATGAATCGAATGAAAAAGAAACATCCTTGTTCTTATTTGATGGCTGCACTACATTTTACTGCTTTAGAAGAAGAACAACGTTTGTCTGTTTGTCGTTCAGGAAGAAAGATGATGTTTCCATGCACGTTAACGCATGTTTCCATGTCTACTTCGTCAAGTTTATGTATTAGTTGCTGTATGAGTGAAGTAATAATTACTCTCGACAAACGAAGTATTCGCGTTTTGATTTCCACTAGTATTGGTTTGAAGCGCAGCTTTGTTTAAATTATGGTTATATTTCGATACCTCTTCGGAGTAAGTTAATTTTTTTTCCTTACGAAAAGACCATCACCTCATTCTTGAACAATTACCACGGACAAAAAATCTGCACTGTTTACGTAATATTAACACTGATTTCCTTCCCAGTGCTTTACTAAAAATCTATCCATTGACAACAACAGTATTAATGTTAATATTTAATAAACAGTACAGACAAGCTATCCATTCTGAAAACTCAAATAAGAGAAGTTTTTCGTTTCAAAAGCTAGTCGTAACATGATAATTGTTATGAACTAATCTTAAGCAAGTGCTACTTCATTCCCGAATGGATCCATTATTTTCTAACAGAGAAACTTACTTTATATGTAGGTCCTGAGTTAATCACATGTTGAAGCTGAATGTTATTTATAAGAAGTCGAAATTCCTACAATCCTTCGGGAATTTAGTATCAATGTTAATAACTAACTTAATGTGACTTGTTACATTAAACAAATGATTTCACAAAGTAGGCCTTTAAGCCATTGCACTGAACCACAATAAAACTATTCCTTACATATCCTTTTCCTCCTTTTCATGTAGTATGCTCTTGCCTTGTTGTAATCACTTTGCTATCTACACTGAATCTTCCACCAGGTAGCAGAGATACATTTAGCATTACTTGGTTTCGTAGAAATTTGCAAACCATGGGGTCCAAGTTAGCTCTGGGTGTTGGCTGTCTCTCTCTTGCGCACCAACCTCAACCAGTACTGGATCTAAAAGTTACACATACATCTATATTACAAGTTATTATTCGTAGACAGTAAACCTCAAACTCCAATATTTATATGTGTTATCGTGCTATTAGAAGTGGAGGTCTCCCATTTGTATAGTGCTTACCTCATACCAGTTTTCGGCAGCAAATGGTAGGTGTAGCCATTCTTATTGAAGCTACATCCAAGCCTCCCAAGTCCAAAGATTCCCGTCGTTCTGGTGTACTACAGAAATAGACTAAACTGCCATCTACTTTAGCAGAATGCAATGCCGTAATACTACTTCCAGGCACGCGCCTACAATATTGGTGATTCCAAGCTTCTAGAAATAAGAATGTTACTGACATTTTTGCAAGAACATCATTTTGTACGAGGACTTCGCCAATCGGATAGTCTTAATTTTTCCAAGTGGATGTTTCCAATTTACATTGTGCTTACCTTGTATTGATGTCTTGTAGCCAAAATGTAGCCAAATGGAGTCGACAGAAGTATTTGCAATATGTCAAATAAGTCAAAGCCAGGTGAGGTTCTGGTTTGGTAATCCTTTTGCAAAGCTGCGAGAAATGTGGCTACATCTGTTGATTGCTGTAAAACATCAGTACGAGGTAAGCGCAAAGGAAATGAGAAACCTTCACTATTTTCCAAATGTTTCTCAATTACAGTTACCCATGGAATGGTCAGCGATAGCAGCATTATATTACTTGAAGTATTAGTCCCAAGTAAATGTCGATTTGTAGCATGTTTGATGAAAGGTTTTACAAACACTTTTCTACGCTAAATTAGAAAACGGTTTTTTTTTTTCCAGCAATAACGTGTAACATATTCTAGAGAAACCCCTAAGACCAAGTAGATAACATGGGAAAAATCGAAAAATTACTATGTATAATGTAAACGCTGTGATCGAGTATATATTGGGCAGACAAAATTGTCTTTTACAATTACATGCAAATAGCATTTCATTCATATTTGATTTAGAAAGTTACACATAATAAAACTCACCCTACATATGCTTGAAATAAATTATTTTGTCATTGAAATGGTAATGAAGGCATGGAATACACAAATTCCAGCTACTGCTGATTATTGCAGATTTCGGCCCTCGGAATTCCAGCCTTCACTCGTTATTGCACGATGTAATACCACACTTGTACCATGTAATTTCGTATAACTTTTGTAAAATAAAAATATCCATAAAAATTCCGATGTTTCCATGCATACCAACCTTCCAAATAAAAACGAAATAAATATATTTTAAATTTGCCGTCATATGCCCCGCGTGGTTTGGCAGCACACGCGACAAAAACTTACTTCGCGCACCAACAGATGGCATTTTTTAGAGTCACAACCTTTAGTACGGAACATTCCCATCGGAGTGGTGTTGGCTGTGGCGATAGTCTATTCATTCACTCATCGTTGGTGAATTTTTAGCGTGATTTGAAAATCACTGACCACGCCCGTTAAGATAAATATCAGAAAGCAATGAGATATTCAAGCGGTAGCGATACGATGAAACGGTGATCACTGATTGGAGACTAATACGTGAATAACTAAATACGTAATTAAGTGAATAATCATGTGGGTTATAATATTTTTCTTTACACCTATGTCATTGTATTTGCAATTATATTTTTTTTCTTACTGTTATCGTTTGTAAATTCTTGAGTATTTAAATTTGAAAGATTATTGTGTTTGAATGTAGAAAAAATACATCTGGCATAACGATAATTAAAATGTGTGTTGTAGCCTGAACACTCCGCAAAATAGACACCCTCTTGCCATGTAATATACGAAATACTCGGCCTGCGAATGCAAAAAAGTAGATAAAAATTGTATTGTTTTTTCTCAAAAATATTCTGTATGTAATGTATAAATGCTTTCATTAGAATTAATGATATCGGATATCAAAGCTTATTCCAACAACCGAAAATATCTTAGCATTCGACTACATCTCGTTACGATACGATATCACAGTATAGGAAAGATACAGTAAGAACACTTGTCCTATTTAGAATGAAATTATTCCCCAATTTCATTGACCTTCGATCCATTGGTGCAACCGCGTTCGCGGCCATGCGCAGGAAGAAAAGTATGGCAAAATTCAAAAGTAAGCGTAGCTCATTTCGTACATCTTATAGTTGATACTTTGTGTAATTGTTACTGGATATTCAAATTTTGCCAAATTTAGACAGCGAGTATGACCTGTAATATTTATGGGTGGTTACAAAAAAAGCAATAGGAGAAACAGTTTATTAAAGAATTACAAAAACATGTCTGTATTTTTCCTGTGTATACGCACCATTTCCATCGGCCAGAAAATAATATTCATATTTCTATACATTGAATAGTACAAACACGATTACATAAACTAAAGTATAACATGTTAACAGTGGCTACTTATGAATGGACGATGCAATATGCGTTTATACTTTTTAGCTCATACACCTGTAGTTGTTAGTAATGAAGTAAAGATGGAATATACAGATTTGGAAAGAGAACATCCTCGCAATCTCCTCTTCAATCACCCAAGCAACCACAGTGGAGGTGTGAGAATTTGTAAGTGAGGTTTTCTCACCAAAGTTCTGGGATATGTTTAGAAAAAAATTATAATGTGGATTAGTCTATAGTATGATGTAAAACAATGTAGACAGTCAAGCAAAGTATTTATTGTATTACAATGTGAGTGCGATGCGTTTAAATACCGTTTGAGAAAATGTCATCGGAGGTAACAGCATTATTAATAGTTTTAACTGCTCCATTGTAAATAATAGGCACACGCCTCGATAGGTTAACAAAAGGAGAGGTGTTGCACCACATTAGGCCCAAATGATTACCAATCCCATGGAACAAGACGGCACGCTGACTGGTAAATACTTGAAGTGTGCGCCCAGTCTAAAATTACAATAACAAGCCGGTCGAATCGATAACAAATTGACAGTAATAATAGAAGGAGTCATATAATTGAAAGATGAAAGTTAAATTTAAAAAAAGTTATTCACCCCAAGGAGAGGCAAGCAATATCACGGAAATAGGAAAAGAAATCACTAAAGCAGTTAACGCAATAAAAAAGTAGATTATGCTGTTGGGACTAGATTGCTTAAGTCCGTTTGGTGTTTAGTACACGACCGGTTACAGTAATATTTATTCTCGGTAACGACACGATCGAAAAGGAAATACCTTACTGCAGCGTGAGCTATGTTTTCTCACGCTTTCCTACGAGTTACATCACTAGCTAAAAATTTGAAGGACATGGTTTAGAGATGTGTGTGAAGGAATGCAACATTGAAAGTATTCGAGAACGTGTGGAAGTATTGCGCTGGTGCCTGTTGCTGTAGTTCCGCGATATCGGCACAATGAATTGGTAAGACCCGGGCGATGTAATTGGTCCTTGCGTTGGTGCTACTCTGTGGTTCGTCTTCCCATTGAAACAAATGTGCATGCGATACGCCTTCTTACCCCGAGACGTGGTGCTTATGAATGGGATTACAATAAATTTCGTCCGGAATAGCAATCTCCATGGCGCAAGAATACCTCGCAGAAGCGAAGGTTCTTTCCAAGATATTCCAGTCTTTCTCGGGAACCGACGCGATCTGAAGCAAAGATACAAGCAGCATCAATTTCCTCGGAAATCGTACATTATAAATTGACTCGGTGCGGCATTCGTGGATGTGAGATAATAAGTCGAAGGTGTCCGTTGGTGTACGTGGCAGTTATCTACCTAACAAATTATACTTCTATTTCTGCTGTGTCTGTTATACTTGCAGTCTGCAATGTGTGTTGGGTGGCCAATCTGTCCGCAGCTGCGGTAAATACGTAAGCCCATACTTTCATGTGGGAACCAACCGTGAACTGGAATCAAATACTCTCTCGGGTTTAGTGCTACAGTAACCGTAATAACTCTTCTTAGTAATTGTATTTCAAAGATTCGAATGCCTGCCGTTGTCATGGATGAACAGCCACAACATGAAAATAATAAAGCCGTTCTATTGGACCATGTACGCTTTATAATGCGAAGCGATTTGACAATGTGTGTGGCAGCAGGTGAAGTCTATTTTGCCCTTATCTCCGGGATGCGCTTCTTCGTACGTCGCCGCAAAGACTTGCTCCTCACTTCTATCACGGGCCCATCTCTGTGTAAATATATGCGTAAATCATTTCACATCTTCAAGATATTAAAGAGGTGACGACAACACTCGCCCAGCTTCTCTCGTTAGAAAATGTACAATATATTCTGCAATATTCCTGTAAAAATGTAAATAGAAAGTAATCGAAGGAACACACTTCATCGTCCAAGAATGTTTCTGTTGGAAGTATTCTTCTGCACAAGGTAATACCCGACTGGTTACTTCCAATTGTAATGAATTCCTCTTAACATAAAGACACAAGCATTTTGGGCTGCTTCAAACAATTTCTTTTGCCCGTCATGTACAAATCCTATTATTTCATCTTTGCCGAGGTTGTAAAATAACTGTCTTCAAAGCCATTTCATCTACTAATAGCCCACAGTGCTTATCAATGTCTTCAAATTGTTCTATTTTAGAATTCAACACCGAGAACACTTCCATGTGAATACCGGGCATGGAATTGTACTTCTCTGTCATTCGGCGAAGAGTTCGACCTGACGGTATGGAAAAAATATTGGACAACTCTTTATAACCTTTAGGGCCTCTCCAATATAAGCGTATACATAACTTCTTAAATTCCTCTGTATATCTAAATCCTCTCGGTGGTCGCGTGGTCAGATTTGCTTGTACTTTTGTAAAGGCTGTCAATGCAGGAGTTAGAAATTGATCTAACATTTCATCAAACATACCTCTCGAGTAATCTCCGCCTTTTCATTGTTCTTCTACTTCTCTCACTTTATTCTCCAAATAGGTTACTCGTTTCTGTAAATATTTGATTTTACTTTGATACTTTACCTTGCAGGGAGTTCCTTGGGTCAGTGATTTGAATGTCTGTGTACTGCATGGTGCATTTGTAGGCGTGGTTGGCAGTGGAACATGTCTCGGCCCTTCGAGGACATCTACTGGGAAATAAAAAACTTATACTTAGCGTCAGATATTTGTGTTGGAAGTTAAGTACTGTCATTAGCAAAAATCTTCTATAGTTGTATATCAGTGGGTACATTCTTCAAAAGTACTGTGTTAGTAATACTCTCAACTATAATGGTTACATAGCACTGTGATTTCTTTTTTGCATACTTGATACTGCATATAAATTTTAAGGTGTTATCTTTTTATTGATATTATTCAGTAAGAGGTGCTGAGCAACAGTATTTCAAGGTACTACTGTTGCGGCAGAATAAGCACGATGTAAACTCCACAAACCTCTTCAATTTGATGCATTTATTATACTTCGAATGATTTTATCCATACCATGTTTGGACTATTTGCAATGTATGTACAATACTTGTCACTGGAACTAAAAATTACCTGTACTTCCCATATTGGATTTTCCTATCAGAACATCAGTATGTTCTTCTAATATTTTTCCTCTTGTACTTGTTCCTTCCAGGGATGTACACTGAACACCTACAAATTTTAAACCGACTTTATTTGACAACAATTGTATTGTAGAATGGCTATGGCGTGGAGATGTATATACGTAAAAGAGGTGTGGACATGTTCAGGGAACTGCTAGCCGCTGTTAGACAGCAGTATCTATTGTAAATTTCAGATATCCTTCTTTCTTATTATCTCGTATTAGGGCAGTGCGTTGACTTTTTCAATGGGGAATATTTCTTTTTCTCTAAAATCATACATTGTTATGCATTAAACTTGTATAATTTAAACATCTTATTTTGCAGAATTATTTTCCAATCTATTATTTGAAAGATATTTTGTGTGTTAATTTATTAATCGTTTATTATTTTAGAAATATGTTTTTGCGTGATTGTTTCTAATTTATAAATCATTTATTACTTTAGAATTATTTTTGTTTATCCTTTTGTGGTAGTTGCTTTGCATGACCTACTCACAAATTAATGCCTTGACAAACAGTATAGACTTAATATACAATATTACTTTTAT
This sequence comes from Trypoxylus dichotomus, assembly GCA_023509865.1. Classification (NCBI taxonomy): domain Eukaryota; kingdom Metazoa; phylum Arthropoda; class Insecta; order Coleoptera; family Scarabaeidae; genus Trypoxylus; species Trypoxylus dichotomus. The sequence goes on from CM042075.1 coordinate 34,685,567, forward strand.
ATGTTTCGTATTGACGGACGGTCTTACTTGATGCATATAACAAAATCACGTTAATATTCAAGTGCATTTCATAATTTACTACCAGTTCTGTACAGTTTTTGTGTATTCTTCGTAGTAATAATTAGTTAATTGCGTTAGAACCAAATTAAATCATTTATTTATTATATTTCGGATGTTATAATAAATAATATTTGCCCGAAAATTATTGTCTTTATTATTTTTGCGCTTTTTTCCGTTAATTGTTTTCTATAATGAAAAAAGACTATGAGAACTTCACAATAATGTAATACAGTTTCAAACCAGTACTAGTCTATTTATCTGTATTGTATACAAAAATAAAAAATATGGGATAGTAAATATTATACAACAGATTATTCCCCAATATTCAAATAAAATTTTACCGCTCATCAGTGTTTACTATCCGTTTTGGTAACTTTTAGCTCAAACACAGTCAGCCTTATTCACAGTCAGAAAGTTAATAGGGTGTTAGAACGCTATTAGTTAGTAGCCACTGATGTGTATTTAGTGGCGACTAGTTAATGTTATGTTAACAGGTAAAACGACGTGGCAACATGGAAAAGGGCATGCGTAGTGTTTAGAAATGTTTGAATTGAAGCTAAGACTATCTTGTCATATTCATGAACGTATTGCGGTGAAAAAAAAAATTTTGACTTGTTTTGAATTATGTGAACAGGTTTTCTAAATTAAAATACCAAATGTAAAGTTGAAAAAAAAGCAAATATATTGACAAATAAAAAAATATATCCGTATATACCGCTTTTTTACAAAAGCAAATGTTTTTTACAGAAAACCTAAGGCAATCCCTGACTAGCTAAACTTGAAATATTCTAATTAATTTACGAAACTAAATATGAGGTCGAAAGAAAGAATTAATTTTGAAGGAATTAAGAAGATTCGACACCTATAACCTTTGAAATCGTACTCACTGGCTTGGCTTTAGGATGAAGTGGCCTTCGGCTTCCAACCTGTGTCTGGAACTTCCAAATTTTGTATGTAGTATCAGCTGATACACTTTATTATTGAATATAATACGAAGATATTTACAATTTTACGGAGTTATATGAGAAAAATAACGACTTATATTTTCTTAGGAGAAAAAAAATGCCAACATCTCTCACTTTTGTTCCCCATCTTCATCTGTGTGTTCTTCTTTTGTTTTATATCCAGGGCAACGCATTGGTTCGCCTGTACGCCTGTATGGTAGGCCACTCCGTATACAACCACATACTCGACATGTGTGATATAAGGGAAATTGCTGCCAGTCGTGCCATCCTTTCGTCGTACGAGATATTTCGAAGATTATGAGTACAATTTCGGAATAATGCATATTTATACGATGTAATTGAAATGTGTGAGTACTGTATATTAAACGTCTTTTAAAAATGAAATTTAGAAAAAATTATTTACATAAGAAATATGTTTACGAAAAGCGATACATGAGATGAACGATAGTAAAGTTTACGTCTCTTCTGCAAGTGTTGTGGAAGGGACTTTTTTTTTTTAAACAAGGAAAATTGTGAATAATTAGTTATTAAAGGATACCCAAAGTAGACATCTGTAAAACTTTTAAAAGAAAGCTGTACAGATTGAATATCTCTGTTTGAAAATTTCACAAAGAGGGAGCACTGACGGTACTTCGCCTCCAACTTCTAACATCAACCAGCATAAAAATTAACGGCGTGCATCAAACAGTGACGAAAAATATATCTGCAATAGGTGAACTAGTAAAATTATAGAAGAAAATCATTGGTAAATAAAGGACAACAATTTATATCATTACAGTATATTTAGTGACTACTAGTTATATGGTGTTAACAATGACGTGGCAACATGGAAACGGAGATGCGTAGTGTATAGAAATGTTTGAATTCAAACGGATTAGGTTAGAATTATCTTTGGCGCGCTTTTTTAAGGAATATGTTATAGGTATAAAATAGAAACGCCTTTCGACAACAGTAATATATAAGAAAAAGATATCTTAATTAAAATAATGTTAATGTTATAAATTATAAGTTAATCAGGTTATCATATGATAATAATATAATGGTAACAACAGTAGCCTGTGCTTTTGTATCCCCGAGTAGCCTCCAACGAAGGTAGGCTGCATCAGCATGAAATTCATAAATGAAACCTACCACAAAAGATTCAGCACAATTTGGACCTGGAGTATTGTATTGCATAGCTAAAAACATCGGACATCATTTAGTACTTATATATAATTTAATGTTTAACTAACTTTTAGCTTCATGTGGTTTTGCAATTTTTGGTGCGGGCTGTATCACATCCAATTGTGATTTGGTCCAAAATATGAATATAAAACTAAAGGTAATTGTTTTAATTCACATTTTACTGTGTACTGCATTGCTACCCAAGTTAGAAATATCCTCAACAAATTCTTGCAAGATCAAATTCCTTATTAATAAATCAATATCTGAAGATTCGTATACTGCTGGGCCTCGACCAGCATTATTCAAACGTTTTCTATCTTCATTGGGTGCCATTCAGGTTTGATGTCTTTAAACGAACATAAGGCAGTACAAAATTAAAGTGTACGAGTATTTGCAATTTTTGTTTAACAAATTTAAAAACTAATTTCACAAAAACCAATCAGAATTTTTTTATGCATTTTAAGTCAGTACCAGAATACCTATTTGTTATTGATATAGACAACATTTTGTATACATTGTACCTCATATCATGTTCATACAAATGTGCTACCATGCTCTAATTTTACCATTATTTAATACAGCAATCTTCTTTTTGTTTTCAATTATTCGGATTCTAAAGAATCTCTAATTAACATGCCCTTCTCTAAATCATCCATTTTCCAAAAATGGTTTATAGCCTAATATTTCCACCTGTTTTAGTGATTTATTGTCACTTACATTAACTATTTCCATGTTGTTCGCTAAAAAGTAACTTTCTAAAAGATATCTTTTGAAAGACAATCTCCGCGTTCTAATTTTGCGCGCTTTTTATTTTGTAGGTTAGCTTTAAAAGGCTTATAAACATACCCTATAGCTCATAGGTATAGCAGTAAACTCCACTCACACAAATTAATTAATTATGCGGAACGCAGCGTTTCGAGAGCACGTGGGCTCCCATTGTCAACTGTGTTACCGACTGAAAGTAAAAACTGTATCACGCATGCAAATTATTTTCTACGCAGGCTCTAAAACATATGACTATTTACAATCTACTAGGTGGTCTAATGCCTTTTACGGGAAAGGATGGACCGAAAGCGAACCGTATCTTTAACAGGGCCTATGATAATAAATCCATCAAACTCGAGTGTGCAATTGGGGGTGGTTCTCTGTTCAATAAGTTTCCGTTCTTTTTCATATATACCGTTTCGTACGCGTCTAATTCTCTATACGAGTTCACGTTTTTAAGTAGAGTCAGATTTTTTAAATCAATCTTATGTCCGGATTTTATCATATGCTCTGCTACGCTTGATAGTTCAGGTTTGTCGAAACGATAGTGTCTAATATGTTCTTTGAACCTCGTTTCGATACTCCTTTTTGTTTGTCCAATATAAACTTTCTCACAATCATTGCATGCGATTTGGTATATTCCAGACCTTTTTATCATCTCCGGTTTATCTTTGGGATTCCCTAAGAGATTCTTTAAGTTGTTTTTAGATACAAAAGACACGTTCATATTTAGTTGTCGGAAAATTTTACTTAACCCTTTTACTGTTGGGTGAAAAGGAAGAGTTATAAATTTCTTATTACCGGTGTTTGTTGATACAGCGCTACTAAGATTTGTTATTGTTTTCTTAACAGGGAAAGAGATAAAAACAATAAAGACAATAATTTTCTAGTGACCGTTTTTATTTATAGCATGCGAAATACATGAAAGCTACAATAAATGAATAAATTAGTTTGGTTTTGAACGCAATTAACTAACTATTACTTCGAAGATTACACAAAAGGTATACCGAATTATTATATATATACATTCAAGCAAACCAATTCCTCAATACGAAACATATAAAATCTGGTTTATTCAATTTGCATTGTTTGTAAGGTCAAGGCACTAATTCGTGAGTAAGTTATACAAAGCAACTACCATGAAAGGACAGATAAAAATAGTTCTAAAGTAATAAACGATTTATAAATTAGAAATAATCACGCGAATAAAGCAACAAAAACAAAATTCCTAAAATAATAAACGATTAATAAATTAACACACAAAATATCTTCCAAATAATAAATTGGAAAATAATTCTGCAAAATAAACAGTATCCTAGCAAAAGAAAGAAAGGTAATTCTGTAACATGGTCTGAATATCATGAGGAAAGCATCTAGGATTTTTCTATTAAAGATGTGCTGCTGTAAACTGCTACTTAAATTATACAATATTAAAGCATATCAATGTATGATTCTAGGAAAATAATATTCCGAATTGAACAAACACTCTGTCCTAATACGAAATAATAACAAACAAGGAGACCTGAAACTTACACTGGGTACTGCTATCTAACAGCGGGTAGCAGTTCCCTGCAGTGGTCAGCATCTCTTTTATACGTACATCCCTATACCATAACCATTCCATAAGGTGGTCTGCGAAAGTCTCCCGTGCAGAACGTTTGGTGGCAAACCAAACCTTAGTGGGTCTCCAGCAAGACTCAACCCTCCGCTGCTATATGTAATATATTGAATCTACTACCAGTTCGGTACATTTTTATGTAATCTTCGAAGTAATAACTAGTTAATTGCGTTCAAAATCAAACTAATTCAGTGAACGCTCGCGCATGTAAATACCCGGTAGTGGAAACATCATGTAAACAGAAATTCCTTCGCAGTAAATCATGCAAATTCAAGTCATTTCGCCTGAATATGTCTTTATCTCGGGAGTGTCAAATGACAGGAAGTTGCGAACAGTCTAAAGCGAATGGAAATCGTTTGAAAATTTTCGCATTCGGAAACTTCGATCGTATCTCCTTCATAGTAAAACATGCAAATTCCGGTCAATTCGACGGAAAATTTCGGGAGTGTGCAACGATAGAAAGTTGCGAATGGTCTAAATCGACTGGAAGTCGTCTGAAAAACACAATTTCCGTATTCGGGCACTACGATCGTATCTCCATCATAGTAAAACATGCAAATTCAGGTCATTTCGCTTGAATATGTCTGTATCTCGAGAGTGAAATCATAGAAAGTTGCGAATAGTCTAAATCGACTGGAAATCGTCTGAGACACAATTTTCATATTCGTACAATTCGATTGTATCTCCTTCATAGTAAAAGATGCAAATTCAGGTAATTTCGCTTGAATATGTCTGTATCCCGGGAGTGTGATATGAGCGAAACGACCTGATTTTGCATGCTTTACTATGAAGGAGATATAATCGAAGTTCCAGAGTACGAAAATTGTGTCTCTCGTACGATTTCCCGTCGTTTTAGACTATTCGGGATACTCTTACATTTCAGACTCCCGAGAAACACACATTTTTTTAGCGAAATGACCTGATTTTGCATGTTTTACTATGAAGGAGATATAATCGAAGTTCCAGAATACGAAAATTGTGTCTCTCGTACGATTTCCCGTCGTTTTAGACTATTCGGAACATTCTAACATTTCAGAATCCCGAGAAACACATTTTTCAAGCGAAATGATCTGATTTTACATGCTTTACTATGAAGGAGATATAATCCAAGTTCCAGAATACGAAAATTTTGTCTCTCGTACGATTTCCCGTCGTTTCAGATTATTCGGAATATTCTAACATTTCAGAATCCCGAGAAACACACATATTTCAAGCGAAATGATCTGATTTTACATGCTTTACTATGAAGGAGATATAATCGAAGTTCCAGAGTACGAAAATTGTGTCTCTCGTACGATTTCCCGCCATTTTAGACTATTCGGAATATTCTAACATTTCAGACTCCCGAGAAACACACATTTTTCGAGGGAAATGACCTGATTTTGCACGTTTTACTATGAAGGAGATATAATCGAAGTTCCAGAATACGAAACTTGTGTCTCTCGTACTATTTCCCGTCGTTTTAGACTATTCGGAATATTCTAACATTTCAGAATCCCGAGAAACACACATTTTTCAAGCGAAATGATCTGATTTTACATGCTTTACTATGAAGGAGATATAATCGAAGTTCCAGAATACGAAAATTTTGTCTCTCGTACGATTTCCCGTCGTTTTAGACTATTCGGAATATTCTAACATTTCAGAATCCCGAGAAACACACATTTTTCAAGCGAAATGATCTGATTTTACATGCTTTACTATGAAGGAGATATAATCGAAGTTCCAGAGTACGAAAATTGTGTCTCTCGTACGATTTCCCGTCGTTTTAGACTATTCGGAATATTCTAACATTTCAGAATCCCGAGAAGCACATTTTTCAAGCGAAATGATCTGATTTTACATGCTTTACTATGAAGGAGATATAATCGAAGTTCCAGAATACGAAAATTGTGTCTCTCGTACGATTTCCCGTCGTTTTAGACTATTCGGAATATTCTAACATTTCAGAATCCCGAGAAACACACATTTTTCAAGCGAAATGATCTGATTTTACATGCTTTACTATGAAGGAGATATAATCGAAGTTCCAGAGTACGAAAATTGTGTCTCTCGTACGATTTCCCGTCGTTTTAGACTATTCGGAATATTCTAACATTTCAGACTCCCGAGAAACACACATTTTTCGAGGGAAATGACCTGATTTTGCACGTTTTACTATGAAGGAGATATAATCGAAGTTCCAGAATACGAAAATTGTGTCTCTCGTATGATTTCCCGTCGGTTTAGACTATTCGGGATATTCTAACATTTCAGACAACCGAGAAACACACATTTTTCAAGCGAAATGACCTGATTTTGCATGTTTTACTATGAAGGAGATATAATCGAAGTACCAGAATACGAGAATTGTGTCTCTCGTATGATTTCCCGTCGTTTTAGACTATTCGGGATATTCTAACATTTCAGACACCCGAGAAACACACATTTTTCGAGCGAAATGACCTGAATTTGCATGTTTTACTACGAAGGAGATATAATCGAAGTGCCAGAGTACGAAAATTGTGTCTCTCGTACGATTTCCCGTCGTTTTAGACTATTCGGAATTTTCTAACATTTCAGATTCCCGAGAAACACACATTTTTCGAGGGAAATGAT